>OZ012687.1:22786843-22849343 GCA_963942565.1 Maea johnstoni
GTTTCCTATCAATTTCAGTTATATCATATTATGCATCAAGATAAGCAAATTTCATGCATACATCACTATAAAGAACTAGATATCACCGTAACATTATTTAAATATACAGAACAAATATGTTGAAATGTGTTATTTTATATGCAGTATTAAGTTAATAAAAAACATTTATGGCTGTCGATAGTTTATAATTCAACTCCTATCTGGAACTTTTATATATGGTCTGATACATATGGAACCGTCCTAATAAGTGATAAAAGCATTACATTATGAAATACTTGGCTGAAAGTTGTTGAACCTGTTGGTTTAAACAAATCCTTCTTAAAATTTATCAAGTATTACTAGCTCATAAGTTGTGTATAAGGTTGTCAAATTGTTCAGATGGAAAGATAAATTATTATTGTCTGTTTGTTCTTTACCCAGTCCTATTTTGTTTTGGTTTTCCCCATTCATTTCGGTTTTCTGGATAATTTCAACAGCTTGGGAAACATTCCAACATGATACTAACCTAGCTTCAGACTCTTGCTCTGTTCAAGCAGGTTTAAAGGTCTCTTTCACTTTCAAAGGTATCCATTCCCATATTACATGTTTATAATACCTTAGTGGTTATTTCAACCCATTTGTGTTTGAAGTGCTAAAACTTATCCTCACTATGATTGCTTTTATGACAAGATTAATTTTGGGAAATATTTAAAGGTTATCGTTAGAAATGATTAACAGAACTCAATCTATAACTATCATTTAGATATTTTGCAAAGTTGGAGAAGGAGATGGTGATGAGGAAAACAATGATCATGATTAACATAAGAAGATGACGAAAAATAAAGTTAAAAGAGGAAGAAGAAGAAGGAGAAGAAGAAGAAGAAGAAGAAGAAGAAGAAGAAGAAGAAGAAGAAGAAGAAGAAAAAGGAGAAGAAGAAGAAGGAGAAGAAGGAGAAGAAAAAGAAGAAGATGAAGAAGGGAGGAGGAGAAGAAGGAGAAGAAGAAGAAGAAGGAAGAAAGATCAAAAAAGTAAAAGAATGTGAAAAAGGTGAAGGACGTGCGTGTCTGCAATAGCTGTTTTTGGTCTGTGCAGAATTTCCTTTAACAATTATTAATGGTGTGTCATTGGGTCAGGAAAAGTAATTACTGAAATTCTGATAAATTGATGTTGAATGAAATTATTGCAGATTAATATTTCCCCTTTTGACTCTGTTGCTGAAGGCAGTGGATTGTTGGGTTAATCTTCAATGATTTTTTCTGCTGCTCTTTTTTTTAACCCATTTATGTTATGCAATGAAATAACACACCAAATGTTCCTATACAGCTTTAATTTGGAGTTCTAAATATTTCGCTTTTACAGCTCTCCTTGAGAGTATTTGTGCTACTTTAAATTTGTACATTCAAGCACACAAAGTCGGAGATACCATGTAGGATATTTATTTGAAGGATTTTATTTTGCCGCTATCATGGGATAGGGAAATAGCGAAAATCAAATGCCTGTAAAAATGCCAGATGTACAGTAATGCCTGAAAAATATCTAAAGAGGGTGATGTTAAATCCAACAGGAACATCATTGCTTGACAAATATTTCTCAAAATAATTGCCTTGTTGTTTGGGTGTTTCTATTGTTAGGCCATTTTTGTGGCTATCAGCTTATTGGAAATGGTTTAGCTGAAATTCCCATGAGCATTCCCTTGACAATTAGCATATCTTCTATGAAAATAATGATTAAATGGATATCATTATCAATGTTTGCAATTTTCCTCTCTTTCTAAAGAAAGAATTAGACATCTGTCTAAGGCCTATACAAAGATTCTTGGAATAAACTTGTTATTTTTTGTGGCTATTAAGCTTATTGGAAATGGCTTAGCTGAAATGTGACATGGATTTTACATTCTCAGGAACCATTCAATCTATTTCAACACTACTGGAATGGGAAGAATGACTGTAGGATTACTGATCCTTGTCATTTATCAAAGAAATTGATTCCATTACTTGAGGCAGGAGACTTCACAATTAGATCATATCTCTGAATGATAAATGGGGGGGGGGGGGGGGGGGGGGCTCTCTATGTTAGATTTGTTTTGTCTGAGCTGGCTCTATGGAACCGGTAGATTCTAGGTGCCTAATGGAGATAAATATATCTCTGTGGAGTTTTCACAAGACACTGTTTTATATTAGGATACATTATACTAGAACTTTTTCCATATTTAAATCAGAAATCTATATATTCTAGGCGTTGCTCTCAATCTCGATTAGGAGGACCAGAGCTCCAGTCATTATCACATACATAATTTTGGTTCCCCTTCATTTTGTCAAATATCATTTTCTATAGACAACCATCTGCTATTCAGTCAGCCATATTTTTGAATATCAGAATAAAGAATAGGCCTTTTTTTTTAAAGATTGAATAATCTAGATAGTTGAGCTTGTAATTATAGTCAGTCACTGTTGTTTTGCTTCCTGCATTGCATGTTTGTAGCCAAAAATGGCAAAAATCCCATTATTACTTATGTTTTTGCATTTATCATACTGTATTCCTCAGAATAAGTGTGCATGCGTCAACAGATCAAACAGAGAACTTCTCATCAAACAATTATTGGTCCTCTAGGCATACTTTAGTCCTTTACTGGTCTCTAGCAAGGTTAGGTTCAAACACATTTATTGACTTAATACTCTAGAGGTAATGTATTAATCATAAACTTAATAATGACTACTATAATTTTCGTTTTTACTTTCTGTGATGTTTACAGAACTGTGTAATAAAACAATAAATGAGCAACAAAGACATGCATCTTTGATGTTGGTGATGATTTTCTCCGGAAATATTTGCTTAGCGTTCATGCATTTGCCTTTTGTGTGTGTTCTCCTCTAGGATTTATCACTTAAAGTGTTTACACAAGACCTGAAGAGGTACTCCCAACACTGCAGAAATAGTGTGTACAGGCGTTAGAACATGGAATTGCACTTTTGCTGCCACTCAGTGAAAGGGGTCAGACTCACCCTTTTTTAGATTAGGGAGTCTCCTGGCAATATCAGAGCAATACACCATATGCCTCTTACATAGCGCCCCACCCTTCTGATAAAAGGGGTAAGGAGAATTGAGGGGCGGGGCATGCCGAGACTAACTTAGTTTTTGATTGACTTCATTATCATTCGGTAATAACTGAGCATTATAAACTCATGACCAACTCTGTTGTTGATCTTTTTATCTTTGAGAATGTATTTTGACGAGAATTTAAGCCAAAATTCCAAGTACTAACTCTCCATGTATTATTTTGTAAGTGTACATAACCTCGCCTACCTTGGACAGGCCTACCTCAGATCTTTGTGTTTCTCAGACAAAAACACTGGTCCCAAATAATTCATATCTACTGAAATATTAATGATTAAATATTAAAAATTATTAACTTGGATTCCGTTACATTAAACACATTTTCTTGGTCCCTATTTGTCTGTATTCCTTTTTCCCTTTTTCAAAGGACAAGGGCATCCAGCTAATTTTCTACAGTAAATCTATGCAAGAATGAGTTTTAAGGGCTTGTACATTTAATAATTAAAACAGAGTGCATAATTCTGTTTTCTATCCTAAAGGCGCGAGAGGAAAATAGGGTTGGTCTTTTAATAATAAAAAAAAGGAACGGTACTAATAAAATACTGTACGGTTCCATTGGTACCGATACTACATTGTTTCGTTCTTAAAGGTATCCATCCCAAGGCATAACTTTGCCTCCCCATGGAGAGAGAAGTTCACCTTTAACTCTCAATGAAGTGAGGTCCCCATAAAGCAGTGCAAACACCTTTTGAAGCTCTGCAGGCGAGGATGCCTAGCATATCTCATAATGTCATGGGTCAACAAGGCCATCCAAAGCAACACATAAAAGCCTCTTACCATTTTCTCCCACAGCTCTTAATGGGTTTTTGGTAATGCCTTTCAAATCATCTGCGAATGTAAAACCTACATCAGTTATTCTTAGCGAGGACAGTCATTCATTCTGTCTGATGTTACTGCGGCAGTGTCATAGTCTGTTTTTTGTATTAACCCTTCTGCTGCTGGTGGCTTAAATTTGCCCCTTACAAAATGATCCAAAAAAACTGAAAAATGACTAAAACCCTGGCAAATGGGTACTCATCTGAGAGTATTTAGCGAGAGCTATCCAATGGATACCAACATGACAAGGTTGGATGGTTTCCAAAAATCTTTGTGTCTTTGTACTTTGGACGAAAGTAGCCTCAGCATTGGAAGGGTTAAGTCTGATATAGCTGTCTCCTATCGTGTGGTTCAGCAGCAGCTAGAGTAGGTACCTAAGCCTTGATAAGTTAACCTTCTACTCTAAAATAAACCAACCAAACTGTGGTAACCACTATGGAAATAAGTTTTTAACTTTTAGTGTATATATCCTGTGTCTGGTTAGAATTCTATTGCATAGCAGTTAATGACTCTCCATCTAGTCACCTTCATATATGATTTTATTTTTTTTATGTGCCAAATGCTATGTAATATACATCTTACTAGACCGAATAAAATCAAATTAAATCAATGCCATTATGCCCATAGGTGGGGCTATATGTTCTGCTACTTAATTCAGAGAGAATCCTTTAATACCACATTGGAGATGATATAGACTCTCCTGACCACTTTGATCACTTGGTGCCTGATAAATAAACTAGGATGGCTCTATCAAATGTTGTATGATAGCTATTGTTCATATTATTGGTTAACATGGTTAGATGAACACTGACAGACCATGATTTTTTTTTTCACAAATTCATCTGCACAAATATGCTACATCCAGCACATACTATAAAAAGTTCTCCAGACAATCTGGGTTTAAATATGTATGTCTAGAGATCTCCTTTATGAGTGTCATCTGGACCTTTGATATTTTGGAAAATGACTTTAGAGATCATGCATATATTCAGCAATTATTTGAAGTAGACTTTTGGGTGGTTTTCTCATCAAGATTTCTCCTGCGAGCATTTTCGCTTCAAGTGCAAAGACATTTCCTAAGTTGTCATATCAATTATGGCTGCTTTGCAAAAAGGGGTTAAGATTTGTTAATTGCTTACACTTGTGACAAATTAACCTTTAAATTTTCAGTTAACCTTTATCTCTGACTAGTTTTTGAAAGGTATTTCATTGGTTTTTGAGAGGTTTTCATGCCTTTAAGTAGCCCTAAAAGCCTTGACTACTTATGTATTTTTCTTATAAAAGCATTCTTTGGACAATTTTTGTAGGAGAAGTACATGTCAGAATTCATCCCTCATTCAAATTATTCTAGGATTCTTCCTCTGTTCCTTAGTTATTTTCACATTACCAAAGATGTAGACGACACTTTTTCAGGGGAGCTCTATACATGAACAGGGTTATTAAGTATACCTTAAAAATCCACTGTCTTCTGTTAGTTTCTTGCAAGAATAATTCAAAGAGACCAACTGCTGAAGAGGGCGTGGTTTAATCTGATAAATCCTAGTCCTCATTTGATTTAGTCTCAACTTTCTCAGAAAATAATCATTCCTATGCACACTGTGGCAATAATGTGAATGGTAGGAATACAATCTACCTGCTCTCTTTGACCTTTGACCTTTGACTAGCTTGGCCCGAGGGTGAGGGGCACATGACCTTTCAAGGTTGTTTGCACTAATGGAGGGAATTCAAAAATCAATTACAACTACAAGCCCACTACAACTCTAACAGAGGGAATGGGTCACTGTTTTTTGACTTGATCATCAAAAGAGAAGGCAAATAACTCATATTTATCCTGCATAATTTATCATAGGTGCATTTCTTAGATGTAAGTTAGTAAATTAGTGGTGTTGTGATATTTTTCCAGTAGAGATATTATTTTTTCATTTTCATAAACTTTATACTTTTTGACTCTTAGGCTGGTGGTGGCTAGGAATCAAGAATGATTTTGATAATTATTTGAAGGAGATTGGTAGTATTCTGATAAACAGTTCTCTATCACATAGTTTTTCCAAAATGCTTTCTTCTGAAGGCTTTCTATGGAATTGACTAGCTAGCTGCTTGGAGACTAGGAGTTTTGATAGGTTAATGATCGCCTGGTAAGAGAGGCAGTGTGCATGAACAATTGAGTTCTCATCATGATCCCCAGGTGACGTGTCTGTTGGTAATTCTCCTCCTACTAACTAATAGCACTGCGGAAAATCTACACAGCCGTCCAGCGAACACATCACACGATTGGCAGAAGGTTTCCCAAAAATAGCCCAGCAGATAGATTTCCCATTCCAACTCCCATCAGCCCTCTACCTGACAAGAAAGCGTGCTGTTTTCGGGGAGAAAACGTGGTTTATTTGCAGCGCAGGACCACGTTCGTCTCATCCATCATTTTCATGATCTCAGGGGGCGCCGGTGGAGGCAGGTGGGCAGGAAATCGACACACATTCCAGCGAGGAATTTGTCTCGCGGATCCCCAGGAAATACAGCTAATAACGTATTCTGCTGTTGTCCGGATCAACTACATGTCGCCATAATACCCAAAAGAGATTAGACGAGAAGAGAAACAAGTCCAGCTTCTTGGGATCTTCCCACGCTCTTCTGGGGCTGCCTTCCTGGCCGGGTGGTCCTATGTATTCAGCACTGAAAACCTCTTGATGTGTCTCACCACTACACAAGGTCTCTTCAGGGGCTGCCTTCCTGGCCGGGTGGTCCTCTGTATTGAGCACAGAATACTGCTTGATGTGTCTCACCACTGCACAAGGGCTCTCTAGGGGCTGCCTCAATGACCAAGTGGTTCTGTGTATTTAGCATAGAATGCTGCTTTATGTATCTCACCACTGCACAAGGTCTTTTAAGGGGCTGCCCCCATGGCAGAGTGGTCGTGTGTATTCTGCATAGAATACTGCTTGATGTGTCTCACCACTACACAAGGTCTCTTCATGGGCTGCCTTCCTGGCCGAGTGGTTCTGTGTATTTATCACAAAATACTGCTTGATGTGTTTCACCACTGCACAAGGTCTGTTCAGGGGTTGCCTCCATGGATGAGTAGTCCTGTGTATTTAGCACAATACTGCTGGGTGTGTCGCACCACTGCACAAGGTGTCTTTAATGGCTGCCCCAATGGCCTAGTGGTTCTGTGTATTTAGCACAATACTGCTGGGTGTGTCTCACCACTGCACAAGGTCTCTTCAGGGGCTGCCTCTATGGCCGAGTGGTTATTTAGCATGGAATACTGCTTGATCTGTCTCACCACTGCGCAAGGTCAACTTAAGGTCTTGGGTTTGAGTCTAACTCAGGGCATCTAAGAGTGTTCCTTGGTTTAGTATTACCACCACCATCAAGTTGAAAAACACACTAAAATCACAAGATTCAGAATTCCAAATTTCCAAAGGGGGCATTGGATGAATGTTACATATCCTGCTATTCATTCTTAAAGTGTGACTTGCAAGTTAGTAATTTTTGTGGGAAGCATTGTGTGAAATGTGGAACCTTTAAAAGATTCTTCTGATTAGTCTGTATAGCATTCCCTAAAGAATATGGCGAGTCTGGTTATTCTTACATATATTAAAGTTGTGCGCTCTGAAGTATAATACTTTGTGTGCAATGTTCGCAATCAGATTGCAGTTAGGAGTACACAGGGAGCGAAGAACAATGAACTTTTTAACCACAACTGCAGAGTTATGAACTACACAGAGTCTTATACTCCCGGTAGGGTCACTTCGGTATTTAGGGGGGTACATTATACGCTTGTTACCAAAATTTAAAAATACTCCTAAAGCATTGCTTTCAGGCCAAAAAAGCACCCTTATTTTTTAAAAACGTTGACTTTTTCTAGTAAATAAACACCCCTTCTTTTATCAAAACACTGACATTGGATGAACAGGAACACATATTTTAACTTCAGATTTTATAATCCTCTGCCTGTATAGCGGCAGCAGAGTCGGAAGCCCAGTCACTTCGGGAGTCACAGAGTATATTTCCTGGATTGTAAGGGGATTTTCTCCCCCCATACTTTGTACCTCGGTACAAAAAAGTACCCTTCTTTTTACAAAATCGCGGACATGCGGAGGTCTTGAAAAAGACCCCTTCTTCCGCGAAATATGTAACGCAGGTGCGGCCCCCCTCTGTACCAGCATGAGTGCCCTCCCCGGGCTTATACTTAGAGCTCCTGGTAAGTGTGGTAAAATCAAGAACAACACTGCCACCTAGCAGGATGCTAACAGCTAGTCTGTATGCAACCCATAAAAATGCCTAATTGTGATTCTGTGGTGATGAGTTTATAACACCCCCCTCTCGCCCCCCTCCGTGGCACGCTGCTCCCGTCACAAGCAATCTGGCTCCAATATCTCACAGCACAGGATGTCATCTACGCCCTATTGTTCACACCACAATGCTGTCACAAAGAATCTACATCAACATTAAGGAAATACCGCTGTCTATTGTACCGTCATGCGCTAAAATGCCAGAGAACCCTTGTGGTGGCAAAAGCTAGATTGCATGTTAGAGCAGCTGCTAAGAAATGCATTGCCTGTGTCAGCTAGGATACCGGGTTGCCTTGACCCTTTCCTGCTTGCTTGGAGATCTCTTCCCGAAGTCACGTCTGCAACTTCTGGAAATAACTTTGGGATAAATCACAGTCTCAATATTTGAAGAAGAGGTGTGGAATGTGTTCTAATTATCAGTTTTCCCTCAGTTATATAGTTCCTGATAAATGCTCTCATTACGAATTATTAATGTTTTTTAGGGATGCTACAGGCATAATTTACCCCTGTATCATGATATTCCACAGTGAATCTGTGCTCTAATCGTATTGTAGCATGACTGGAGATCTCCTCAAGAAGTGTCGTCTGGAACTATGATACTTTTGGAAATAACTTTGGGATAAATCACATTTTCACAAAATATTTGAAGAAGACTTTTGGAATGTGTTCTAATCACCAATTCTCCATCAGTTACTTTCAGAAAAGTTCTTTTATCACGAATGTTCAAGTATATTTAGGGTGCTACAACCATGATTTACCCCTGTATAGCTAAGTTGGCATTGGGAGATATTCATGATATTCCACATTGAGTCTGTGCTTATTGTGTCATAGCTTTCTGTATTTTAGGTATTTTTACTGTGATAAAAAATTGCCATAAGTGTGATTTCAGTTATTTTGTCAGATTTAAGAGAACCCTACCTTGCAGCTAGTTGTGTTATTGATGACTTATAGGTATGTAATTTACTATAATCTGACAGCCACATGCACACACTGGCCAATTGGTTGTCATATCTCTTACCTAGTAGTTATGTATTGTTTAACCCATCCATGCTTGAAGATCTCCCTGACAAGTCTAAATGTGTTTGGACCTATGACACTTTTGAATTTGCAGTCAGTGGCAATGTCTTAGACCACTCGGCCATCGGGGCAGGCCCCTAGATATAGCCAAAATAGTCTGGGCGGTCTTCAGTGAGGCAGGAACGGATTAATCCATTCATGCTTAAGAGATCCTCTGGAAATTGTCGTCTGGATCTATAATAGTTTTGACAATAACTTTTGAATCGCAAGAGATCTTGCAAAATATTTGAAGGAGAGTCGTAGGTAATGTTCTGATTAACATTTCTCCTTCAAATATTTACTCAACTATGGTTTCGTTTAAAAGGTTTCATCAAAATTGTCAGGCTGTTTTGGCTGCTGTGAGCATTAATGGGTTAAGGTAAAACCTATTGTCCTGGACAGACATCAGTATCCCTTAGGCATGCAAAAAAGTATTTTAGCTTGTCAAAAATGAAATGTTATAAGCATCTTCTTTAGTAGTGCTATTAGTTCATTCTTAAAAATTGCAACTCTTTTAGGCCGAATAAAAGGTTGATTTGGACAACCAAGTCTAAAACTTCCTTGATGTCAAGCCCCATGACTTAACCACTCTTGGTATTTTAGAAACCAAAATTGCATTAGTTACTTAGTGGCAAGGACTTTATTTCTACCTTTTTTAAACATCATCTCCACTTTCAAATCCCTGATGTGTTAAGGTCAACAGATTAACCCAATACAGCCTTGTATATTAGGTTTCCAAGCCCTAATGTATTTTCTATCCCCAAATTAATCCTAGCGGTGTGAAATGACTAAGCTAATTTAGAAGAGTGCACTCAAGATGTGCCAGCCAGACGACCTTGATATGACCTTGTGACACGCCCCCCTCACTGTAATCAAAGCTTCAATAATTAATGTGGCCAATAGCAGGGGCTGACCCAACATCATCACCGCTTAGATTTCCTCTTACTTGTCATCGAGTGTCCGAGCCAATCTGGTCATAATCTACTACATGTAGGCATCAAACATACAGCGCCCTCTTTTAGTCAGTTAGGGAACCTAGTGTACTGTTAGCTTGGTAACTGGCTACTGAATATGCTGATGATGGTAATGATGATGGCGACGACGATGATGATGATGATGATGATGTTGATAATGATTATGATAATGGTGGTGATGATGATGTTGATAATGATGATGATATTGGTGATGATGATGAATCATAGATTACAGATATTGATGATGATGGTGGTGGTTATGGTGAAGATGTTGCTAATGATATCATAAGACAACAAATAGAATTTGGAATTTCAATTGTCCTCACTTTTTCTGCCATATTTAGGCTAAATCATATCACTAGCCAGGTCCAAGTTTTGAGAAACTGGAGTAACCTGGTGAAAACCACCACCTAACCCCAATTCACCGATAACTTTCTTACATGGCCTTGCCGGGATTCGAACCTGAGCACTGTTGAGAGACAGCAAGTAGTCTGTACCCATATTCAAGGGTTTTTAGTCAATTTTCAGGTTTTTTAGCATCATTCTGTATTGGCAAAATTAGCCACATAAAGTTTAAGTTAATTACCGTAATTTCGCGTGTATAAGACGCACTTTTTTACACTAAATTTTACACTCAAATAGGGGGTGCGTCTTATACACAAAGCTAGATATCTAGGGTGTTTTACGTCGAGTTACCAAGCCACTCGGAGATCGCCAATTACAATTATAATGCGGCCAAGACAATGCCCATCGATGTTTGCCTCGTCATGGATGAATTGTAATTACCGAACCACCCTCCGCAGGAATTTACTGATTACAATCCATGTGACATGTCTAGGACAATGGGTAGTGAGTACCGACACAGGGTGATACGCATTGATGTCACGGTGATGTCACATTTCACTCATCTCAATATGCGTTTTACTGGGTTTCTAGCGTTATTCATGAGGATTGGTTTTCTACAATAATTCCGAATAGGGGGTGCGCACTATACACGAAGCTAAGGTCTATACATCATTTTAAAGGCCTGGACAAGGGGTGCGTCTTATATACGGGTGCGTCTTATACACGCAAAATTACGGTAAATGACATTTTGGTTGAAATTTATGAAATATTGCCATGATGATGCAGTCAGAATCTGATGATTATAATGATGTGAAAAAGTCCAGTGTTTAAGGCAAAGTACATGGACATGTAAGATTGAAGCAAGGAATTTTCCCGGTGCGACATGATCATGCAGTTTCCCTCGGTGCGAATCTCGCACTCCTTATTGCTCAATGGTTGTTAATGTTGTTCATTGCAATAGATTTCACCCTAACCTGATTACGTGACAAAGGAATGGCATTCCTCGGAGGAAACATGCACATTAATCTTGATTTTACCTTATTGGACTCAGGGAAGATTGGAATTGAAGGTGATTCAACACAGCGCCTAATTGAATTTATAGTTTTCCTAATCATCTCTGCCCGTCTCCCGATTTTGAAGCCGTGTAATTTCAGATCACAGGCCGTAAACTTTGATCTTTGGATGTCTTTGATGAAGTCTGTGATTGGCTTAGATTATAGCGTTGGAGATGAAATTGTTTTTGAGTCATTTCTGCTGGTACTTTGACGAGCGGGAGAAATTTCAGAAGCTTAACCTATTTGCATTTGGAGTGTGCATGTGGTCTGAAACTTTCACACATAACTCTGAACATAGAATAATGTTCAAAGATCATTTATTTAAGTGGACTGCGAAACACGACTTGAATGAATCTCAACTTTCAGTGTAATATTTTATTCAAACAAATGTTTGCTTTGTTATTAAGATATATTTCCATGTGGTTTAGACCATGGGATTTCTTACTCTCAGGCTGTGAATGGGTTAAAAGCAATTTGCTCATACACCAAGCAATCTTCTCATGCATCTTGAGGTTTTTCTATCTTGATTTGTGTCACCTAGAGAGTGCCTGGGTTATGCTGCTTGTGTAGGATGTATTTTGAAGTGAAAATAAAAGTTGTTCCAAGTCAATTTAGTTTCTTCTTCTTCAGCTGCTTCTATCAGTGAACTTTACAAAACTTGAAGCCCATTTGATCATAGGACACATCTGTGTTATTCATCTTCAAATATTGTGATGTTTAAAAAAAGTACAAAGTTGTATCTGATGGATGCTAGTACCATTATTTTAAGATATTTAAAGTAAATTTTACCATGTATTTGATTTTTGCCTCTACATTTATTGGTAGTGATGATATTGTTCATTGTTTTTATCTTTCTCATAAATTTTCATCAATTTCAGTTAATTGATTACCTCAATCTTTGCTCATATAATCCTTTGATCGTCCACACAAAATAGAATGGGCCCGTTGCCTTATTTGTGACTCATATTTCTTTTTCATTGTATATGTTACTAAGTCCTAGATTTCCCTCACCTGGCAATATCCTTTAACTCAAGGTTCAGACTCTCTTAATTTTTCCTTTAAATTTCTTACAAAAGCAAGACTTTATTTGGTCGTTTCAGTTGATTAAGTTTAATGTCCATATTTCATTAATCCTACAGTGTCTTAATGATATTGTTAATGATTCTTTCTGCCTCCAAGGTGCTTTATATTGCTAAATTTAGCGCTGCCTGAGCGCCAGACATTTCACTGTAATAAATAGCAAACTGCCTCTGTGTGGACACATCTATAGTTACCAATTCAGAAAACTTTATAAATATTTTGACTATTTGATGAGATACTTTATGCTGTTCTATATCTGTATCTGGTATTGTATCAAGTATACCGGTACACACTTCAGGTAAAAATTGATGGGTCCGAACGGGCCCGTAACAAGCCCGTGAACCCGTTATAACAGGCCCGTAACGGGCTCGTTACGGGCCCGTTACGGGTCCGTTACGAGCCCGTTACGGCCCCGTTATAACGGGCCCGTATAAATAATAAAAATAATGGGACTGTTACGGGTTTTCAAGCCGTGAAATGTCGATATATTGAGGGATCGAAAAAACGGGCCCGTTACGGGCCCATTACGGGGCCGTACAAGCCCGTGAACTTTTACCTGTGTACCAGAGTATGCCTAGTTGAAACTGACTGCCCAGAGATGGCTCAATTCCCTTATCTAATTCATCTTACTCAAGCAGCCCTAAGTGACTTTTGGATATCATTTTGAAATCAATCCCTTAGGAAATCATGTTGAAGGAGAAATGTTAATTTTTAATTCAACTAACAACTTGCAAAAGTATACTTTAAAAGTAGTAATTTAAAAAAGTTTTATACCATTATGACAAAAATGGTCTGCCATAGTTAAAATTTTGGGCTTATTAATAGTTGAGTGGAATATGAATAGAACTAGGTGGACTCATTTATACATAGAGAACAATACTCACAAAAGACAAAAATGAAACATTTTTGTCACGTATGTGGCTGAAACTGGGCTGTTCTGTGGTACAAGTGTGTCCAGTGATTGGCCTATAACCTAGGGACTACTATATAACTGCCACATGCTAACCACATTACCTAGGCAGTATGCGTGCTACGCAACTACCATGTACTCACCATACATCATGATAAACACATGGCTGACCTGTGGTAGATTAGTGGTAACCTGGAATGGTCAGCAGTGCTGTTATGTTTCACTAATTGGTTATTACTGGTCAGACTATGGGAGGTGTGGTCAAGAGTTAAGTGCATTTTTGTAATTAAACATAGACAACTTTCATTAATAGCCAAGAAATATTAATACACAAACAAAGCTATTCAAAGGAGATATGATTGCTGATTTTCATTATGATAATTCATTCAGACAATATCACCAGAATAATAAGGCTATTTTGGGCAATTAAGGTATGAATGGGTTGACTTAAATATTGTGTGGGTGAGGTAAATCTGTGCTGCCATCTATATTAAAGTTCACAAACCTCCCTGTCATACAAAAGAAAGTGGTAATAGCAAATTTTCGCTCTCTAATTTTCATGATTTAGGGTACTCCCCCAAAATGCATAAAATATTAGATATTTCAGATGATTAAATTCCCCTTTCACCATTTCATTTTGATACTCATTAAAACAATTGGCCCTCCTAACCATTTATAATGTTGTTAGATTTATAAAGAAGGCACTCAAAAATGCAAAAAAAAGGAAAGAAAAAATGAATTAGAAAATTTCTTGTTGAAATTGGATTATGGCCCTGTGACCTGAGGCAACCATAAGTATAATTTGGCTACCTACATTTGAATTTAGGTGTCCTAGGATGCTACCCAGTTAAATTTGTGGCACTAGACAACTTTGATATTTTCATTTCTCTATTACTCATCACAGAAATTCCCTAATTGACAATTACCAGATGGCAAATGGCACTTGGGAATGACTATCAAATTGGCATTAAAACTGCTTATGGCAGCAGAAATAACTTTGATGATTCCCGTGTGGAGAAGAAAGATAAACCTCAGAATTCCCAGTCGACACTTATTGCCTCCAGTCTTAATTGATTTCTGTCTGTGAGTATTATATTAGCATCATTAAGTTCCTTAGATGAAGGTTTTGAAAAATGAATACTAAATGCCACTTTTCACTTTCTCATTTTTTTTTATTTCCATTTTTCTTTTTTTGCAAGATATTTACTCTTTTTATGTCATTCTATACGTCATCTGTCTATGAGTATACATACATACATACATACATCATTAAGTTCTGCAGACAAAATTTTTTGGGAAATCTCTTTGCCACAAAATGATCATGTGTTTGTTGTGTCTCCAGTTCTTTAGGTGTAAAAAGATGAAAGTACGGCAGGTTTCCCTGTAAACAAATAAAACATGAAAATGATCATACAGTGTATATACAGTTGGTTCACCCATTCATGTCTGTAGTGCCCACAATGCCCTGATTATTTTGGGAATATCTTTCTGACAAGAGTATAATTTTGAAAATAATTGAATGAGAAATGTTGATCTTCATATCATCCCAAACTTAAATTAAAATATTTTGTCAATTTATTACTCATTCCAGCTTTATTCTATTAGATCCATAGGATGCTAATGTCATGGAGATCATCTGAGGGTGAATGGGTTAGCATACACAGTTGTAAATTCCCCAGTTTTCATTTGGGAAATTTAGCTTGAATTATGAAATCAATGCATGCATAGGTATGTAAGTCATGCACTCAGCTCACTATAAGTTTAACCCTCATGCTGCTGGTGGCTAATTTGGCCAATAGATAATGATGCAAAAAAACTGAGAAATGACTGAAACCCAGGCACTTGGGTACTCATCTGAGAGTACTCAGTGAGAGCCATCCAACGAATACCAACATAACAGGGTTTAGTTGGTTTTCAAAAATCTTTGAGTACTTGTGCAATGGACGAAAATAGCCTTAGTATTGGAAGGGTTAATCTTTGTATAAACTTGCCATGAATAGAGTTTAATTACTGCAGACACTAATACACATTTAATTAATAGCACAAAAAACAACTCCTGTCTCTGTAAGCGTCACACACCAAGCTTGCGGCATTGTGAATGGGTATCTGTTGATCTGTTTGTAATGGAGTCAGGCTTTTCTCCCCACTCCAGTAGCTGGGTTCTGTCTTTATATAACAATGTCAACTCATCTGCAGAGAGCTATGAGAGGCAGCCTTGAATAAAGAAACAGATCATAGTCATTATTCCCACTGTCCATGTAGTTTCTGGCAATGAATATCACACATATCAAAAAAGAATTACCTGTATGTTGTAAACTGTTTTGGAGCTTCTGTATGTGGAATACTATCACTCTGTTATGTACATGGAAAATCCTCCCATATTTGATATGATATGTCCAACTACATATGTCAACACGTTTAGGCAAAAGGCATAAAGAATATGGGTTTCTTATCAGCATGCTGATGTTAACCACTTCTTGCCAGACTAATGGTCAGACTTATCCTGGTTATTTTGCTCATATCTTTTTGATCAGAGTACTTTTTGAAAATACTTGAAGGATATTTAGTACTTCTCTGAAATAAACCTATATCTCTCTTTCAAATATGTTAAGATTATATTATAATTAAAGAGTTATTTAAAAAAAAGTGTAATAAATCCAGGTGATATTTTTCAATTAGATGGTCAGCCATGAATGAGTTAATGCATGCTTACCCAACCATTCTCAGACTAGATTTTTGTAATCCAAATAAGAGACATATTTGCTGACAAATGTTCATTTTCTATCTGGGAATAGTTAACAGCTTCACACTTTTAACATATTATGAGCTGATTTTTAGGAACATATATTGGTTTGACCAAAAATATGTATATACTCAAATGATGAGCAAGTTTTGTGAAATATGAAACAATGAAATAAATCTAGTGGTATAGTGTTAGAAAGCTTAGAAATATATTATGAGTAAACTCTTTTGTGCCAAGAGAATCTTCCTCATAAAATATAGAGAGAATCTTCCTCATATAATATAAAGAGAATCTTGCTTATTAAATATACACAACTTTCAGGAGAGAAATGTCACAACATTGATATTTTTAGAACATTTATTTTTGAAAAGGTTTAGTCATCAATACACTGTGCTTTAAGAATTCATAAAAAACAGTTAATTCCTTCATCCCCAACACTGTTCATTGTAAAAAGTGTCTTTGAATTAAGCATAATAAGTTTGAACATATTTGCTGGAAATCTACACTGGTTCTGGCAGCAGGGTTCTCAATGAAATTTTCTCGGAAATTTTTCCATGAGATACTGCTCTAAGAATTCTTACAAAAACAGATCTTTCCCAACATTTCATAGTAAAACATGTCTTTGCTGTCTGCTAATTGTCTCTCCAGTCTATGTAAATCTTGATGGACTGTAGACCTAACATTAGTCACATATCATAGTTTGCAAGGTTCCCTTCTCCTGAATCATGGAATACCCTAACACACTGACACAGCTGATGTAAATAAAGAGAAACTATATATCATACCCACCTTATTTCAACATCCTAGTCACTTCTAAATCATATGTCAGCATGCCTTTCCTGTCTAACCTGAGTATTTCATCTCACCTTGCATTTTCTGTATTCAACAGCAGAGATATTCACCTGCCCTTTTGACTGAAATAGCCTTGACTTTATCCTTTAATATACCCAGAGAAATACATCCCCTTGAACCGCAACGCCATAGGCACAGCATGCTGGCACCTAGGGTATGTGCGCCTCGGGTTACGCGGTGTAGCCTTGGTCACGTGATCTGATCTGTGCAATTAGCATGCAGCATCTTTTCTAGGTCAGATAGTTGCCAAGGAGATGGGAGGCAGTGACATTTGATGATGCATGGACAGTGCCCGATCCCGGTCTACTCATCTCAGATATACCCTAACACACAACTTGTCTTAGTTTTTCAAAATTCCCCTAACACCATTTACAGAGCACATTTCTGTCAATGAAATCAACTTACCTCCTCCTACACTGTCATACTGTCAACTGTCATAATTTTGAATAACAAGGTCAAGTTCTGTACTAGTTGACCCTATTGTTATATATTATATTACCTTCCTACAGATAAGGAAAAGCCTGCATCTCCCGTGCTCATATCCATATCAGTCACATAGGGTTTATTTAGTGGCCCCACTGTTAAATCAGCAGTGGCCCCACTGCAAGAAAAAGTGGTCCTAAGATAAACTAAGATTTGGAAGCCCCATTATAGTGGTTTCTGATATATGTGGATTTTTTCAAGTCACATATGGGTTTATGTAGTGGTCCCACTGTAAGAAACAGTGGCCCCACTGTAAGAAACAGTGGCCCAACTGTAAGAAACAGTGGCTCCACTGCAGGAAACAGTGGTCTTACCACTGCGTTAGACAGTGGGGCTGACTCTGACAGTGGTACCACTTAAATACCCCATTTCACAGCTTTTTTATGCAGTGGGCAGGCTTACTGACCACTTTTACCACTAAGGCATGGTGAGGGTGGATTAAGAATAAGTTTGAACATATTTGCTAGAGATTTATTCACAGGGTTCTCAATAAAGTTTCTTTAAAAAGTTTTCAGTGATATATTTATGTTAGAATGCCACTCCCATTCCTAAATTGCGGGCTTATTGAGGCTGCTTCAGTCATGAGAGTGTTAAGTGAGTGTTGGTGGACTTTGCCCATTGAAAACAAAGCCACCTGCGCTGTATTTGATTTATATCTGTGATTGGATGCCATTAGTAGATACTGATAACCTCTAGCTGAACATGCAGGTTTACTGCTTGATGTTGTTTGTGTGAGTCATCAGGTTAATCTTCTAACAAACATCAAGTGCTAACATGTTTGTCATCAAACATTATATAAGTCACCTTAGACCTAAGGATAAGACAGTCATTGTCTGTTTGATCAGTAATGCCCAAACATATACATGTTTCTACACTGGTACTTCTAATGGACTCGCAAGTTATGAAACCCATTGACACCCACTGCAACCAAAATCTGCCTGATAATTTCATTGAAATCTTTCAGGGAAAAGAAAAGAAAATATTTGAAGGAGAAATGCTATTCAGAAAATAACCAATAACTCAATACGGTAAATATTTAAGCATGAATGGTTTAAAAGGGAGTAATTGCAGATAAATTGAAACAACATATTAAATATATTCCTTTTTAAAAATGAGCTGCAATTTCAATTTCATTCACCTTGAAATTTATAAAGTTTTCCCTCAAAGTATTGCTGGCACATTGCATTACTTTAGTGACTCCCCCTATTGTTACATTCAAGAACTATTGAATGAGCACTCCTGTTTCAAGAAAAATGCCATCCTGGCTCCTAATGCATGGCTCCTAACCTTTCTAATCAAACATCTTTAAAGCAAAGGGAGGGCATGACTCCCCGCAGGGCAGTTGTTAAAAGCCTCTATGGTATGAGCCAAGTTGACCTCAGACCAGGTTTAGTTCTGTTTTCACCCTCTGGATGGAGCCACCTGATGACTGCGACGGGCAAGGATTGGCCTTAACATTTTTCCCTCAGGATCCAGATTTGGCTATTGGGGGAAATGCTCCCCAGAAAATTTTGAAAAAAAGTGTGTGCTAAATGAGGTGCATTTTGGAGCACTTGGGTATTATAAGGGGAGATTTTTAAAAAAGAAATTTAAAAAGAAAGAAAACTCTATATGCCCAAGTGAATTATTGATACGCAAGTCCATTTGCAAACTTGGCTCCTATTTTATAACATCTGGTGGCAAAATCACATGCTCCAGGGGCAAATGCCCCTTAACGACCATTAGGTTCAATCCCTGAATGGCATATTTTGTTATTTCGTAGAATAATTGTACCTATTAAGGTCAAAATCTTAATATAAATGTATTATTCATCATAGTGTAATTATCCGAATAAGCGCACAGACCCCTATCAACAGCATTAGTCTTGTTCAAAAGTGTGTTGCAAAAAAGAATCCGATTTTTTTCCGCAACCAGACCAAACTATTTGTAAAGAGGGGAAAATTTCTTTCCAGTTCTTAGTTTCTATCTTTTCTCTGTTGACCATAGATGTTGAAGAAAAACAAATAAATAAACAGTAAATATTTATATTCAAGTGTTTTTTTTTTTTGGTTTATTTTTGCTATTCTTGCAGCAGCTGCTCTGTTAGAGCCACAATCTCTGTAGACAAATGTATTTCTCCAGAGGTCAGCCTTATAAACAAGGCGCCGGGATCAAGGGAAGAGGTCCGGGAACCTGTGGAGTGCTTATTTAGTTTATTAGTCGTCAGTGGCTTGCAGTGTTTTTCCTGGCAGAGGTGGAGGAGCCGGCCGGGCCAGTGTTACTCCACGCCCTCCGCAGAGGAGAAGATGAATAGTTCCCATGGCAACACTCCATCACCGCTTCTGCACCCGTGGCTCGGTCTCTGTCTCCAGTCTGTCGTAACTTTAACGGGTAACGAGACAAAGTATGCCATTCCATCTCCCAAAAGGTGTGCTTCTTCATTAGACGGAAAACTTGCAAAAGATCTTCTCCTAACCTTCTGTGTTATAAAGTAGGAGAAACCTGTTGACCTTATAGGATGTAGACAACCCATAAGGTAAATTCTTTACCTGCACCTTCTGTGCTCTAGATTTTGAAAAAAGAAATTGATCACGGTGCCAGCACCATTAACCTATAAACCCTTTAAGCGCCCCCTGTGGGTGGGTGATAAAACTAGAGCACAGGGAGAGCATTTTAATCATGGTGCCAGCACCATTAACCTATAAACCCTTTAAGCGCCCCCTGTGGGTGGGTGATAAAACTAGAGCACAGGGAGAGCATTTTAATCATGGTGCCAGCACCATTAACCTATAAACCCTTTAAGCGCCCCCTGTGGGTGGGTGATAAAACTAGAGCACAGGGAGAGCATTTTAATCATGGTGCCAGCACCATTAACCTATAAACCCTTTAAGCGCCCCCTGTGGGTGGGTGATAAAACTAGAGCACAGGGAGAGCATTTTAATCATGGTGCCAGCACCATTAACCTATGAACCCTTTAAGCACCCCCTTTGGGTGGGTGTTAAAACTAGAGTGCAGAGAGAGCATCTTGATCACGGTGCCAGCACCATTAACCTATAAACCCTTTAAGCGCCCCCTGTGGGTGGGTTTTAAAACTAGAGCGCAGAGAGAGCATCTTGATCACGGTGCCAGCACCATTAACCTATAAACCTTTTAAGCGCCCCCTGTGTGTGTGTGATAAAACTAGAGCACAGGGACGCAAAAGTTTTCATGTTGGTATATCCATTGGATAGCTTAGCTGAGTACCCTCAGATAAGTACCAATGTTCCAGGGTTTAGTCATTTTTCAGATTTTTTGTATCATTTTGTATTGACCAAATAAGCAATCAGCAGCATAAAGGTTAAGTGAGGGAAGACTGCTGAACTGTTAGACAGTCATCTGTAGTCCAGTCTTGACACTATGCTGGGGCTGATTGGTCTAATAAGCCATCAGCAGCATAAAGGTTAAGTGAGGGAAGACTGCTGAACTGTGAGACAGTCATCTGTAGTCCAGTCTTGACACTATGCTGGGGCTGATTGGTATAATAAGTAAACTTTAGGTGGAAAGGATTAATTACATTTAGCTTATGATAGGATTCTGGAATCATCAAGGACTGTGACCAGGAGGTTTGAGTGAAAGTTATTTATGTTCTTTTTACTTTAGCATTATTAGATTATTGTTATTCTTAATCTGCTGGTTTCTCTCCTTGTTACTTCTATCTCGTAACAAGCAATTATACGAAAGTCCTAGCTATAATCAGTAAAACATTTATTACAACATCTTGAACTTGTAAACACCATTTTGTTGTACTGTGAAAGTCATGCATACATTGAGTGGTCATGGGAATGATATTATGCTAATAGTGTATGCAGTTGATCAATCTACAGTCAGGCTCTGTCACTCTGCTACTTAACCCTTCCAAAGTTAAGGCTACTTTCGTCCTAAGCACAAAGGATGCAAAGATTTTTTCGAAAACCATCTAAACCCTGTCATGCTGGTATCCATTGGAAAGCTCTTCTTGAGCACTTTCAGATGAGTACCCATTTGCCATGGTTTCAGTTATTTTTCAGCTTTTTGCATCTTTTTGTATTGACCAAATTAGCCACCAGCAGCATAAGGGTTAACAGAATAGTGGCTGCTTGGGAATGAAACAGGGCTCAGTACACACAGGCAGTCAATCCAACAGTCTTCGCTTTACCTTGTGAGAATATCATCAAAAACAAACACAATATATCTTGCAGGATATATTTATTGCCTCTCACAGAACCAAGCAATAGTGAACAGTAAGAAGTGGACTAAGGGGTCTAACACTCTACAAGACAAAATAGAACATCATCAATATAGCAGGGCTCAACATATAGCATAGTCCCATCTCCCGGGAGATCTGAATTCCAAAAACAGCCCTGTCGGGCTACCTTAAGTTGGATTCAGGTAGTCTGCCTGAATTTGGGGGACATTCCCCACTAAAATGGTACAAAATGGTAGCGAAAAAAAGAAAAATATAGCATCCCTTAAGCATGCAACCTACAAATTAGAAGAAAAAAAGCATAATTACCATCACTAACATGGAAAGGGGGAAAAAGAACCTTTTTGCCTTTTTGGAATAAATGGCGGGGCTACCTAAAATGCTGGCAGGACTACCTGGTTTTGGAGTCAGGTAGCCCCGCCAGCCCACCTGGTCCTTCTGGGGACCGTTGAGCCCTGTATAGCATTGATGTTTGCATACTAACCTCCTTAAGTCATGACTTAGGATTTCCTTTACATGTAATTTATGATAATTGAATCGTAAGCCATTGTTTTATAGGATATGATCAACTAATAACCAATAGTTAATCTACAGAGATTAGCCCAAACCCGCAGTGAAAGTGAATGTAAATTTACACACACCAAAATGCAAAAAAAAAAGATATGATAAATCCACACTCTTTTGAAGATATTTCATTCAGGCTATATGAAAGACTAATGTATAAAAGCACCTATGATAATTCAAAATTGACTTTGGACAAAATAGTATGACAATAAATTCAATTCTATGCTAAAGGGATACAAATTTTTCATTTTTAAAACATTTTTATTTAATAAATATTTGATACAAATAGTTTTGATTCATTATGAATTCTTTGCTTGTCTTATTACCAACTTTCATATAAAATAGCCTGAATGAATGGAGATGAAAAGATTGGAGTTATGCTGACATCAAAATTGATAAATATGTTTCTGCTGTATGAGACTGCTGTTGTGTCCTTTGGTTCTGTAGTGATCGAGGCTTGGTGGAATCTGAAAAAGACAATACTGAACTCAGAATTCTTTGAAGCATTTCCTTTCACAGTAGAATGAACAAGTTAAGATACTTCGCTTTCTTATGTCTTATGCATCAAAATAAAAATATATTTCTATACAGGTTCTAGATGAAACGTATGTTTTAAACATGGATACACCTTAGGTAGTAGTCTATCCTGCAGACCATATGGCAATTGTTTTTTGAAACATTAAGTAACTCTTTGAGACATTATCCTTTTTCAACACGCCTTGCTATATTTTCCATTTAACAAAATGAAACTGAGCAAAATTCAAAATGATCAAAGATATGAGATGTTCTTCAATTTCATATATTAAGTTATGTAAGAAAAAAACGATGCAGCCTGATTTCGGTATATGAGAAGGTTACCTTCAAAAATTGCTAAGGCACTTAATAGTTACTTTCCTAAAAGTGTAATTAGGTTTCCTCCACCTTTCTATATTTCTTTGTTGCGATTTAGTCTTATATATCAGAAAATGTAGCAAAATAACACATTTCCAAAGTACCATAGGAACTTGAAAAACACTCAATTAAAACACTCAATTACATAGGTTTAGGGGCCTCTGATGGCCGTGTGGTCTTAAAGGTGCCGCCACTGACTCCACGCTGTCTCTCACCGCTGCATGGGTTCGAATCCCGGCCTAGGCATGTGAGAAAGTTGCCAGTGGCTTGGAGATAGGCAGTGGTTTCCGCCGGTTACTCAGGTTTCCTCCACTAACTGGCTACTCACGAATTAGCTGCAATATGGCATAAATGTGACGAAAAAAGCAATTCCAAAAAAAGAAAATCTTTACTTACTTTTAATAAGTTTACTTACCTTGCAATTTAGCGGATTGGAATAGTTTTTCCATTCAGCTTGATAACTGCATGAAAAGTACAGAATTCAGTTATCACTAGGCATAAAACTGCAACCGATTGATTATAAGATATATGAGTTAAATTTCTTTCGCTATCAAAACTAACAAAGCAATATTAAACTAACACATGATATATCATTCATGAAAATATATATTGCTTCACAATAAAACAACATCCCAAGAAAAATAATGAAAATGTTGCTTTCCTAAGTTTTGGTAAAGGTATATTGATCAGCAACAGATTGATCATAAGAATATGAGTAACTTCTTTCGCCATCAAAACTAACAAAGCAATCTGAAGCCTACACATAGAATGTCATACATGAAAATATATATTGCTTCACAAGAAAACAATATCCTGAGAAGAAAATAAAGATGTTGTGTTCCTTAGGTTTGATAAAGGTATTTTTGGAGATGTCATCTACTGTGATATGAGATTTGTTCAGCAATACTCACTCCTTGGATTGTAACACCAGATACAAGGGCTACTACAGTTGGTGTTAAAGCAGCCTCCTTTCTGTGCGCATGCTGAGGCGGTGATACCAGCATATCCTGCATCAATCCTTACGGAACGAGGGAAGGGGGTTTTGGGGGCAGCCTGTGACAACAAAATAAGTCAGCAAAATAAGCCACCCAAATTTCATATTCCCATTTTTTCACCTTATCATCATCATCATCATTATCATCATCATCGTCCTCATCCTCACCATTATCATCATCATCAAAAGCAGCAGCATTACTACCACAACTATTATCATTAGTGGAAAATAAAGCCAAAGAAATCCGCCCACAAGTGAGAGGCTATGTTGTTTTTTAGATTCTGTTATTTGCGTTTGCTTTGAGTTATTTCATTCATACTGTCATCATTATTCTCCTTATCATCATCATAACCGTCATCATAATGGTTATGACATCATGGGTTGATTCGTTATATTATCACATTCTTTCGGGTTCAGCAAATCTTACCTTGCTTATTTTTGCCTGGTGTTATGTCGATGACTTTGTCAGATTTCAGTTGAATTCCTGCAATAAGAAAAAATAATTGTCGACGAAAAATGGTCAATAGGCTTTTGCTAATGAAAATAATGAGTCAATTACTCTAGATTGCAAGTTTAGTTTGAAATGAAAAGTCCAGAAGTAGGAGAGGTTGAGAACAATACAATCAGTAATTTAAGCACATTTTACCTTGTAGCCTAGGTGAATTCAAGAATCGGGAGAAAACTGGGAAATCACTGAGATTTATCAATGCAGGAAATTATAGGCGACATAGATGATTTTCCTAGGCCAAACATCAAGTGCATGAATGTTATGAACATTATCCTGAAATTCAAGGCTAGCCAAATATAAATATCAGTATTATTATTATTGAATTTGACTTACGATTGGGATCATAGCACTATACACATGATCTACATGAGGAATCTCAGCAACCTCCTGCCCATTTACATATTTCCTGGGGCATTCCAGGGAAGGCTGACGGACCTAACACCCTCAGGGCTTTAGGAATGTTAGCCGTTGGACAACCTGCAGTATGCGACAAAGAAAAACCAAAAACAGAATTAGTAGGAAGTCTTGTTTTAGCTTCTGTGGCATCATTCTTAATTTGTGTTATTTTTTATTATTGATTACACATTAAACCATTTGCTGTTTCACTGACAAACAATTTTTGAATTAAGGAGGGATTTAATTAGAAAAGGCGAGAGTCAATTTATGCTCTCTGGTCATGGTTGTGTACTAAGTATTAGTTCAGTAGAGTTGTTTTATGAGGTAATCAGTACTCACCAGTAAGATTGGGTGAAGCAGATGCCAGCATGAGGCAGGTGCACAACAATAGGATGTTCAGCATTGTTCTCTATGAGGAGGTCTTGCTAGATGGGTGATGACTGTGTCTTTCAAGTCTTGCAGGAAAGTTGTCAGTAGGGTGATGCTAGCTGTCATTTATATACACACCATTTCAGTTTTGTACCCATAAATTGGTGCATAAATATAGCATTAATATCTTTTTGTATTGCAGCAGCTTTTAGATGGTATTAAAAGTTCAGTTATATCTAATTGCACCTGCTGTTAGCCTTTTAACTGTATGCCTTTTATTTGTCGTTGTTGACACTTGCAGAATACAAAGCACTTGATTTTTTTGGCTCCTGTCTATGCTGCATGCAGCAAACTGGATTTGCGACTTTGCAACAACATTTGAACATTTTAAAGGACTTGAAGATATGGTTGTTGTATACCCTTTCTATAAAGAGTTTCCATTAATGCAATTATTGATAGAAACACAGTTATAATTTGCCTTGGCTTGTAATTATCATCATTGTTGTCTTAGAAAGGTGCCTTATACAGTGAAACAAACAAACTATCCATGCCTGAGAAATCTATTGAGTCATTTTTATTCAGTTTTTTCAGAAATGATCATTTGGGGTTTCCTTACTTTACTTAAGATTAAAGATTTCAAAGGATGCGTTGATTACAATCATACTAACTTTGATAAGATTTCAATTCCTTTGAAAATGGCTAATTTTGCCAATATGAAATGATGCAAAAAACACTGAAAAGTGATTGAAATCCTGGCACATGGGTACTCATCTGAAGGTGCTCATTGAGAACTATCCAAGGAATACCAACATAACAGTGTAAAGTTGTTTTTCAAAAATCTTTGCGTCCTTGTTCTTTGGACAAAAATAGCCTCAGCATTGGAAGGGGTAAAAAGATTGATCCCTCACAGACTAATTTTAGCCTTTTACAGAGATTTTCTAGTGACAGAAAAAAGGTTCCAGGAGGTCTCTTTCAATCAAACTTTAATTGCACCAGAATCAAAATATAATTGCACCAGAGTGAACATCATTATGTCTGAAGTGAGACATTATATAGACAGTACTTTGTCGTTTAATAGCAGTGTGTTTAGGCATGGAATTTAAAGACCTTCTATATATATATATGGGAATGAGAAATATGTGCCATTCATTTATAAATATCTGTAAATCAATTTTGAATATACCTGATACTCATAATACAAGCTGGAATTATAAATATCCAAAATTCAATTATGAATCATCACGAATCAATCAAGAATTATCTAGAATTACAAATATTTCATGGGCGTATCAGCGCCCATGACTATGAGTCGCTCCACAGAGGGCGAGCTAAATCTCATGGACTGCTTCCGGTCTCGCTAAGAATCGCGAGATCAGAAGACGCTACCACGCAATGTGATTGTTGCGTGTTTCTGAACGTGCAACAATCACATCAAGTGAACTTAAGTCACAGCTGGCCGTAATGTACCAGTCAATTGAATCCCCGGGAGGGGGGGGGGGGGGGGGGGGGGGGGGCGGGACATGCGGGGATACTGCTCAGGAAAAAATCAATAAATAGCACTCATCCCCACTGGCAGGGACCAATTCTGTGGCAGTATGCCCCACCCCTGGGGCATGCTCAACAAGAATACACAAGTTCCTAAGATTTCAACTTTTTATTTTGTGAAAATAAACCACAAAAATCTTAGCAGTTACATCACAAATAGCAAAACCTTCAGCAGTTATAAAAATAAAATTTTAGACTTGGAGAAGACACCCTTCACATTACTTTTATTAAACACCTGACGTCCATTGTGATACCATTGTCAATGGGAGGTCTCTGAATTACAATTCAGTTTTAAAAGTATATCAACACTCTGTGTATTGCACTGCAGTACACTGGAAATGTTTATCTACAATGAAGTGATTGTAGAAAAAGTATAAACAAGTGTTGGGCATAGGGTCATAGAATGGGTTCAACAGATGGCTGCTTTTTTTGAACTCCTTAAGTGAATGATTGAGTAGTCTGTTTCAACTTCCCCATCTTCAAGTCAACCTTCCTAGGGAATTTGATATTCTACTTCCCCAAGGTTACCACAGAGAGGCACATTTGGGCAACTTCAAGCCATGGTCAAAGCCTGGGGTGTGTTTCCAGTGTGAGCATCCCAAGAAACTTCCGAAGAAGCAACCACTAAATAGGAAAATATTTCATCAAGTGGTTCTTGAGATATTGTGCAGACAAATAATTCACATTGCCCCCATGTGGTGAGCTTTGAAAACTGAGATGACCACCGATAAATGTAAGTGAGCCCAAAGAAACTTCCGAAGAAGCAACCACAAAGTAGGAAAATGTTTCATGAAGTGGTTCTTGAGATATTGTGCAGACAAAAAATTCACATCAACCCATAGTGATGAATTTTGAAAACTAAGATGACCTTCGAAAAAAGTGATCAAATGATGCCCACTGTTCTGTGGAGGCACTGTTTGGAGAGGTTTAAAAAATCATACCCTGAAAAAAGTTATACCTACCAGAACCAATAAATCCTTTTTTTTTCTTTTTGGTCAAGCAAAAAAAAAATGCTTGCTCGACCAAGAAGAAAAAATGCTTGCCGAAAAATAGGCAGGGTAGGTAGTGTTTTTTTTTGTTTGTTTTTTCACACTGAAAACCATAGGGTTGAGATTTGCTTACCAGGAACATTTGTTTGACTTGTCTTTTGAAGGATGTACAGCTCACTTACTTCAGCTATTATTCAAGGTCGTATACAACTATTCATGTGTTTATGTCCATGATAGGGATGTCTTTCCCTATTTTTTCCTGACCTGGACTTAAGGATTGGAAGAAACCCCATTAGGGTAGGGGAGAAAAACTAAGTAGCCAGTAGGGTAGGGTTACCCTGAGCAAACATTTTTCGGGGCCCCTGTTGGGAAAACAGTGGATGTTGGCAAAAGAAAATGGTTGGTGGCAGAGTGAAAAAATCAGACCTAAATTCAATATATTCAACAATAGGTCACAGTGCATTTCACATCTGTCTGTCGCCATGGATTTTGGACAGGACTCTTTAATAAATGGTGCCATGAGGTCCATATATGGCGCAGAAAGTTTTCCCCTCATTTGCATCCCAAATTATGATCAGATGATAACTACCCCTAGATGAATCATGTAGAGCTCTATACAATCAGAGATCAATTAAAGATTGAAATCAAATTTAAACTCAAAGTACATGTGGCCAAGTGGTCTTATGGGCTCAGATTTCATATGATGGTTCATCAGTATTATCATTTTCAATTTTATTTCTGTGCAATACATTTCATCAGTCCAGCCCAGGGCTTGAAATTACAATTTTTTCTAGGGAGCCCTGGGAATCTTCAGGGAGCCCTTTGGGCTCCCTGGATTATTTCGAGGGAGCCCAAATGAATTGCAGGGAGCCAATACTAACTAGGCCCAAATAATCAATTTTTATTTAAGAAGTTTTTTTTCTTATTTTTGTGGTAAATCTTTCTGTACTAAGTCATTTTTCTCTCAAACTGTCAAACAGCCCAGGTTCTATTCATACAATCAATTTTTATTTTAGAAAAGTTTTTTTTCTTTTTATTTGTAAATATTTCTTTAATAAGTAATTCTTCTCTTTATGTAACTCAAATAATAAGCCCCCAGTGCACTAGAATTGTCACACAGCCCAGGGTCCCTTCACACTGTTACTATATATGTGTAACCCATACCAAATCAATCAACCTGAATTAAGTGATCAATTTTATTTTTTAAAAGTTTTTTTTCTTTTTGGGGGGGAAATATTTCAATTCTATTTTATCTTATTTTTCATTTTTTTTATTAATCCCATTCACCATGTCATTGGGAATAGGATCATCTTATGTATATAATTAAATATGATCCATCTCATGAGCTACCTGACATCAAGGCTGCTGATAGTGTGCAAAACTTCCAAGGAACATTGCTATTTCATCGACTACAAGGACTGTCACTATAAACATGTGTCCACTGTTTATTCTTTAAAGCGCTTATGAACACATTACAGGTCGATAGGGCGCTATACCTTTTTTCAATTATTATTATTATTATCATATTTACCACGCCGTCCTGCTCCCACGTGTGACACAGCAAAATCGTCTTCTTCCCACCGAAGAAGGAGCGGTTAGCGCGATCGTATCTTTGAAATGTTGTGGCATTGGTCATACCTTACGCCATAGGTGTAATAGTATGACCATTGTCACAACATATCAAAGAAACGATCGCGCGTTAGGTAGACTGAGCACCATAGTCGGTAGTTGTTCAACACAGTGGACCTAGCAGAGGCCGGGTGCGCCCGGCTGATAGGCCTACTGGAATCGTGGCAGCAAAGTATGACGTCACTATTCAAATCCCCGCCTATCATGCACCGTCTCGGGACAGCAACAATAAATCACAGTAATCCCGGTACACCGGGCAGCTATTTTAAGCAGTATTTAGCAGAAGCACCGTGTTTCCCGGCCAAGTCCCGGCCCCCCCCTCCCAGGGATTCAATTGACTGGTGCATTAATGGGTCACGGATCACAAAGTGCAGTGTTACTTTGACTGTCACCCTGAGCGGTAATAATATGATGCTTGCATGGCCAAGAAGCAAGCGCAAAGCTTTGGATGATTTCATTTTTTCCGTTCTGACCAAGAGATAGCATAGATTGACCTAAGCTAAATGGCCTACACATTATAACAAATTCAAGCAGTCGCAAAATCTACATTTTGCAACCGATTTTAAAGCGAATTATTAGTCAAATGGAATAGATTGTTGCAGTTCTAACGATCTAAATTGCATTAAAATTGACCCACCGAATGGCGAGCAATTTATTTTTTATTGTGAACGTGGTAAGCGTATCTGAGAAAGATCACTCAATAGAGCATGTCAACTCATCAGCCTTTCCTGGGACGAAACTAAGTATGTGTTTTCGCGTTTTGGCCTTGTGAAATTAAAAAAATGAAAAATAAAAGATACTTGAAAGAGATTTTTTTTTAAAAGAACAAGAAGTGAAATGAAATTGGAAAAAATAAAACTTATGAAAGATCAGCTACAATAGGGAATATTTCATTCAACAAAGGCTTTTTTTTAGTCTATAAGCAAAGAAATGAAAATCGGGAAAAACGAATGTGGAGTAATCTTCAAAACTATAACATGTGGTAAGAGCAAAAGGCAAACTTAGATTTAGCCTGGACATATGCATTTCAAAATCCCCCCGCCCATGACTTTGCCCTTTTCGAAAAGGCAAATTATTCTTTAATGAATATTCTACCTATTTAAATACTTTGACATAAACTATGTAATTTATGAATGAATTACAAATATCAGAAAATGGCTATTTAATATTAAACTTTGGCTTCCCATAGTGTGAGAATAATAAATTTTGACAAATTTCAACAGTGACTTTAGGGAGTTACAAAAGTATGTCAAAGAGAGATGACTTTTAAAAGAGAGATGTACATCTAGCCACTCGTTCTAACAGCTGCATCTTCTATCCAAAAAAAGAGATAAAAAACATCTTTACGGGATAAAATATGCAATTTTATATTTTACAGGTGGCCTTATACACAAGCTTTATAGAATTTAGCTGCAAAGTGAATGAACAGATGGGCGTGATATGCATTATAAGATTTTACCGTTTCAAATAAATGCTAAGAAGTCTGTATATTTTCAATATCAAGCCATGTCTGGTTTCAACTTGCAACTGAATTAAGTAGAACTGTATATTGGTTTCTAGTTTTTTAGAGATGGCAAGGTAATATCAACATTCAAAGGAATTGAAATCTTATCAAAGTTAGTATGATTGTAATCAACGCATCCTTTGAAATCTTTAATCTTAAGTAAAGTAAGGAAACCCCAAATGATCATTTCTGAAAAAACTGAATAAAAATGACTCAATAGATTTCTCAGGCATGGATAGTTTGTTTGTTTCACTGTATAAGGCACCTTTCTAAGACAACAATGATGATAATTACAAGCCAAGGCAAATTATAACTAATATGCACCTTCCTGACAAGGTGTGACCTTTAGGTTCTAAATAACCAAAGAAGTACAGTTCCTGGAAATGATCAAGAATCGTTATGCATTTGTGATAAATCCATATAGGATTTTATTGTTTTTATACCAAATAAAGTTTAGCATCTTGCTCAGTTGAAGTTAAAATGCATCCATTGCATCTCTTGCAAAGATACCTTGGTTGCAAAAATCTAATAGGTTTGTGACAACAATATCAGAAAGCATCCTCGAAATTCTGATAGAGGCTGTGAGCCATAATGCAAACAATGTATACTCCTTTCTTATTTAGGTTACGAGACTTGGAGGAATTCGACAGCATCCCCCCACGGGGCTGAATGTCCTCTCCATGCAAAACATGACGGAGTGGAATGTTAAAAAAAAGACACAACTGCGTCATAGATCATCTATCTGTCAATTCTAGTTAAATCAGAGGAAATATCAGTTAGCCAAGTTTCTACCAGTTGTGAGTTATGTGGCAGTCCTGAGGTTGTATGGTACCACACATATATAGACCAAATAGTGGTCTTATTGTGTGTGGCGTTTCAATTCACGCCTGTAGGCCATTACTCACACGCACTTGTACCACAGAACAACCAGCCATGCCTCATATTTGGCACAAAATGTTCCAATTCTTTTTTGAGGGTTTGCATCTGGAATGCTAAGATGATCCAACAACTTTGAATATAACTAATATTAAGAAGATTAATATGTCAAAAATATTTGAAGACGATTTGGGAAATCCATTAGGAACAACAACTTCTATTGAAATGTTTCTCAAGATTTTGTTTTATTTATCAAGATATTCCCATACGTGTCAGACCATGTGTTCGCTCCAGATGTGAATGGTTATAACAATTCTCCTGAGTGATAGTCAGGTAACTTTAACCCTTACGCTGCTGTTGGCTAATTTGGCAAATACAAAATGATGCAAAACATCTGAAAAATGACTGAAACCCAAGCAAATGGGTACCATCTGAGAGTATTCAGCGAGAGCTTTCCAATGAATACCAACATGACAGGGTTTAGACGTTTTTCAAAAATCTTTGCATCCTTGTGCTTTGGACGAAAGTAGCCTCAGCATTGGAAGGGTTAAAGCAATTTTTTATCACGGTGTGGGTACAAGTGTCAAATTTGACATGAATATCTCTTAGGTCCACCTGGTTTATTTTTGCTTGGTTAAGCCCTTGCCAAATATGTTTGGTTACCTTGGCAACAGCATAAATCCAAAATTGTCATAATCTTTTATGGCTACCTGCAGTAGCTAAGAATCACCTTATCATGGAGTTTAAAGATCAGAAACATATGACAAAGGTTGGGTGTACTTTTATATTTGATATTTTATATTACTAAAAATGGAAAATGCTGTTAGATGGCAACAGCTAAAATCCAAAATGGCTGCCATTTGAACTCCATGATAAAATCTATAATAAGCCTCAGTGTGTTAAGATCAAGTTGTTTAACCCATGAGAGTAACTAAAGAATAAAGTTTTGATTTTGTCTTCATGTCAGCCTTGTTTTTTATCAAAACGTAACAAAGGGTTGTTGAGCTCTGCCAAAAGAAAACAAAGGCACAGCTGTTTGAGCAAACAAGATTTTCTAAAGAATCGTCTTTTACAACTAGACGGCCATTTTTTATAACCATCAGAGCTGGGTAAAATGTCTGTCTTAGGTTGTAAAAGATGTTTTTTTAGAAAATCTTATTTGCCCAAACAGCTGTGGCTGTGTTTTGTTTGGCATATATAGCCATCAGAGTTGCGGGCCTGCCCTGATGGCCGAGTGGTCTAAGGCATTGCCACTCAGAGTAGAAGCTGTTCAGGCCTCAACGCCAACTCAAAATGACACTGGCCCTGTAGGACCAGTATAACACCTAGCATCTGCTGGTCCTGCAAAGTTTTTACTGGTCCTACATTTTTTCTTTAGCATAAGAATAAAGAACATCGCATAAAATTCACCACAACATTTATCTTTGCAGATTTTATCTTATTGGGGACATTCTCGGGGGGAAACTTTTTAACAAGAATGTCTCCAAATGTTAATTGGGCCTCTAGGACCAGTTGAGGTATTTTTTTACTGGCCCGAAGCTGTTTTTGAGAACTTTTACTGGCCTGGGGCCATAGGTTCACCCTTAGCGTCGAGCCCTGCTGTTTCTCACCACTACCTGGAGTAGGTTACCAGTGACTTAGGGGTTAGTCAATGGTTTTTGACAGGTACTCTGGTTTCCTCCACCAGTTACAACTGACGTTTCACCTGACTTAGCCCTATTATGGCAGAAATAGTGACAAAAAATGAAATTCCATCATAGCTGGGATGTTTTCCAAGCATGTGTATGATCATTTTTTTCAGTCCTGAAATTAAATGAGGTCTTAAAACAGCCATATCCAATAGGAGAGTGGTAGGTTGACCTCTTTAGAAAAAAATAGGATTATATTCAGAACAGATTTTTTTTGGGACTACTATCTCTTCTAAGGTGTTTGAAGTCACCTAAGGGTATTGTTAGAGCAGACCCTTAGTAGGGAGTTGTATGTGCTTTTTGCAAATAGAGGGGCACGCTATGATAGAGTGCATTAGTCCTAAAGAGAACATGTCAGACTTGTTCATGCAACCTTGCAATGGGATTGTCTGATCTGTTTATTGATGCTGGCAAATAATGATTACATTTTTATCTGTTGATCATACCCTTTGACAGATCACCACAGCAACAATATGTGTCCCTAGATAACATTGTCTGTGACACTCTCTTCTCTCTCCTTGCATATAAATACTATGGAGGGAATTCAAATATATATTTCTTAACCTTCCAATGCTAAGGCTAATTTTGTGCAAAGCACAAGGATGCAAATATTTTTGAAAACCATCTAAACCCTGGCATGATGGTATTCATTGGATAGCTCTCATTGAGTACTCTCAGATGAGTACCCATGTGCCAGGGTTTCAATCGTTTTTTCAGGTTTTTTGCATCATTTTGTATTTGCTAGATAAGCCACCAGCGGCATAAGGGTTAAGAATCAAAAATCGTAAATGTATAAAAGGTTCTGCTAACATTTGCCAAATTTAGTGGGTTTTAATTGATTTTGCCTGCCATTTATTTAAAAGCCTCTGTGGCAACTAAAGGTAGGTAGACATGTGCCTCTAGGCTTGTCTACTGACCTAATATAACTGTTCACTATATAATGCACAACCTCTGTGTACCCTGTTTAGGCTGTTACCATTTATCTATACATGTTCCAGTCCATGACTGTTTGTGAATAGTCTATAAACATTCTGATATGTCACTTCACATGGCTTGGGTTGTGTGGGTCCTTTGAATATGTTTGTGCAATGATAGAAATAAATCTGCCTGTTGACCCAAATTAGGATAATGGTAGTGTATGAGGAAGGCAAAGGAAATGATATGTAATGATGATAATGACAATGATGATGATAATGATAATGGTAATAATGATAATGATAACAAAATGATAATGATAAAAATGATAATAATACTGATAATAGTAATAATAAAAATAATGATAATAATAATAATAATAATGATAATAATAATAATAATTATAATAATAATAATAATAATAATAATAATAATAATAATAATAATAATAATAATAATAATAATGATTATATGATAATAATAATAATTATAATGATAATAATAATGATAATGATAAAATAATTGTAATTTTAATAATTATAATGATAATGGTAATGATAATAATGATAATGATCATGACACAGACGGCGACAATGATGATGACAATGATGATGACGATGATAATAGTTATAGACCACATATAAGCCAATCATACTTGTCCTAGATAACTTATGTTCATAAACTACATTATGTGGTGCAAAATGTACCATTAGGTATGTTTATACAAACAGATAGACTTGTACCATGTTAGGCAAATTTATGTTAGATAAATGTCTGTAAAAAGTATTTAAATGATCCTATCATAATCCTACGAAAAGGGTATTTGAATTTGGTAATTGCTGCAATAAGTGTGTAGCATAACCATGCAAGAATGCACATCCTCCCAATATTGTATCATAATATTAGATATTTTATATCTGTAGTATTGTTTGAGTAAATTTTCAGTGAAGAGTGAGTGAAAAGATACATATTCGATTATCATTTTTACTTCGAATAGAATATATACAATATTTTATAGTATTGATATTCATTAGCATGAAAATAAAAATCACATATTTCATGATTCACATTCATTTTTTATTAATGGGAGATGGTTTGCAGATTGCTAATCATTGTTTTATGACTATCAATTATAATGGTCTAACTTTAATAACTTCAATGGAGGTTGTGGTAGGTGATTGGATGTTTCATTTTGAAATGTAATTTGAGGTTTGTTTAGTAAATGTATGTGTCTGACCACATGATCAAAACCCTTAGCAACATTGAAATAATTTACTATAAAGTTGATATTTGACAAATATTTTTCTTCTTTTACAGGGCAGCAGGGTGTATCTTCGGAGAGCTTATCAACAGATCGCCACTTTTTCCGGTAGGTAAAAATATTCTTTAACCCTTGCAATGCTGAGGCTACCTTTGTCCAAAGCACAAGGATGCAACATGTTTTTTAAATTATCTTAACCCTTATGATGTTGGTGGCTAAATTAACCAATACAAAATGATGCAAAAAACTTGAAACATAACTGAAACCTTGTCACATGGGTACCCATCTGAGAGTACTCACTGAGGGCTATCCAATGAATACCCACATGACAGGGTTTAGATGGTTTTCAAAAATCTTTGCATTCTTGTGTTTTGGACAAAAGTAGCCTTAGCATTGAAAGGGTTAGCCCTATCAAGTTGGTTTTCATTGGATAGCTCTCACTGAGTACTCTCGATCATATGAGTACCCAGCAGCGTAGGGGTTAAACACTGCAGATGCTGAGGCTACTTTCGCCCAAGCCACGCAGGCCTCAATGCTAACTCAAAATGTTACTGGCCAGGGCTCGATGCTAACAGTGGTCCTAATTGGCCCTAGGCCAGTAAAAAAATCCAAAAATGGCTTAGGGCCAGTAAAAAAGAATGTGCCACATATTTTTGAAATAAATGGAAATGAAATACATAAAAAAAATGTTGTCTGTGGACAATGCAATGTTGCAATGTTTTTTTCAAAGAAAAATTTGTAGGACCAGTAAAAATTTGCCGGATCAGTAGATCCTAGGTGTTACTGGTCCTACGGGGCCAGTAACAGTTTGAATTAGTTTGAATGCTGGCCCTGTAGGACTTTAAAGTAACACCTAAGCAGAACTTTTACTGGTCCTACAAATTTTTCATAAAGATTACAAGAAAAAACATTGTATAATATTCACCAAAAACATTAGTTTTTATTTATCTTATCCTCATTTATTTCAAAAATATTTTGGGACATTCTTGGATGGTAATTTGTTTACAAGAATGTCCCAAATGTTTACTGACCCAAAATCTTTTTTGGGGATTTTTAGTGGCCTGTGGCCAGCGGTTTACTGTTAGCATCGAGCCCTGCCACAATATTACAAAAAATATTTAACATTTAATTATCTCAATCCTATCATGTTGGTATTCATAAGAAAGCTCTTACCAAGTACTAACAGATGAATGGCAATATACCAGGATTTCAGTATTTTTTCACCTTTCAAATGCTATTTTGTTTTTGCCAAATAAGTCGCCAACAGTGAAAGGTTTAATCCATCAATACTCACAGAGGCCAAAAGCAGCCTGGCAATACTGGCATTATATTTAAGAGAAGAACATAGTTTTGAAGCTATTTGAAGAAGAAATGTTTTATAAACAACTCTCCATTAGATATTTTGTAAAATCATTTATTATTCCTACTAGTTATTATATAATCAACAGTATCATAGATCCTGGCAGTCAACCATTCTAAGAGGGAGACTGGAGCATGAATGGGTTGATCATTTTAGAAATCATTCTACAGGTTTCCAACTCAAACCATCCACCAGAATGATTGCCGAAAAAGATGCAATGATATATTTCAAATCAGCTTCTCATTTAAGCCCAATTAATTAATTCTGTGCTGAGATTGATTGTTGAAATGTGTCATCTGTATGATATGATACCCTAAAGATTTCCTTCTCATGATTAAGCGCGCCAAGCACTAGATATGCTTCTGTTTAATTCTCTGGTGTTAATTTCAAAATTACCATAACAAAATTCAGGTGCCAATTTCAATGGAAAATAAGTGTCAAACATTTTAGTAACAACATAAAGTTTTGTTTTTCAATTATTTCCTTTATTATGATTGTGTATTATGCATAGGAGTTTTATTAGTTCCATCTCATAACTTCATTTTAAATAACTCATTAATTAGAGGAACAACTGGATGCATTTCAAAATTTCAATTTATTTTTTACAACCAATCAGGGAGAATAAAGTATTTCTTAAAAAAAATCTCTTTATCATCAGTATATTTTTGTAAGTTTTATTCCATGTGTATGCATCAGCTGTTATTAAATGATTGGGTTAATTGTTAACCTATTTATGCTTGTAGCAACCAAAACCACCTGACATTTTAGGTGATATCTCTCTAACAAAAGTAATATATAGAAACTACTTAAAGGAGTATTGTTTATCAGAACTCTATCTACAACACTTCTTCAAATATTTAGCGAATTCATGCTTAATTCCTAAGTTATTTTCAAAAGTATGACATGTCCAGACGACACTGGTCAAGTAGATCTCCAGGCATATAGTTTATAAGTACTGGTAGTTCTATGTTATTTATTTTCAATCACGTCATGCGCCTCCAGAATCCCACATGGGAGACAGCAAAAGGCTTGGCCACTTTGTAAATGTCGTTAAATTCCTCCGAGAGTTTGTTAAGTGGCTGAATGTCCTGACACCTGCTGGCAATATTCTTCAACCGTTGGCGGAAATTCGTCTCCACCGCTCGGTAGTCTTCCTCCGGACGATTAGAGCGCCAAGATCCGTAGTGGGCATCCAGATAAATCCTGATCACAACATCATCCAGAACACATAAATAATGATCATCCTGAAAGTTGTACTTGACAAGTTTTAGAATACTTTTGATATTTTCATTGCGGCTTTTGTCGGCTATATTTGCCGTGAATTGTGTGTAGCTCATTTCTACATCAGGAAATCCACATAAATGTAAAAGTATCTCTGTTTTATCGTCCATGATTTCTGTCTCAGGGAGAGGCTCATCGGTTTTTGATGTCACTTCGTTCTCCGACATTTTTATTGGTGGTTCCTTGTCTCTTATCCCACTGCTCTCTTCTTTCGTGATGTTCATACCATTACTCGCAGAAAGGGTATTCTCCATATTTGGGCGTGGACGAGGGTTTAAGTTATTCATGTCGAGCATTGAACTGGTCGCTGGCATGGTATCGGTCTCCATATCGACGGCATTTGAGTTTGAATGTAACTTAGTGTTTTGCAAACGCGGTCTTGGGTTCATGTTTCTCATTAACATTAGATCCTGCTCTCTGTTCACAACTGGGCGGTCATCATAGATCACTGATGCCCCTAAGTTGCTTTTCTCCAATGCCCCCTGCTGGGCAATGCCAACATCAACACCAGTGGCGCCACCTAGAATTTTACCACTGGAGCCCCTATTGTAGTCCGGTTGATCAAGATCTTGGGGTGCAGTTCGCGGCATCTGCATCTTTCTCTTCAGCATGTCCATCTTACCCTCCTGCACCCCGCGGTACGGGTTCATGGGCTCTGTCTGTGTTGACTCATCTTTGAGGGTTTCTCTAATATTACATTGTTGACTCTTGTTGAACCCATACTTGTGAATACAGCACTGTATGCCAAAGTCTCTCCCCTGTGCTCTGGGCCTCATGAAAATCTGCTCTTCACTACACTGAACTCCAACGTTAACGCTCAATCGCTGGTACCCCAGCACAGCGCCCCCTAGGTTAACAACATGTTCGTCGGTTTGCGCTGATGTTTCTTTAAACACTGGATCTCTGTATGACGACACTCTCCTAGTTCTCATGAGCTGACCATGTCTCGGAGGATGTTTCTCTTCTGTGGTGCACAAATCGTCCTCAGGAATCCCGACTGTTAGCATATCAGCCACGGGCTCGGCAAAGTTTGTGTTATCAACTTTATATTCCTTCTTGGCCGGCACTCTCATATTCCCCTGCTGGCCTCCTTTTGTGACGTTGACAGTCTTCCTCTGTCGATACCTGATCTCCAGAGTGGACTCCGTACAGTTTCCGCGCAGTTTGTAGGAGAGGAAATCCTGCCCATTGCTCTCCAGAGTCTCCACCAACATTCGCACCATGTCCGGAAACATAGCAGCTTTCAAGCGATCAGTCTCGCCTTACACTGTCCCAAAATGATTTTAGTCAGCCCCAATTTACTTCCTATGACAGTAATCCATTAAAAGCTGCTGAGAATCTTTAAGACTGCTTATGGTATGACTCAGATGTGGTATCAGAGGAGAAGAGATGCTTGATTGCAGGTGTGATATATTTCTCACCTGTATTCAGGTCTTTATGTAAAGGTGGTCTCCCTAAGCAGGGTTGTGTCTTGAGCAGGTTTAACTATATAAGAATCTGTTGACACTTCGGTGATTAACATTCAGTGATGATTACTTGAGTACTGGAGAAACTCCATTAAAGTCCTTTTTTTTACATTACTAGAGCTGTGTCCAGTTTTTCCTCACTTGTGATAAGTAATATACTTCAAAAATGCAAAGTTTTATCAACATATGAGCAATATTAGAAATCCTTTATCTGTTATCCATTCTTCTTCTTTGTAGATGGTAGTGAGTTTAGTAATGTTCCAGCATTTAGGTAGCATTATAGGTAGTGTCAAAATCTCATCAGCACAATACTAGAAAACAGATCAGTTTCTATAATGATGACGAATGATTAGTATATCAGTATTCCAGTGTAAGGTAGTTCCCTGTGGTGTTAGAATCCCATGATTTTTTCAAACAATCCAGCTTAATTATCCTAGCTTTTCTCTCGCTGATGATGATGATGATGGTGATGATGATGATAATAATATTCCAGTATATGCATCATACTCCTCACATTCCAATGGCATATTTATGTAATGAAATTTACATGAGTAATTCTCGAAGGAAACTGGCATACAGCTGGATCCAGCAGTGAAGCGTGAAAATTCCCAGTTGAACTTGTGAAGAAAAACAGTGTGCATTCCATTTCCATTAATATCCCACCCTTATACAGTGTACCAGCTAAAGACGGTCTGAAGTGGATGAGTATTTTCTGGGTGTACTGTATTTTTAGTATGTCCATTACGTGAGGAATATACCGTGGTAAAGTACATGTATATATAGGATTTCCCTCTAGCACGCCATCACGTTTATCATAAAGTATTGAACACACAGTTAGCGGTGTTGTGGTCGCATTGATCGGTTTCTGCACGAGGGATTATCGCAATGCATCGCCATAGCTCTGCATTCGTATACACATTGTATGGTCATTGATCTAGGGCATGTTCATAAAACATTTGGCACCTATACTTACTGTACAGTATGTATGTGCTATGCAGTACACAGGCAATATTGGGGTGAATTTCTTCAGTTGCCTCAGTGTTTTTACCTGGAGATTTTTATTCTTATCTGCATGAGAAAAATAGTCAATTTTAGACTTTTCTTTTGTTAGCTTTAAAGTTTCTAGTAGAGTATCACATGGATTGATTGTGACATCTTGACTTGAAGGCATGCAGTTACCCTAAGAAAACTCTGATAACAGATATCTTAATAAATCATATTCAATTTTCTTGTATTGGAAAAATGCTTGTTTGTTATTGTGCAATATGGATAAAACCAAGTTGATACTTTAACCCATTAATATCTAAAGAATGCACATGGTCCTAAAATTGTGAGAATATATTGATTAGGCCTAAACAAAAAGTTGTTTGTTTCCTGTAACCCTACCCTGACAAGTTTTTATTCAAAAGAATCCCTACCCTAAAGTTTTTTCCGCCCTCCCAACTCCAAATCAACGTAAAACATGCATAAAACACACATTTTTGACCAAAAAATAATACAAAATAATAATCTTTTTACAGACCTACCTACCATATTTTATTTTGGACCATTACAGGAATCAAACAAAAAAAAATTCTGCACCTTACAAAGCAATATTTTGCAATGTATTTGAGTTGATCTAGTTACTCTTAATATTATTACACAAAATATTTTTCAAATATTGCTCTTGATAAGTTGTTTAAAGCTATGAGATCATGTGTGCACTCCAGATGCAAATGTCTGAGGGGTATTAACTGCTGGTGGCTAGTTTGGCCAATACAAAATGATGCAAAAACCCTGAAAAATGACTGAAACCCTGCCAAATGGGTACTCATCTGAGAGTACTCAGCGAGAGCTATCCAATGAATACCAACATGACAGGGTTTAGATGATTTTCAAAAATCTTTGCGTCCTTGTGCTTTGGACGAAAGTAGCCTCCGCATTGGAAGGGTTAATTAGTTCTGAATGGCCAATATAATATGTGTGGGATACCTTATTTAGGTTGTGAATTCCGATTAATATTTTTCCCTTCATTATTTAATTTGCCAGTTTGCATGGCCAGGGACAGGGAAGAATTTCAGTTACTCCTTAATAAACATTCATTTTATGATGTTGTTAATTCAGGTATCGGCACATTGATAAATGGCCAAGAGGACTGACAATAAACAAAAAATGAAAAAAAATTAAAATATATACCGGTATTTTTTTGGTACATGTATTCATTAATTTACATTCAACATTGATTGTTTTGTATTTTTCTGCTTCAGGGTGAAAATGACATAGAGCAATTATGCTGTGTTCTCCGAGTCCTAGGAACCCCAAGTGAACAGACATGGCCGGTGAGTGGGATGAAATTTGGATTTTTTTTAACTTTTCTGCACTTCTTAGCATACTCATGACTTAAACTGTTATCAATTGAGTAACCTGCAGTACTGCGCAAGGCCACCAGCTATCCTAGCTGTCCCCCCCCCCCCCCTCACAATAAATCTGACCACAATAAATTGCCAGAAATATTTGGGAAGAGCATAAACTTAGTTTGGTAACAATCAAATACCTGCAAAAAGTAATTGATAGCTCCTATTGTTTCTAAAAAAAAAAAAAAAAATTTCAAAGAGTCTTATTAATCAATCAGATGATTCTATGAAGGCATTAAAAGTTTTAATGGTATTCTTATGCCACATCCTATATTCTTATATTCCAACATGCTTATTTTAGTATTTCTGTTATAATGACTCTATTGTAAGTAGTCTTTTTCTGAATATCATTGTATTCATCCCATTGTAGCATTCCTAGTGTGAAATTCCAAAGTAGTATTCTTTTCAATAACCCCTTTGTAGTTTGTGACAATTTTTGTGTTACATTCCTATCTTAAGACCTCTGTTATGAAATTCCTATTTCAGAATCCTATGGTAACATACCTAACATAAAATTACTTTTTCTTCTTTAATAAAACTTAAATGTAATATATGTATTGCATCAATGCAAAGTATTGTCGTACAATTCTTACGAATTACTATTATATAATTTCTTCTATGATATCCCTATTACAACTTCTTTAATGATCATATAATTTCTATGCAATATATGTATTGCATCCATGCAAAGTATTGTCCTACAATTCTTATGAATTACCATTATATAACTCTTCTATGATATTCCTATTACAACTTCTTTAATGATCATATCATTTCTATGTCATATGTATTATTTGTGTGTGTTTCAGGGCATGTCTGAGTTGCCGGACTATAACAAGATCAGTTTCCAGGAGCAGCCCCCGATCCCGCTGGAGGACATCGTGCCGGACGCCGCCCCTGAGGCCCTCGATCTCCTCAAGCGGTTCCTTGTTTACCCTACAAAACAAAGAATCTCAGCTAAAGAGGTAAAAAATTATATTTTGGCGATACCAGAGAGGTGCATTACTATTTTTATCTTTGGTGATATGCGTCAACCTAACTCTCACTTATCATCTTAGTATTAATATTAAGCTAAAGAATTGTCATTTTCATTTGTAACAAGAAAATCAATATTTAAAATTGAAAGAGGGGGTTCATCAAACTCTATGAACCCCTTCTGTATTTGTAACGGCCATGTTTGTCTGAATTAGCGCATGTGCAAGTAGCGAGTAAGGAAAATTTTCAGTAGAAGGGATACTGGCAATCTTCCCTTTTATTCACACCCCACATGCTTAAATGCTCTTTTGTCTTTTGTTACACCATGTCAGTTTGTACACTTGAGCAATGGTGTGCCAAGGACTGACTGAAGTGGTGGTAGAGAAATAGCGCAAAGGGTTCAAGCGCTGGAAAATTATAAGTACAATATACAGTCTGTACCGGTACCACATATAAAGTTAAGGAAAAGATTAGCATTTGTGGGGGAGGTTGGGGAGGCTCAGAGGGGCAGAAACTAATGTTCACTGGCTTTCCCGTTCTAACAATTTTAAGATAAGAGGGTGCGGTTATTTGGGGTCTGTGCGGTTATTTGGATGAATACGGTACTTTAGTTAGAGTTCTCTCTTCACTCCAGCCCTCATTTCTCCTTTATATTCTAATTACCATGTTTGTGTTTGTCTGATGTGCTTATTTTCCTGGCGTTGTTTCCCTGCAGGCTCTGCTCCATCCATACTTCTTCATGGACCCCTTGCCGGCGCATCACTCAGAGTTACCCATCCCGCAGCGCAGCACCAAGATGATGCGGCACGCGCGCCACGCCCACGAGTACGATATTGACGCCCCCCTGGAGGACTCCGTCATCGACCCCGAGCTCATTGCTCCTCACGTCTCAACCAGGAAATAACACTAATAGATGTGCAAAAATAACAGTTGGAGAACTTTTTTGTTTGTTAAGATTATTGTCACTCACATCTAGAGCTGCACTCACCACTCACGAACTCAAGTGGCTCGAGCCCTGGGCCAAACTCGCCGAGCTCAAGCTAAAGTGTTCAAATCGTGAGCTTGTCTATGTTGGGAACACAAACGTAACACAGAGCACCTAACACACATTATAAACATACATAACTGCTTATCGCGGTCATGTCTTCTTTACAATCTCCAATGTATACATTCAAGCGGTGTTGAGTGTTATTCTGACCTTTGTACCTCGTCAGCATATTTTAAAATTGAATAAACTTGGCGATGTTGATAAATCTCCGCCAATAGATATTTATTTCTTAATAGCTGGGGTGGAAAATAATTATTCTTTTGGAAAATCGGAACGTCCGTGAGCTCATTAGCTCACGAGTCGAACGGGTGGTGAGCTCATGATTTGATCTCCCTCTGTGAGTGCAGCTCTACTTACATCAATTCTTTCCAAGCGTATTCCTCCTTAGGTTTCAAGGAGAATTGTGTAACCAAGTGTGCAAAACAAATGACCAATACAGAGTTCGTCATGGCCCCCCAAATCATCACACCTCATGCGTCAACCAGGAAATAACACTTATAGATGTGCAAAAATAACATTTGGAGAACTTGTTTGTTTGTTAGGATTATTGCCACTTACATCAATTCTTTCCGATCTCATTCCTCCTTAGCTTTCAAGGAGAATTGTGTAAGCAAGTGTGCAAAACAAATGACCAATACTTTTCATCGACCCCGAGCTCATCGCTCCTCACGTCTCAACCAGGAAATAACACTAATAGATGTGCAAAAATAGCAGTTGGAGGATTTGTTTGTTTGATAGGATTATTGTCAACTATTTCCAAACTCATTGCTCCTTAGGTTTCAAGGAGAAAAGAGTAAACAAGTGTGCAAAACAAATGACATGAACAAGAAAGTGGCTGTAAGCACCAGCGGACACAGTATAGCATGAAGTTGTTGGAAACATCTATGCAGACAGTATCGTCGATCATGTGCATCAAACAAAAGCATTTTTGTCAGTGTCAGAGTTATAAGTTTGACTGAATTATCTAAGATTTGATTTATCGGAGGTATAGTGATAGCATCTTGAAGAAATATAAGAATTGCCAGATTGTAGATATGATTTTGGCAACTTTTATTCTGAGTCAAATTGAAATATTTTATTTTCCAATCATTTTTTTAAACTTTTTAGTTAAATGAGCAATGAGATAAAATTATACTTTGAAATTACCTTTGGATCAAATCAAACCAAATCTGCTGATTATGTTATCAAAATACAAGATTGACATTTCCTGATTTTGAGAAAACCTGATGTTTTTATTTATTTATATTTTTTGAGATGAACATCTTCCAGGAGGCAAAAATGTCTAAGACAATGAGTTAAATTTGCTTTCCTAAATTTGGTATTACTAAAAGCTTCTGATATCCCAAATGTATTAAATATGAAGAATGATCTTTTATGTAGGAAACATTGGGATCTATTGAAATATCTTCAAAATGGTATCATATGAATTTTCAAATAATGAAATTATGCAAATGATGGTCTTATCAAAATCATTGTTTTTATGTATAATGTAATCATGTTCCAATTTAAAGATGAACTAAGGAAGTTTATGTCATGCATGTGTAGATACAATTCATTAATAGTAGCACATTTAACTATAACATGGTTCTATTCATTTTTGTCTGGTAAATGTATTTTTAACCCTCATGCTGCTGGTGGCTAATTTGGCCAATATAGAATGATGCAAAATACCTGAAAAATTACTGAAACCCTGGCTCATGGGTACTCATCTGAGAGTACTCAGCAAGAGCTATCCAATGAATACCAACATGACAGGTTTTAGATGTTTTCCAAGAATCTTTGGGTCCTTGTGCTTTTGAAGAAAGTAGCCTCAACATTGCAAGGGTTCAAAAATAAATACTATGCAATAGCTCTATTTTGATTACACATTCCTACATGATCATACATTTCGCTCCACAGAGGAGCATGTTTATGTAAGTCTTTTTGATTGAGCTGAAAAATGACTTTCTTGAGAATGTTCTCGTGGTAGGTCAAGAAATGAGTTAATTAATCCATTCATGCCTGAGGCACTCATTGACAAGTGTCCATCATTACTTACAACGACAAGTAAGGAATAAAACTTGCATCTGTAAAATATTTGAAAGGAGGATTGTGGGAAGGATTTTCATGATAATTTCTTTATGAAATAATATTTCTCCATGAAATAATCTTAAAGTATGCTTTCATCAGGAAAATGTTCCCATAATAGTATGGCCTTTTTAGGGTATTGCAGGCATAAATGTGTTACGTTCTGCTGTATAAGATTGGAACTGCACAATGCAGCATTTATTTATATATTCATCATCATTTTTTTCAATTTGAAACAAAATTTGATTCTTTGCACAATTTTGAGTTTAAGATTAAATGTCTTTGGCTATGATTGTAATGATGTATATGTTATGAATCCTTAATAAAGTCATACTGCAAACCTGGCATTTATATTTATGGGGCAGAAAAGTATGAATTAATAAGGTAAAAGTTATTGGCAATCCATGAAAATTTTCATGCCTATAATTAAACCTGGAGTATATAAAACCCTACTGTTGTTGACATTCTCTCTCAGCCAAAAGAAATGCAACAGGTTAGTTCTTATATCTGTTAATAGAGGGCAGCACTTCCCAGTAACAATATTGTTCAAATAAATCTCATTTTCACCAAGTAATTCATTTCTGTGTGTGTTTCCTTTTACACTCTAGAGGCCAATAGGCATTCCACCCAGGGACTTAGCCAAGACACGTCCTGTCTGTCTTATGGACAGCTAGTTTCCAGAAAGTCTCCTGTTTGGACAGGCAAAAATTTCTATGAAGATTTTTCAATTTTGACTTTTAGGGGGTAATAACCAGACTTCTTCCTAACAAACCATCTCCTGGGATATAGCTGAAGTGTAAATTACCCGTTTTAACACATTAGACTATCAAATGTAGCTGGTATAAGGATTTGAAGTAGATTAGTAGTTAAATCAGGACGGGCAAACAATTTGGAATTGCTGTTTCGGACAGGCATTTTTGAAATCCTGGCCAAGACCCTGATTACACCACCCTAATTCCCATTCTAATGAAATTGTTTTTAATGACAGGATTTTGTCTTGCTTGTTCCAGTATAGTTGGCTGATTGTAATCATAATGGGCTTTTTTTCACGTTCCTAGATACTTCTTAGATTTATACTTTTTACATTCTCCCTTTCATGCTCACTGTTCCTGATATTAGGTGCAACCTTAATGCATCTATGCATGCTCTACTTAAATATGTCACTGAAACTTTTGGTGGGAACATTTTGACCAGAGTATTTTGGGGGAAAAGTATTTTAGAGAGCAATAGGAAATGAAACCAAACCAACAGCTCAACCCCCAAACATTTTGTGGATTTGAACTTATCAGTAGTCTTTTTAATATTATCATGTCCAGATGGCATATATTATGGAGAACTCAGTAACTATTAACCCTTCCAATGCCGAGGCTACTTTCGTCCAATGCACAAGGACGCAAAGATTTTTGAAAACCATCTAAACCCTGCCTTCTTGGTATTCATTGGATAGCTCTTGCTGAGTACTCTCAGATGAGTACCCATGTGCCAGGGTTTAAGTCATTTTTCAGGATTTTTGCATCATTATGTATTGGCCACCAACAGTATAAGGGTTAAGGATCACTGTAGGCAAGCAGATAACCTGTGGAAACGCTCTTCTATGCCTTCAGTGCCCACAAAACATCCTGAATTAACTCAAGTCACTGGCAACTTTCTGCCATGCCTGAAGGCGGAATCCATATCAGGATCTTGTGCAGGAGCTAAAATCATTGACACTCACGGCAGCCAAAAGTAGCCTCGCAATTTCAATGATATTTTGCAGGCAAAAGCAAAGTCAGGAAAATATTTGATGGAGAAATTTCAATTAGAACATAACCTACAACTCTCCTTCAAATATTTTGTAAAATCATTCTCAATTCAAAAGTTATCTTCCAAAGTATCATCGATCCATAAGACAATTTCTGGATGAATTAATGGGTTAACATTGCTAACACGCCAGATATGAGTAGAAAATAACTATAAGATTAGAAAATAACAATAGGATTGGTGTAGAGATGTAGTTTATTTAGTAACAGCATTGACTACAAAGAATGAGCATTTTAAGTACATATAGCCCCTAGTGAGTGGCGCCCCCTATAGTTCCCCCTAGAATACAATAATCACTCAAATCAGTGCTCATTAAAATATGACTCCATAAATGGACTAAAAGGGCTCAACAGTAAACGTGATCACCAGATTGGGCACATTCCACCCATATTATGGTTGCATCACTTGGATTTTAGGTTGCCCCTTCTATTTCAATATGAATAATTGGATCAAACCCCTGCTTTTCCCCTTGCAGGCATGGGAGAACTTGGTACATCTTTATTTTAGCCAGACTTACTGTTGATATCCCCCCTTATTCTCCATAGCATCCTTTTTCATCAAACACGCCTCTCAATGAATACAAAAAATATATTTCAAAGGCAATATTCGTGGGCACCTAGTATTGGAGTGATCATTACATTCAGGATCTGAACAAAACATCATATTTCTATCACATAGAACACCCACCACAGCTGCTGCACCCCTAGTGGCAAAAAAACAAACTAACTCTCATGGTTGCGGCTCTAATATGACAGCATTGACGAACTGAAGGTAAACTTTTATCCAGCTAGCGAAACAACACCTTGACTTACAGAAAGACTTTCCTGCTTTCTGAATTCCTAATTAGTGCTGTTTTGGAAAAAGAAAATCCAATTCCAATTCTTTTAATCCAACACCAATAATCTAATATTACATTGTGATAGACAAGAAATATGTGTCTTGAACATTCTAATCTGTTCCTAATTGGCTTCAAATTTAAACTGTTAAACATTCAAGTCTTGTTTCAGGCTTAGGATTTTTTATACACAGTCTATCCTCTAACACTCATAACTGCATTTGGAGAAATCTCAAATACTTCTTCATTTTGTGTGCAAACCTAAATGGTATAATGGTATAACGGTACTATTTTCACTCTTTTCTCAAATAGCTATACCTCAAAATCAACCCATAACACAATAGTGCCTTAGCTAGGATTATAATACCAGCTGGTGCATGAGAGGGGCTATTCCTTATTAAAAGGAGAATGAAAGATATTCAGATTATTATTGTAATCAGGTGGCCACATATTTAAGCAGAAAATGAATGGTCTCTTTGAATGATGTGCTAGCAAATATATGTGTTAAATGCAGTCAATCACTTGAAATTAACATAACTTGAAAGCTTCTATCCCAATTTTGCCCTGACACTCTGCTGGCCATGTCCCAGTGCTAGTACCAGTTGTCCCTACAAAGCAACAAGCCTATTGTTTTGCTATATGGCTGACACTAACTAATAACAGTATGTCACAGAACCCCACACTCAGCAATGCATGCAGTTAGGCAAGACGAAACCCATTCATACCAAGGATCAGCACAGTTTACCTGACATACCTGACTGCCAGGAGAATAAAGGGATACCAAGGTTTAGAAATGGTTAACTCCAGCGGTGCAATATTAACAACTGCAAGAGAAAAACAACTCCCATCCACATTCACAATCATATATATATATATCACTCATCAATTAATTAGAACAGGGTACAAATCACCAGTGAAGAGGCAAAATGCATTCTGAACGTAATTTCATTTCATTTTATCTCATTTATACAACCCTTGCAAATTTTTACACATTCTATTTTTTCCTAAATCAGAATGCAATAATCAGCTTTCAAAAACACAATTGAATAATGTGTTTATACAATGCATTTTCATCACAACCGTCAATGTCAATCCATTGCATAACGATGTTGATAAATCTTACTGACCAAACAAATTGAATGAAAATGTACATTACTATAAGATACATACTATAAGCCTTTTTACCAAAAAATCAATTATGCAAGGTTTATAACAGTAGGTTTGATTGATAATAACATGCCAAACAAAAGAAATTAATTCCGATGTTTTTGTGCCAATTGATGCTTTAATCTCAATTGAAAAATGCCAAAGAACTCTACCATAACTCTCAACAATGTCTGGTTAACCCTTACGCTGCTGAGGCTACTTTCGTCCAATACACAAGAATGCAAAAAATTGTCAAAATCATCCGAACGAAGTCATGTTCGTATTCATTGGAAAGCTCTTGCTGAGTACTCTCGGATGGGTACCCATTTGCCAGGGTTTCGATACTTTTTTGTTTTTTTGCACCATTGCCCACCAGCGGCATAAGGGTTATTCCTTACGCTGCTGGTGGCTAATTTAGTCAACACAACATGATGACAAAAAGCTGAGAAACGGGTACTCATCAGATAGTGCTCAACAGGAGCTTTCCAAGGAATACCAACATGATAGGGTTAAGATGATTTTCATAACTTTTTGCTTTTTAGTGCATTAGACGAAAGTAATCTCAGCATCAGAAGGGTTAAGTCACCCCTCAGCAGTGCACTGTTAGGCCAATGCCTGTCAAGTATTGAGAATACAGGCAAGGCACTAAATGGCTTCAATAAGTCAACAAACAAAACTCAGATCTTCAGAAACTGTTACTAGTGCAATGATATTCACATCTAAAAGAGCCAGCTATATGACGCTTTCCCCTAGATAACTTAGATAAGGCTATAAGTATACCCTTAATATCTGGTGAAGAAAAGGGATCCATTTATAAAGTCGAAGATGGCAGTATCATCTCAGCTCAGTGTCAAATTTTACTAGGATACCCATATTCAGGGTAAAACTCTAGGAATAAAATGTGACAAAGATTTCAATATTACAATATGCATAGATAGAATTTTATTGGTTTTGTTGAATTGGTAACCAAGAACAGGTCACTTATACTTTACCCTTGATTCCCCTATGATCTGACGTAAATGCAAATAATCTGACATAAATGCAAATAATCTGACATAAAAGAAAATAATAAGCACTTTTCAAAACATTCAAAGTGTTTTTTTATGATAAATTATATATAATATTTGCATCTCATTCTGCTTACCAGGGTAACCCTGAGCCTCAACATATTTAAGTAAACGTTATCTACCATATATATATATATATATATATATATATATATATATATATATATATATATATATATATATATATATATATATATATATATATATATATAGATATATATAGATATATATAGATATATATATATATATATATATATATCAGGGAATTAGTAGTAATTACCCTATTAATAAGATATACTTACCTGTTCATATCATGAAGCTTGCTTCGCCAATCGCTCCCTGACAATCGCCAAAAGTTTAATTCCCCGTGATGTCCGTAGATGGCGCCTCCGCATGGCCTCCAATCACGTGACGTCGCCATCTTGTTTAACCCTCTAAATGTCAGCGCTCGATCGGGAACACGGAACGATAGGGGTCGGATGGGTGGGGATATGAACAGGTAAGTATATCTTATTAATAGGGTAATTACTACTAATTCCCTGATTAATTATGATATACATTACCTGTTCATATCATGAAGCAGTGTACCACCGTCAAACAAAAGCTGTGGTATCGTTTCAAGGTTTAAAGGTGCCTGCCGTGGAAAGGACCGCATTGCCAAATTTACCCTTTTGATTAGGAAGATCTTTGAGGTAAAACTTAGCAAAGGTTACAGGGGTGCTCCAGGCTGCTGCATTCATGATTTCCGGAATGGACACCCCGGCTGCTCTAGCCCAGGATGCCGCTACTCCTCTAGTGTCATGGGCTCTAATGTTCATAGCTAGACGCTCTTCCAAGGGAAGGTCGCGATATGTACCAGCTATGGCTTCTTTAACCCACCCAGCAATAGTCAGTTTTGCTGCTTTTGAGTGGGGCTCCTTTGAGGAGATAAAGAGAGCCTTCTCTTGGCCTCTAATGGTCTTAGTTTTATCTAAGTACCATTTGAGGGCCCTGATCGGACAATGTAACTTGTCGTCAGGGGAATGGTCTGATAGGGCTGCTATAAAGACCGGTTCAGGTGTAAAGTGTGCAGATTGGTTCTTGTCAAGTATGAGGGAAGACAAGAACGTAAATCCACCTGATTCTTTACGCAGGTATGCTGGGTCCATGCGACATGCATGGATCCAGCCGCCTCTACGTCCAGACGCCAGTTGTATGAGAAAGGCTGTCTTGACTGAGAGATTTCGCAAAGAGGCTCTAGCCATAGGTTCGAAAGGGGCCTGCGATAGGTGCCCTAGGACTTTGGGTAGATCCCAAACTGGCTTTAACTGTCTGGTTGTGGCTTTGGAATTGAAAATTCCCTTCATGACAGATTGGAGGACTGGATGATTGGATACAGTCACTCCCTCAGAAAAACCAGTATGGATAGCCCCTATGGCTGTCCTATACCCCACGATGGTGTTGTATGAAAGTGAATGACCCGGCTCAGTCATTTTTGCTAAGTCTGACAAGAACTCCGCTATTTGCTGCACAGGGGCAGAATTGGGGTCCAGACTTCTAGTAGCGCACCATCGGGAATAATGGGCGAGACGGGAATCGTAAACCCTATAGGTTGAGGGTCGTTTACCACAGGAGGCGAGTTTAGCAACTGCCTCAGAAAACCCTTGTGCCCGGTAGGACTGGCGGAGATTTTCCACGCAACCAATCGGAGCTTGCTGGGCTCTGGGTACAATTCCCCCGTCTCGGAGTTCTTCAGGAGGTTCCACTTGTCTGGCAACCTCCTGGGGAAGTCCACTAACATCTGGGTTAGTGGGTGGAACCAAATTTGGCTCGGCCAAAATGGGGCCACTAGGATCACCTCCGCTGTTGGGTGGAGTCTGATCTTCCTGAGCACTCTGGGGAGCAGTGCTATGGGGGGGTATGCATACCCGTACAGAGCGTCCCAATTCTGAGTCAGGGCATTGACCCCGCTCGATTCTGGTTCCCTGTATAGGGAGTAGAACATCGGTAGTTTCCTGTTCTTCTGTGTTGCGAACAGGTCTACCATGGGAGTCCCCCAGATTGAGAATAGGGCTCTGAGCGTCGGAGGGTGTAGGGACCACTCCGTCGGGCAGTACCTCCCCCTGGACAGTGCGTCCGCTAGGACGTTGCGTGTCCCTTGAAGATGGACTGCTACTGGTACAATGGCCAGTTGGTCGCACCACTCCCACATGTCCAGGGCCAGGCGGCATAGGGTTAGGGAGTGTGTCCCGCCCTGCCTGTTGATGTAAGAGACCGTGGTGGAGTTGTCTGATAGGACTTCCACTACTTGGTTTCGAACCTGGTCCTGAAAATGTTTCAGAGTTAGCCACACTGCCTGGAGTTCCAGCCAGTTGATGTGCTTGCTCTTCCATTGGTCGGGCCAGACGCCAGAAGCCGTCTGGTCGCCCAGGTGACCGCCCCATCCGTAGGATGAAGCATCGGTCACTATTGTCAGTGCCGGGTCTGGAGTTGAGAAAGGAACTCCTAAAGTCAAGTTGGTGGGGTCTAGCCACCACTCGAGTTGGAACCGGGCACTTTGGGTCAGGCGTATCCGGGTTGTGTCCGGCATGTCCTGGGACCATTGGTTCTGGACAAAGAACTGGAGCGGGCGGATGTGTTGTCTGGCTTTTGGGACCAGATACATCATGCTCGCCAGATGTCCGAACAAAGATCTCCACAGACGGGCTGTGGACGATCCTTCTTTCATGACCCGTCCTATCAGACGACGGAGCCGGTCTATGCGGTCTCCGGACGGACGGGCCAGGGCCCTGACTAGGTCCAGGCTGGAGCCTAGGAAGGACGGGAACTGGGTCGGGACCCAGTCCGATTTCTCCTCGTTTATGAGGAACCCGATTTCCTGGACGCAAGTGCGGACCAGGTATCGGTATTGTAGGGTTAGGTCGTATGACCCGCCTACGACGAGCCAATCGTCCAGATATTGGAACAGATTGACTCCGCATGTCTTGAGGTAAGCGCCCACGGCCCGTACCAGACGTGTGAACGTTCTTGGGGCCGTAGAAAGGCCGAACGGCAAGACTTGGAACTCGTAGACGGTACCGTCGTACGCGAACCTCAGATATTTCCTGTCGCGAGGATCTATCGCGACATGGAAGTAGGCGTCCTCTAAGTCTAGAGAGACGGCCCACATGTCCTGTCCCGAGCCCAGCGTATTTGCTGACTGGGATAGGCGGATATCCTCTCCTAGTGAAACTAGGACGGACTGAAGGGTATCCATTTTGAACGACGGGGGTTTTACCGCGACGTTTAATTCCTTCAGGTTTAAAATGGGTCTCCAACCTCCTGATCTCTTCTCCACTAAAAAGAGGGAAGAGTAGAAGCCGGGCCCGTCCAGCAGAGGGTCGACGATCTTCACAGCTCGTTTTTCGAGCATTTTCCGGAGGCCCGTCTCCATGGCGAGACGGTGGCTCTCCTTTGCCGGGATCCTGGTCCACATCGGAGACCGGGTCAGACGGCACGGGCCCGTGAATTCGATGCGGTAACCCGTTTTGATCGTCTGGAGCACCCACACGTCGGACGTGAGGCGCTCCCACTCCGGCCCGAAGGCCTGGAGCCGTCCCCCTACTGGTTTGGGTATCTCATTTCTGAGATGCCCCTCCCCGGCCCCCGCCGCGCCCCCGCGACGAGGAACCACCAGCACCTCCCCCCCCCCTTCCTCCCCTCCTGCTATAGGAGGACTCCTTTTTAGGCGGGTGGCCTTGAGGAGGAGGATCACGGCGGCCGGCGCCATGATCAGAGGTTGTGGGAGTCTTGGCCTGGCCCGAAGACGAACGCTTCCGTCCCTGCGGCTTCTTCGGGATGCGGTATCCCGAAGTAGAAGCTACCTGTGCAGGCAGCAGTCCCTGGCTCAAGCGCTGGGCTTGGAAAGCGACCTCCTGGGTGTCGGTGGTGGCTTTCACTGTCTCGGAGAACTTGCCCGCGAAGACAAGGTCCGAGTTCAGCGGCAGCGCCAGGAGATCTTTCCGGTTGTACACCGGGAAGCCAGGCCGTCCGGAGGCGGGGACGACGGACTGGAGCAATCGCGCACGATTGTCCAGCCGGACCTCTGCCTGCATGTGCAGGGCGATCCGGTTGATCGATGCTGTGAGGAATGCTGAGCACTCCATAGCATCCCGGACCGCTTCGGGGGGGAAATCCCCAGACGGAGGAGGAAGATTTCCAAGCGGGTCATCGCGGAGAGCCCGATGGATCGCTTCCTGCTCCAGGAACGCATGGTGCAGGAAGGCCTGCACCTGCACCTGGAAGGCAGAGAGACGAGCAAGACTGGTCGTCCTCTCCTCCACCCTTTTACACAGCTTATCGGCCGCAGCCAGATGGGGTTGTGCATTGCCGAAGGGTTTTTGGGGATTAAAGTCGGGATTAATCCACGACTTTATGTACGCGATCGCGTCCGGGTCGATTTTCTGGGGAGTGAGACACTCCCTTTCATCTCGAGCCGACATGGGGAACTTCTTCGCGAACGTAGAAGCCCCCAGGGCCGTCGTTGAGCCTCCAAGGATATCCTTTGCGTCTCTACTGGCAATAGAGACGGTTATAGGGTCCATGGGGACTACAACGTATGGCTTGGCCACGAACTCAGGAACGTCCGCGAACAGGGAACGGGTTTGAGCCGGCCTGTTCGTAGACTCCGGGACTTTGTCCGTCTCTTCGGTTTTTAAACCGAGAGCTTGGACGATCTGTCTCCGGGTTTCCTGAATTCGCGCCGGGACGCGAAACTTGAACTTTTCCCCTGCCCAAGTGGCCCGCCACGCGTTAACGTCGCCCGGAAGGTCGTCCGGGTCGCCCAACGACACTGTGTCCAATGCTGGCTGCACTGGTACAGGTCTAGGGGGTGGGGTAGGAGCGGGGATCGGTTCCTCCACCTGCATCTCGATGTCCCTGTCCAAGAGACCATCGTCCTGGGCATGCACCTCAAGCCCCGAATGCTCGGAGAGCACCTCCTCATCGTCGGTTGCCTGTGGTTGGGCAGACCGACTGGGTGACCTCGGTAAGGTCCCATGATGAGGAGGGGTGAGCATCCGGGTGATGCTTGGGGGTGCTACCAGCGGGGCTGCACGCAGAAGCATGACAGCCCGCTCTTCCTCCGGGGTGAGCCCCTTCGGAAGCTGGGCTACTGCGGCTGGCGCGGGTGCCGTCGCCGCAGCTGGTCCTTGGCCGGGATAAGGAAAAGGAGGCAGAGTAGCAGTCTTTGCAGCCGAAAACCTGCTAAAGGTTTGGTGCAGCAACTGCTCCAGCAACGCACCATCAGCGGGGAGACCCGACCCTGATGGGCGTGCTGGCGTCGCAGAGACGGAGGCCGTAGGCCGACGCTCGCCACTTCTTGACCTCCGTGAACGGTGTCTAGAGTGGTGACGGTGCCGGGAGTGGTGACGGTACCTAGGCGACGGAGACCTATGTCTACGTCCTCTGTCTGGCGACGTCCCGGGGGACGAGCCGGGAGAAGAGGACTCAGAAGAAGACGGGGAAGAATACTTCCTCTTTTTCTTCTTATGCGTACGGGACGGACGGGATGTCCGGCGTACGTCCTTCTTCTTCCCGTGCGGGGCCTCAGCCCCGGACGGGTCCGGGCTGTCCAGCACAATAGGAGACGGGACCGGGGGTACCGGCTCCCGGGCCTTTGCCGGGGACTGGGAACGGGTTTTCCCGGACATAGCCCGGTAATCCCGCTTCTTTTGAAGCTGGAGATCTTTGGCCTTGAAGGCCTTCCAGATCTCCGCCGACCAGTCACTGCACACCGCACAGACGGCGCCTGAGGGTGTGCAGACGAGATGCGTCCCGCATAGACGATGGTGCGTCCAAGGCTCGTCGGCCTTGAACGTCATCGCCCACCGGGAGCAACTCGGTCCAGTGCACCGGGTCCCCGAAGAGGCCCGTGCTGCTGGCTTCGTAACCCCGTCTGACTCGCCGTCCGAAGAGCGGTCTCGAGCCGGAGAGGGATTACGGGACTGAGACGAACCTTCCTGAGAAGAATCCGCCATCTTGGATTACACAAGTGTAAACAAGAAACACAAAAACGATAATAAATCGGAAATAAGACAAATAGAAGGGGTACAAAGTATACCCCTAGACTGCTTAAGATACTCAAATCCTAATAATTGCGGCGTAAATGCTTGATGCGGCACGAAAACGGAGAAACGGCAGGAAAACCGGGACCACGATCACATGCGTGCTATCGGGAGCGCTGACAATCGCAAGAGGGTTAAACAAGATGGCGACGTCACGTGATTGGAGGCCATGCGGAGGCGCCATCTACGGACATCACGGGGAATTAAAACTTTTGGCGATTGTCAGGGAGCGATTGGCGAAGCAAGCTTCATGATATGAACAGGTAATGTATATCATAATTAATAGGTAATATTCATTAGCAGGCCTGTTCATTCTTTAAACCATTTAAACCATTTGAATTTACTGGGGAACATGCCACTTTGGCGATTATTTCTGCGCTCTAAGATTTAGCCATTCTCATAGTGTCTGTGTGCTAGGTACTAGTATCACAAATAGGTGTAAAAGGCAATCAGAGGTGAACTGTATTGCCTGGAGTAATACTGGTGATCCAACACCTAACAATCTGAGCTGCTCAGACCAGTTATTGGAAACCCATGGGCATGGGTACAATATTGACTAACCCAGAGGGTGGGGTCAATTAACTCAGGGTATTGAGGAAACTTGAACTTATGGCCCATAGTGTCACAGTCAATGCTTTCTCAGTTTTTGCCAATGTGAGACACTTTTTAGCAAGGGATTAGAACATCATTTTTGATTTAACCAAAAATGGCAATATCTATCATTCATTTCAATAAAATTGCACTTCATTCTACTGATTTATTTTTTATGCATTGAGTAAGAATGGTACTTACGATAAGAGGGTTTTGTGGGTGGTGACGGAGTGGAGGAGGGCTGGGATTTGGTCTCTGTATCCTCCTGCTTGATGCTCTCTTCTGATTGGCTGAGCACGTCTGGGCTCTGTGCACCCTGGATGACGAGTTCCGGTGAAGGGCTCCTCATTTCCGAGACGGCCTGCTCTTTCCCAAAGAGTGCCACGAGTTCTGTATTCTCTGCTATGTCCTGAACAACCTCAACCCAGATGGTCTGACCTGTTGTAAGATAGGTATTACATTTAGGTAAACAGGGACGCCTGAGGGTATACAGGTTCTGGAACACCAGGGTTTTGGGTTCTTCCCAGGGCCTAATTTCCAAGTTTAATAATTGCTAAAAGTATCATATATCCAGCTAATTTCAATACAGACTTTCAGGTATCAGAAAAATATATCCCTGCTAACTTGATGGGGTTTCTTAGAATGATTCTTTAGATGTCTAGCAGACAAGGTGGAGCCCAACATTCCATCTCGCTATGTCAAAAGGCATTCTCAAATGACCTTAACAATATATCAAGGTCACCAATCTATAATCTGCACAATTTATTGATATGTAACCAAAATAAAAAAGTGAGAAATTTACAAAGATTTCATTGTGCAGCACGCCATGCATTTAACCAATTAATGCTCAAAGTGACCAAAAGTAGCCTGACAATTTTGATGAAATCTAGATACTAAAGCAAAGTTTAGAAAAATTTGAATGAGAAATGTTACTCACAACATAACCAACAACTCTCCTTCAAATATTTTGTAAAATAATTCTTAATTCCAAAGTTATTGTTAGAAGTACAATAGATGCAGAAGACAAGTTTTCAAGGAAATTTAAAGTGTGAATGGGTTAAACTCATTTTGCACACATCCACGCAGAAGTTGACAACGAGGCTGAGAAAGATGTTTCATGTTATTTAATATGAGTAACTTTCAAAAGTTTCATGGATCCCTGCAATACTTCTCAAGGAGACAAATGCTTTAAATACAAGCGAGTGCATGTACTTAGAACTGAGACTTCTCCCCAAACTATCTTGTGTGCTGCGCTTACTGAGGAAAGTTTGTCGTTGTTGCTAGTGGAAACAGCGCTTTAAGAGATAGCGCGGAAACTCGGAGCAGGACAGGGTGTTTCCATTACTTGATCCCGAATTCCTCTGCTATCGCCGTGGCAGACACCAAAATACAGACTACGTAGCCCTTAATCAGTGGGGGATTATCCTGTGGGATTAGGTTGCCCAGAGTGCCGCTACAGTGCCTGTGTTCCCTGCCCGTGATAACACACACAGCCTAATCACCTCTCACACTCATTGGAATTTTCCGCCTCCAATTTTTACGATAAGCCGAGTAGGTGTAAGGTGTCTTCCTACGATACGCAGATACACACCCAGTTCACTGCATCAAATTTTAGAAATCAATGGTTTGGAAAAGAGTTTAGAAAACAGAGCAACTAGTGCGGTTCCAGCAGAGACCTAGCGCATCCTCACTCTGGGGACAACTAAGGACCTGTTATGTAGAGAGGGAGCTGGGAGATATTTTCACATATTTCATATTTTTGATATTTTTTTTAAAGATTTTCATCCTCAGGCTTTGAGGGAAGCTTTCTTATAGTGTTGGCTTTGACTTATTTCTTAGCAAGTTATTGCTTCCTGATATCAATATTATCCAAAAAGGATTCTACCGTTCCATCAATCCTTCATGTAATAATAAAACTAGTAATTCAACTGGCCGCTTTCCTACTGTGTAATGGTAAATTCACATTCAAAATTTCCAAGTACATGAGAAAAAGTTGGTCTTTGGTCGATAATTGAATCTTCACATGCACTTAATTCAACTGGCCGCTTTCCTACTGTGAAATGGTAAATTCACATTCAAAATTTCCAAGTACATAAGAAAAAGTTGGTCTTTGGTCGATAATTGAATCTTCACATGCACTTAATTGGTTCACCCAATCATGCTCAGAATTACCCTAAGAAGTGTCGATCGTCGGCATCATTTTTAGGCTACCAAAAATAAAAATAAATCTTTTTTACTTTGAAATAACTTGTGTGAAGGACATATCAGTATTGTACTGAATCATGAAAATCCCTAATTTTAAGATGCATAATAAAGACATAAAGCTACCTTAATTACGCTCTTACAAAGCTACCTTAAGGGCTAAGTCTCTTCCAACTTGATTGTTATTCAGTAAAAATAGCTAACTGACTAAGGCATTGACCATTACATATCCATGGGGGGGGGGGGCGTGGTATAGAAGTTAGGGCACAATTTTTTTTTTCGTTGAGATTCAGGGGCTCGATTATTTTTTTTTTCATCATTTCAGGGCTTAATTTTTTTTTTCGCAGATTTTGAGGGCTCAATTTTTTTCATCACTTTCAGGGACCTAGGGTGTCCAAGTCTGTATGCCATTGGCGCACATGGGGCTGTCCGCTGCTGCCAATGCAGTCTTTTTAACAACTATCATGTCATTGTCATGTTTTCCCACTTGATCTGTGGCAGACATGGGATAGCATTTCAATATTGACATGTTCAGACTAAATGGTCAGAGAAGCAGTTCATTGGCTGATTATTAAGTAGATCTTTATCATTAGTTCACAGCCTCCGTGCTGGTGTGACCATAGCCTAGATTTCTAGGTAATCATATGTATTTTTCTGCCTTTAACCTGGTCTGCCTGAGTGCAGTGTCTAAACCAGGATTTAGAAACAGCGTGCCCAAAACAGGCAATTGTAAAATTTTGGGGCGTCTTATTTTTAAAGGGAGACCTGAATATTTTGAGATTGCAAACATAAACATGTATTTATTTATTGAAATAAGGCATAATATCCTTATATAATGTCATGGGATTTATATTGGGGTAAAAAAGTTTAATTTATATGTTTGAAAATGACATTCCAAGAGATTACTCACAAAAAATTGGGCGTGTCCAAAGGGGTGATTTTTGAGGATTTTGGTCACCGTCCAAATGACTCTAGATGCCCTGCTGGCTAAGACTTTACCTGAGTGGCCAAATTGGTTCACATTTATCTCAACAGGTGGATAGAGCTAGGACTCTGCATTTGGCCTGCAACCACCATCCATCTGCCACATGCCACACTGCTTGCTCAAATCAGAAGGGAGTGGTAACTTTTTGAGAGTAGCAGCCTAGTGTAATGTGTCCAACTCTCACATTGTCACGCCATGCAGCATGTGGCAAAGGTTCAAATCAAGCAGCAGGCCTTAATCTAAAAGAACCCTTTAACTAGGCAAATGTATTAGAATGCATGGACACATGGACAGTTGCCTCTACCAGATTTTTCAACTCTTTTTTAACACAGATTTAACTAAAGCCTTACAGACACCATTTACTGATATTGCCTGTTGATTTCCCCAGGTCTTTAGTTAAGCTGGAGAGGCTAACATTGCAGTGTCACACAGTGAAAAACTTCAGATTGTCACACCTACTGTGGTAGTTCAAGCAGCTCTTACTCCGGTACACTACCTTAATTTACTATATGGCCTAAAAAAAAAGTTGTTTGTTTCCTGTAACCCTACCCTAACAAGTTTTTATTCAAAAAAATCCCTACCTAAAGTTTTTTCTGCCCTCCCAACTCCCAATCAACGTAAAACATGCATAAAACACACATTTCTGACCAAAAGAAATAATGCAAAAAAAGTTTTTTTACTGACCTACCTACCCTATTTTTTTTGTACCGTTACAGGAAACAAACAATTTCTTTTTTAGGCCTATGCTGTCTACTGGCGGGCATGAGAGTGAGAGATCCAAGCATTTACAAAATAGCAATTGCACCAAAAAAACTGGGCGCTCATATTTCCAGCTTTATTGACCCTCCAAAAACAGCCAAATTCATATCCTACCGAATGGTTCATAGTATAATCCTGTCTTTATTTTATTGAAATTGGTTGTTAGATGCCTGTTTGCCACAATTCTAAAGTTGAAGTGGAGTTGGAGTTGCTCGTACTACTACTGTGGTAACCACCAACTGCTGTGGCCCAGGACCATCAGCTCTGGTCCAAGACTTAATTATGTGTGTCACATACTGAGCAAGATACATTGTACATGTTATGTAGCAGAAATGATGATGCTACCAATACACCCTTAGTGGTCAAACGTTGGTGGTGGCATTATAATTCACAAATACTGGGCACTTATCAG
>OZ012687.1:22854343-22869926 GCA_963942565.1 Maea johnstoni
GAGAGTTTCTTGGCATCTGGTGCGTACATACTTTTGAAAAAAAAAATTGGTGTAACCCAAAATATTTGAAGGAGAGTTATTGGTTGAGCTAGCATTCTTCTCTTTTTACATTTCTCCCAAACCGCCTTCTTTAGAAGGGTACCATCCAAATTGTCAGTCCTTTTTTGCCACTAAAGACTAGTGACCAAAATAAACCTGATACTTTTGGCCGAAAGCACTGTAATCTCCTTCACATATGTTATAAAATCTTTTCTAATTCCCCAGATATTGTTAGAAAATCATAGATCCTAACGAGAATATCTAAAGGAACTCTCAAGCATGAATGGGTTCAAGACACACTTTGCAGGGATTTACCTTGCAGTACTATGCTGACATTCCTGAGCTGTTCGTCCGCTGTCGTTTTCATAAGCTTGAGCCAGCTTCCCGTCTCACTGTGAATGCTCAGCAACAGCTTACCCGTGGCGCCATCTGGGAACTGCAAAGAGAACCAAAACAATCAAGTGTGATTGATGATCAAGCGGGCAGTTTATCCACCTATCTGCGCGGGCCCGCTAAAATGACAGAAATGACTCTCGTTCCATCAAAACGTTTTGCCTAATGTAGTTTTCACAAGAAAAATAAATCAGAGCCGTGGCAAAAAGATAAATGAGAGAATTCCGACAAAGTAATGGATCACGATGACAATGGGTGCGATAAGAAGCCTGAACAATTGTGACAAGAGTCTCCGTAATCCGCACCCAATGCCTGATCAATTCCTCTGGAACGGAGTTTAACCAAGGATGCTTTTGGGAAAGTGCTGCGTCTTGTAATAATTGATAAGAAACATAACCTTATAAAAGCGAATGGCTATTTACAATGTCTGCCAAAATACAAGTGTGGATCTCTTTTGCTTGAAGCTAAATTCACACAAAATGCTCTGTATTTCACAGATGATAGAACCATCCATTTCTTCCAACAACATTTTCAAGGTTGTGTATTACAAGAACAGACAATTAAGTATATTTCATTCTCTGAATTTTACCTGTCCCCTCTATGGTATCGATTACCCATTTTTCAGTTAAGAGATGACTTCGTATCAGGACCCATTATTCCTGTAGAAAAGTGTCATCCAGATCTAGGGCTGTTCAGAAAGATAAATGAGAACTATCAACATTAATTTTGAACACCTTTATAGGTTTTTTGAAAACAAACGGAAAGAAATTTCCGAAAACAAACCAGTTTCTTCAAACATATTTTACAGGGTGAGAAGTATTTAGGTAGCCGTTGACAGACTTCCCTCTACCCTGTTTTTCTTTGACCACGTATATATTGCCTGAGAGGTCTTCAGATAAGGAATATACAGAAGCATCACAAAAGTGCCCTCCCAGCAGGGTGTAAAATGTGTGAGGTAAAAAAGAAATGAAAAAAAATTCAAACCAAGCCTCTATCCACACTCATGCATATGGGCTGAAGATTCTACAAATGTGGAGGAAATATCAATATGGAGGGAAGGGTATCATACATATTCATAAGCTTCGGTCCATTCAAATTGTATAGCCATTTCTTTGTTTTTGTAACATGAAGTGGCATGACTTCGTAGCAAAGTCAATATTGAACAAAAATGAGAACCTCACCTATATTCACAAATTAGACAAGTTAGTTAAGATTAAAGGCATTCATACTAAGAGTAACCTTTGAATATAGTTTGAATTTATAAATTATTTTTGAAAATGAATTAACACATCAATGCATAAATTATTTTAAAGAGAAATTTTTGATGAACAATTCTCAATTGATAAATATTTCTCAAAATATCATTCAATATATTGATATTATTCAATTTAATTCAATTATAATTGAAATCTACAAGATTCAGTCGTTGTTGTTTTTGTTTTTTCGGTGCATGTATGAATAGATTATGCAGATAAGAGGGATAATTACCTGAAACTCTCTCGCAGACCAAAAAGTTTTTGTAAGTTTTGTCCATGAGTGTATTGTATAAAGTTGGCTGCGCTGTGTTTGACATGGGTGTATTTTGTCACTGGCAGATTTGTGTTGTTAGGGGAGAAGTGAGCGGGAGAGCTGTTTTGGCAGGCGTTGGTGCTGATAAAGCTCAGCATTGTGGACGAGTGTGACACAATGATAAATGAGGAGGCCCCACACAATGGTGTTAGTCTCTCCCTTCCACTCCAAGAGACATGGCCAGCCAATTGCGCGAAACAATTCAACGAAGCTGCCACACTCAACATATAAAAAATTAATCAGTTATACGCAATATGAAATAGATATACAGTGTGATAGGCGCGATAGGCCGTAGTTTTACCGTGAACTCGGCAATGCTCTGACATCCCGCCCAAGCCGGGCAATTTATCCTGGCTTTATCTGGGCAGCCATGATGGCAGGCGTTATCTCCACCAACACTCTCTGCACACAGTGTAATATAGAGACTGCTGATCTAAATGGCCCGTGTGATAAGACAATACTCGCCTACAAATGGCGCTGGGAGGTGCACCGCTGCCACGGGGAGTTGGACCAGTTTATTCACAGTTTTCTAACTCCGTGCGGGACAGCTGCTGGTGCCGCCCGGCGCTGCCCGGCGCTGCCCGGCGCTGCCCGGTGCCTCAGCTGACACTACGGGCGCCGACTCATTTCACACACAGTTTCACCCGCGCTGGGGACAATCTGCTATGGGCCCATGTCAGGCAAACACGACTGAACAATGCACAACGAGTCTAAATGAAACCTTGAGGGTGGAGTAGGGCAGGGTAAGGCAGAGAAGGGGTGGTAATAGTAGATAGAATGATACTTTTTTCCTCAGAGAGCAAAGCAGAGTAAAATCAGTTCATGTAAGGCAAACACTACTAAACAATGCACATATGACAGCTGGAGGTAAGGCTGGCAGGGTGGGGCAGAGCAGGGCAGGGATTAGGAGCGGTCAGAGAGGTGTGAGAAGGGTGCTCTTTCCTAGGGAGAGTAGAGCAAACTTATGAGTCTTGAGGTGGCTTGTGGGTTAATTTGCGAATATAGGGCCATTTTGAGATTTTTACATATGTTAAAGCCTACATCCTTCAACTCCTAATTAGATCAATTGTGAATGTCTAGGACATCACTGAGAGTAAGAGACCATCTATTACAGAAGCTACAATAGGCTTGCATGCGCACAAGCAGGTAATGTTTTTGGCCCTTTTCTCCATAACGAATTTCACCAAAACATGGTCACTTCAAATATGCATTCGGGGTATCAAATGTAAACAAATTTGCTTGAGATTTGGCATAGTTATAGCTTAGAGTAGTTCAGAGGGAAAAATATCACAGGGCGAAGTGTTTTAACTACCATCATAAATTATCCTTCAAATCTGAATAACGCCATGCAACGCAGCTAGGTGAGCTAGATAGGTATTGTGTCACTTTCTGGGAGGGGATATTGGGTACGATGCAATGTGCGAACTTAGTCATCCTTCAGTATTTGTTTAAGACTATAGAGCCCAAGAGTATAGGGCAAGACTGTTAGAAGGGTGGTGTGTTTAACTGTATGGGATGGGATACTTGAAGGTTAATGAAAGTTAAATAACTCATTGCATTGTAAAATATTGCAATTTTTTATCTAAAAGGATATGGTGCAGCTGACGTAAAACAACTCACCTCAATTGAATAACCAATCAGATATCTCATGAAGCACTGATTCTTTTTTTGCCTATTGATGTTAATCATGATTATATGACAAAGAAAACTAACTGTACTGGATATAATGAAACCTGTATGCATTGAAAACTGGTTAGAGATTCAAAAAATTAACTGGTTCCATTTAGCAGCCAAGTGGAACTGATCTGTTTGCTTTTGAACATGTCTTTTTACTAAACAAGTTTTCTACTACAACGTTTATGTCATAATATTTTCAGTTTAACCCTGTGTTAGCATGTTCCATAACAAGGTCATTGCAAGTGAACCTAATAAAAACAACAGCACAAAAAATTGTTGATGCTCTGTGAGGAATTGTTTCAGACTGACAAGGTAGAACTTTCCCTTACTAAATAAAGTTGGGACTTCCCAGGAGATGTTAGGATTTATCTTGGGAAATCATGGGATTTTCCATGGAAAATCCTAGTAATTCTTTGGAATTCCGAGTGTCATTTGGTAAGGGTTGTTCTATAGCACCTGCTATCAGCTTGAGGGATTATCAGGAAAGAGGGACTAGCATGCATACACTGAGACCATGCTGCCAAAAAACCTATCAGCATTCACATGTTCTCAGAAAATCCTAGTAATTCCTTGGTATTCGGAAGCTTCATTTGGTAAGGGTTGTTTTATATCACCCGAAAGGTCTCAATGGAATATGTGGAAAGATGGAGTGGCCTGCCATTACTGCGTGACCTTGGACAAAGGAGGAATCAATCAACTACAGTTTAGCTTATCGTTCAATGTGAAAAATTATCCTGCCACATGGCAGGGAAGTGTTTTTGGGCCTCAAGGATAAAACTACTATCACTCACCCATATCAATTTTGAAGTCTAGGACTCTTAAGAATTGCATTAAAAAACTGCCTGTAATAAATGTCCTCCGACAAAACGAGAGATAAAACGATATCTGCCTACAACTATGAAACTCCTTCCACTGATAGTGCCGCCTATCATCTGAAATACTTCAGAAACACGTCTCCGAGATGTCGCCAGTTAAAACAAGCAAAATACATCATCCAACACGCAAAAGATCCACCGCCATCGCGTCTATACATTAGTATTAGTCGATCCTCCGTGTCAACAAGTAAGCCAGCCAATGATATCGTCTCTATCTGTGCCGTGTAAGGACCACCCACTGCAGATAGCGCAACGCATGGCAAGGAGTTTTCGATCAAGTTTCTTGACAGACAGACGCCCCGGAGAGACAGTACAGGACACTCGACGGCAACCCATCGTAGAAAAACATTGAATATCAAAAGTTATACCCAGAATGACATTAACCCATTAATGCTTAAGAGTTCCTTTTAGAAATTGCCATCTGGAACTGTGATACTTTTGACAATAACTTTGTAATAAAAAAAGATTTTAAAAAATATTCTAAGGAGAGTTGTTAGTAATGTTTGGATTAACATTTTTCCATCAATAATTTTCCTAATTATGCTTTTGCCTACAAGATCTCATCAAAATTGTCAGGCTGTTTTTGGCCGCTGTGAGCATTAATGGGTTAAGCGAGCTGTTGATAAGCAGAGCGGTTAAGGAGTGATGCTGGCAGGAGATAGGCACATTGCTTGGCGATTGTGTCCCCGGCTGATAAGGAGCAAAAGTACAAGTGCCTGGCTGTTATTTGAGGCAGATGACATATTCCTCATATAACCCATTAATGTTTAGGAGTTACTCTTGAAAGTGTCATCTGGATCTCTGATCTTTGTGACAATAACTTTTTTTAAATTTTAGTGCATTCAACCACTTGTTGTGCACTTGATTTTTATTCAAAAACATATAATCACGATCACGATACTAACATAACAAATACAAGAAACATACACAATTCTACATTCCAGTGGTGTGACAATAACTTGGAAATAAAGAATGATTCTACAAAAAACTTGAAGGAGAGATATTGGTTATGTTCTGATTACCATTTCTCCTTCAGATATTTCCAAATTATGGTTAAGGCTGAAATATTTCACCACAATTCTCAAGCTGCTTTTGGCCATGGTAAGTGTAATGGGTTAAACCCAGGGTCTTAGTCAGGATTAAGAAACTGGGTGCCTAAAATTGGCCATTGTAAAATTTTTGGGCGTCCAAATTTTTAAGGGGGACCACAATATACTCAGATTTCAACCATAAACATGTATTAATTTATCAAAATAAGGCATGATATCATTATACAATGTCATGGGAATTATATGGAGATGAAAAAATTCAACTATATGCTTAGGATTGACATTTTAAGAAATTCCTCACAATTTTTTTTGGGTGTCCTGACTCTCCTGAGGGGTGCTTTTTAAGGGTTTGGGTGTCCGAAAAGACACCCAGACGCCCTGCTGGCTAAGACCATGGTTAAACCACTCGTGGATATTGTCCTCTACATTGAGTGTCCAAATAGCGCCTAGCCTAGATTTCTAGGCTTTCATATGTATTTTTCTGTTATGTTTTGTTTTGTTACAAAGCACCAAATAGTGTAGGTAGCCACAGTGGTCAATTTAGTTTACATTTATCTCACCAGGACTCAGTTTGATTATGACACTGTAAACCTATAGAGATAGGAGGAGCAGGTGGTGCCATCTATCTACCATACCTTGTACCATACCACAGTGCTTGGTCAACACAGAAGGGAATGTGAACTTTTCAGGGACTAGGAGCCTAGCCTAAATAGCGCCCAGACACCTTCCTAGCTAAGACCTGGGAGTAGTAGACAGGGAGTGGGCACTTTGCATGCATCATCAAATTTCGCTGCCTCGCACTGAGTCATAGATAACCTGTGTACCTTGCCTGTTGACCCCATCTCCAGCCAGCCAGTCAGTCAGCCAGCCTTTTCACGTGAAGATCACGTGACCAATACTTCCCTTGGCTACACGCGTAACCCAAGGCGCACATACCCTAGGTACTAGCATGCTGTGCCTATGGGGTTGCGGATCAAGGGGATGTATTTCTCTGCTAAGACTATGAAGACAACATTTGCAAGCATCTACCGGTATTGGTCATTTTTGAGGATATCTTTCTGATGATAGCATTACGGGAATGGAATATAAAAGAGAAAGTGAAACCTGTTGAAAGAGACCACCTGCTAATAGCCTGTAACTTGCTGGGATAAAATACGACATTCAATTGCCCTCATATCCACATAGACATAGATATGTTAATTTTTGTCACTTTCTATTTTATGGATTCATTTGTATTCACTTAAGAGTATATCTGTTAAACCACCGGTAACAGAGATATTGTGAATAGGAATGAGCATTAACTGGAAGCGATATGGTTACAGAAAAATGCGAAGAATGTGGAAAAGACATTTCACTCCTCATGGTTTAGGTAACAGCTTGATAGAAAGACGTTTTCATGTGCTGCTACTGAAGAGTCCTGGGATTTATCTAGAATTAGCGGAGGGAAATAAAAACCTACCTGATATCAGTCATCTCTAAGGTAAAAAGCGGGCAATTGGCTGACATATCGTAGCAAATAATAGTAATGGTTAGCAGGGTTACTAGTTATGCCTGGAACTGAAGCTGTCATCCCTATTCTGACACTGTCTTCACGTTGTACTCTTAGCAGGCACTCAGTGGTGGTACTCAGTCTTAAAGGTAAGGTTAGTTGTTTTTTCATTTATTTGATAATATTCATTTTATTTGTTTCATTCATTTTATTCATTCTATTCATTTTATTCATTTTTTCTAATAGGTTTTACAGGGCTGAGTCAGAGCAAGACATTCTAGAAGATGAATATCTACTTAAACAACGCTAAGCATTCAATTTCCATTTCTCATAAACTGCATTAGGAAAGAATGGATTAGAGCCATGGTCTTAGCCAGCAGGGTGTCTGGGCGTCATCTGGGCACCCAAACCCTCAAAAGTCACCCCTCCGGACAGCCAAAAATTGTTGTGAGTAATTTTTTTAAATGTCATTTTCAAAACATATAATTGAATTCTTTTTATCCCCAACATAAATTCCATGATATTGTATAAGATTATTATGTCTTATATAAATAAGTAAATACATGTTTATGGTTGTAACCTGAGTATATTGTGGTCCCCCTTTAAATAATAGAATGCCCCAAAAAATTACAAATGCAAATTTTGGGTACCCAGTTTCTAAATCTTGGCTTAGACCCTGATTAGAGCAATGATCAATAATATTCACTTACAAGCATTCTGCTAAAATAAACTTATATCATTATTTTTTTAATGAACCTTTGAAATGATTATAGTTTTTGTGGACGATTTCTAGTGTTCTATCTTTGTTGTTTTGTTTTTTTTGAAACAAAAGAAAATCCCTGATTTGAATTTCATATATGTTAGCAAGTTTCCTCCTGAATGGGATGAGGTGATAACAAACAATTGAAAAACAATTAAAACTTTTGTAAAAGATTAAACATCCAGTTAACTATGCACCCTCCACCCATATATCACCTAACCTCCATATTCCATTTAAAAACATAATGAATTTCATGACTGATAGTTCATAAAGCTATAGATATTGAAGTCGATTTCATAAACCTTTAAAGGTTTTCCTCAAGCTAACAGAGTTTTTGATTTTTGGTTTCCGTCAATGCAGTCCCATTGTAAGTTTAGGGCAATAGATAAAAGTAATTGATAAATCTGAATGAAGTGAACCTCGAAGATGAAATTTGAATTAAACTTTCCGCGGGAAATTAACTGTACAAAAGCACCAAGTCCATATCCCCTTGAAGATCAAAATCATGCAATAGGTTGAAAGGACACAAAGAGCAGACGAGATAGTTTACTATTGTGACCCTAAAAGGATCTCGCTGATCCGATCGACCCTAACACAAGAAGCCACCAGCCTGAAAATGTGGACGCTCCTAGAAGAAAGAGCGTCTCCCCTGAATGTCTCCGTGGCAACAGAGCTGGGGTGCATGTTGTCTGGGTCGAAGGCCTTATCACGACTTACTGAAGAAAAGTTTAATCTGGAGTGAATGATTTATGTAGCGATCAGATAAGCCTTATCTTATCTGGGCAGACTATCTTCCCAGCAGCATGAATGTGGGTTATTTCCCCTGCCAACTCCCTGTCGCCCCAACCTTAACACATTCGGCCTCACACTCTCCCCTGAAAAGCATCGTCTGCAATTATGTTAGTTTTGTCAATAACTTAAGAATTAACTATAAATTTCAAATATCTATGAAGGAGAAATGTACACAGAGATCTGATCAATATTCCCCTTTCACTTATTTTAAGAGTTTTCCTTATTTTTGACGGTTACAAATAAATTAGTAGAAAGACATGTTTGACGACTGTGTAGGCATGAATAGGTTATCTCTTTCACTGTTTATAGCTGACACCAACCACATTAGACTAGGCTCCTAGTCCCTGTAATGTTCACCTTCCCTTATGTGTTGACCAAGCACTGTGGTGTGGTACCAGGTTTGGTAGATAGATGGCACCACCTGCTCCTAGTATCTCTATGTCATAATCAAACTGAATCCTGGTGAGACAAATGTAAACTAAATTGGACACTATGGCCATCTAGACAATTTGGTGCCTGGTAACAGAAACAAATGAGAGAAAAAAAAATACATATGACAGCCTAGAAATCTAGGCTACAACCACATAAGAACTAAAGATATACACACACACATATATAAATATATAAATATATATATATATATATATATATATATATATATATATATATATATATATAAATATATATATATATATATATATATATATATATATATATATATATATATATATATATATATATATATATATATGCATATATATTTATATATATTTATATATATATATGTATACATATATATTTATATATATATATATATATATATATATATAAAAATATATATATATATATATATATATATATATATATATATATATACATATATATATGTATATACACACATGTATATATATATATATATATATATATATATATATATATATATATACATTAAAGAAATACTTATTGTCCAGCCCAGCTATTAAGAAATAAATATTTATTGGCGGAGATTTATTATCATGGCCATGTTTATTTAATTTAAAACGTGCTGACGAGGTACAGAGGTCAGTATAACACTCAACACCGCTTGAATGTATACATTGGAGATTTTAAAGAAGACATGACAGGGATAAGCAGTTATTTATGTTAATAATGTGTGTTAGGTGCTCTGTGTTACGCTTGTGTTCCCAACATAGATGAGCTCACGATTTGAACATTTCAGCTCAAGCTCGGCGAGTTAACGTTTCTCCTGGGCTCGAGCCACTCGAGTTTGTGAGTGGTGAGTGCAGCTCTAATATATATATATATATACTGTAAAGTTTGAACTTCGAAATATTAACATAGAAGTAATATTAGCGACTTTAACGAGTGGGTCAGATTTGCTAATATTACGATCGGTTAATATTTGTTCTATTTTGTATTCAAAATGAGTATCTAGTCACACATGGTCAGTTGATAACCATACATACATACAGAGACTGACGTACGTGCGTGTTGTGATATATAAATGTCTCACGGTGTACAACCAAATCATGGTGGATCTGAGTTCCTTAATTGAAATAAACCAATCATGGCGAACCTTCAATGACACGTGAGTTCGATAAACAGCTGCTTGCCGATGCTAGTATAAATATATATATTTATATATATATATATATATATATATATATATATATATATATATATATATATATATATATATATATATATATATATATATATATATATATATAAATATATATATATAAATATATATAGAGATAGATATAGAGATAGATAGATATATATTATATATATATATATATATATATATATATATATATATATATATATATATATATATATATATATATATATATATATATATATATATATATAAATATATATATATATATATATTATATATATAATGAAATGTTTCTCAACTAACATATATTTCAAACAAACATTTGGAATTGTGTTCTGTGACAACTCACAATTCAGTCAATTATTAAACCTGGTTTAATCTAACCCATTCTATCATTCACCTCAACAGCTTTGTAGATAATCAATATTGAACTTATTTCTAAATCTTAATATTAAAAAATATATCACAGTATTGTGATGTTCTATCAAATATATATAGAGCTTGTCTATGTTGGGAACACAAACGTAACACATAGCACCTAACATCCCTTTCCTATAACTGCTTATCACTGTCATGTCTTCTTTACAATCTCTAATGTATTACAAGCAGTGTTGAGTGTTATACTGACATTTGTACCTCATCAGCACATTTTAAAATGAAATAAAGTTGGCAATGTTAATAAATCTCCACCAGTATTCATTTCGTAAAAGCTGGGCTGGAAAATAAGTATTATTTTTTGAAAATCTATGCGTCTATGAGCTGAACATGAGCTCAAGAGTCAAAAGGGTGATGAGCTCATGAGTTGATCTCCCTCCATGAGTGCAGCCATATATATATATATATATATATATATATATATATATATATATATATATATATATATATATATATATATATATATATATATATATATATATATAATATATGTATTAACATATCTAATCAATTAGAGAAGAGGGGCTGTTTTACCCATCATGATCAGAGATTTTCAGTCAAATTATTCATAATAAGAATTATTTTGTCATCAAAGTAATTTCAAATGTTTCAGACCATGAGGGGCAAGTGCCAGGTATGAGTAGGTTAAGGCCTATGTCATAGATCACTGCAGGTACAATCTAGTCCAAGTATTATCATATTTAATTGTAACCTGAATAGCCCTCAAATAGCACAGGAGAGATAGCAGCAATCACTGTATCAATGTAATTTAACATTATGATTACACTCAGCCAGATAAAGACTCCCTATGACTGTGCCTGTGTCAACCACCAATCACCATGACAACAGAGCCATATCAGGTGGCTCCCTCTGGTGGTGGGTGTGTGAGGTACTTAGATAAGGATTGTGGGTAATATCTGGTGAGAGATAAGTGTTTGCAAGTAGCTACTGGTCTATACTGGTCCCCCTCCCACTGCTAGCTGCTCATTTAGAGGATACAGCCAGGGTACCACACACATTCTCCCCCACCCCTCCATAGATAGGCAGGAGAGGAGGCATATTTCATAACGTTCATAAAACTAGAATGGGGAACCAGCACTACTTAGAATCAGGACTATGCTGTGTTGGTTTGAGGTATAACCTGTACTTAAGTTCTCAATCGTTTCACCCGAAATCATCTGTGACCTTGTAATCGCTGAGAGTGAACCATTTTGTAAATTAAAATTCAAGGGCAAATGTCATATTCTTCTACTGACTTTTCACAATCAAACTTAATCTAATTTCAACTTGGGATTTAAGAAAATCTTAGCAGAGTGGCGGTCAAGTTTAGAGTTCGAATTCAACTTATCTCACAATATTCCATATATTTCAATAATGGTGCTCCCTCTAAGTCAAGGGAAGTCACTGATCATTATTCTGTGTTATCTGGTCAGTCAGCAAGCAGTGGTCAGTAAGGGCTATTTCCATCTCAGAAGCATGCCTTATCTACTGTAATCACTGCCCTGACCAGTGTGCTAGCCCTGAAAGATAGCAACAATGTAGCTAGCTATTGCTGAGACCTACTGCAGCAGCAGAAATCACACTCACTGTATTATTTAAGAGATGCTGAAAACTGTCAAACTCACTGAAGATTTTGCAACTTCTTAATACATGTATATAGATAACGGACACAGATGCATGTGGAAATATGTGTAACATGTGTATTTAGACACACACACACACACAAACACACACACACACACATATATATATATATATATATATATATATATATATATATATATATATATATATATATATATATATATATATATATATATAATATATATATATATATATATATATATATATATATATATATATATATAAATATATATATATATATATATATATATATATATATATATATATATATATATATACATGTATATATATACACGTATATACATATATTAATTACATATATATACATATATATATATATATATATATATATATATATATATATATATACATATATAAATATATATATATATATATATATATATATATATATATATATATATATATATATATATATATATATATATATGTATTAAAATAAAAATTATCAACAACTCATGTGATGTTTATGGTGCAGTTTGAGATAAGATCAATGCACAACACCCAATTGGTCACTTTACTATTGCGGAATCATCAATATTTACCCTGGTAGAGATAAAGAAATGAAGAGGAGGTCAAGATTATATCAACAAATATATCTATCATTCCCCTGAAAGGTGTCCAGTATTCCACGAGAGGAGTAATATTAATCTAAATCCAAATGTCCACTGATCATCTACCGTATATCAATTAGCCACAACATTAGTATAACCAGTAAAAGTTCGAAACATTAAAGATAAAAGCAAAGTCCAAATTGACAATCATAAAATCTTTGGGCATCCAAGTTTGAAGGAGTCCACATTATATTCAAAAATGCAAAGTTCCTGAGTTATTTCATACAATTTACATTGAATAGGTATTTTTTCAATTATATACTTGAGATTGATAGTTTCAAATGTTCCTGAAAATGTTTTGCTTGTCCTGGAATACAATTGATTCCAGTTTGGGCAGTCACTCCATGGTCAGACTGTGGTCAAGTTGTAGTCAACCCGCAGTCAACCTGTGGTCAGCCTGTGGTCAAATAGTGGTCAAATTGTGGTCAACCTTTAGTAAGTCTGTGGCCAAATTGTGGTTAACCCATTATTAACCTGATGATGAACTAATGGTCAACCATTGCTCAAAGTGTGGGCAGCGCATGACAAACCTTTGGTCAAGCAATGGTCACTTCGTGGTCAACCCATTGTTAACCTTCGGTCAACCTGTGGTCAACCTGGGGTTGAGGCCACATGCTGACCAGCCGCACTATCTGTCAGTTTTAAGGAGCCCTGAGCTAGGATAGGCTTATCCACAGGTCATGATCAGAGCTGATTCCGCCTGGACGCTATTGATATATGGGTAATTAATATAATTGTGATTAGCAGGGCTGTGGCCGCGGTGCAGCCGACTGATATGGTGCCTTATCTCCTTGGTGGAGGCTCGCTCTCTCTGAGACCCACTGCTCCACTCTGATAGGCTCACGGGCTCACAGGGGACACCACTCTACGTCTCTTCAATGCTGGAGAATGAATGAGACAGCACGTGATCAACTGAGAATCAACCAAGGACAACGGCACTGACCACCATTATGATCAACACAGATATCATCCATGACAGTCTTTGCAAATATATCAGTCATTTTGGTCATTATCATCGTTGTCATCATCATCATCATCATCATCATCATTATTTACCTTCGATCTTTTTCCTATCTGTCCTGCTTCCTACTTATTTATCACCAGTTTTGTTATTTCTGAAAATTCAGAAGTCTTTAGTGCTCCCAGAAAAAATAATGTGAAGCACTTGAATTGATGCATTTCCCTTGAAAAGGTATTAGAACTTGCCCCTTCAAGGCACTAAGTTGCCAGTTTGTACCTGTGAAAGTGTGGGAAAGTAAACCTCTGCCATTATCATCACAATCATAATCAAAATCATCTTCATTGTTACCACAATCATGATTCTGATGAGGAAGACGATGACTATGATGATTTTACTTACACTCATTTACACGAGATATATCTAATCAAAGATGAAATTTCATTTTCATAAAACTTGATACATGAACAGCTCCCAATGAAATGAAGACTAGCTGTCCAGTTTGAAAGTCCTCACATCTTGGCGAATCAGAGTGTAGGATATCGACCAAAGGGACATGGCTTGGTCATAGTGGCCTGATAACAGAAATGGGCCAGATCCCAATCAGAGCACCTTGATCACTATCAGGCACTCGGGCACCCTCTGACTGATGACAGTTACTCTCAGACAACATTGATCAGATTCAGAAACGTGATTATATGCACCTGAGAGTAGTAGACAGGGAGTGGGCACTGGTCTTGCGTCATCAAATTTCGCTGCCTCTCACTATCTGACCTAGATAGGATGACATCCCCCAGCTAGCCAGTCTCTCTGCGGCTGCATGCTTACTGCACAGATCACGTGACCAATACAACCCCAGGCTACGGCGCGTAACCCGAGGCGCAGATGCCGTAGAGGCTAGCATGCAGTACCTATGGGGTTGCGGATCAAGGGGATGTATTTCTCTGCATGCACCAACGACACAATGGCACATGTGTGGAAGGCAAAGCCCTTGTAAAATATCAACCATTACGGACTTAGTCATTACTCTTTCTAGGCAACATCGGGACCCCTGAAAAACACACAATATTTGGGTCTTAGCCAGCAGGGTGTCTGGGCATCAATGGGATGCCCAAACCCTGAAAAAAACCCACATCATCAGGGTTTTAGCCAGCAGGGTGTCTGGGCATCATTTGGACCCTTGCAAAACCCACATAATCAGGGTTTTAACCAGCAGGGTGTCTGGGCATCATTTGGACCCTTGCAAAACCCACATAATCAGGGTTTTAGCCAGCAGGGTGTATGGGCATCATTTGGACCCTTGCAAAACCCACATAATCAGGGTTTTAACCAGCAGGGTGTCTGGGCATCATTTGGACCCTTGCAAAACCCACATAATCAGGGTTTTAGCCAGCAGGGTGTATGGGCATCATTTGGACCCTTGCAAAACACACATAATCAGGGTTTTAGCCAGCAGGGTGTATGGGCATCATTTGGACATTGAAACCCTTGACAAAAAGAAATTAACAGGGTCTAAGCCAGCAGGGTGTTTGGGCATCCAAATCCTTTCAAAACACAAATAATCAGGGTCCTAACCAGCAGGGTATCTAGGTGTCACTTGAAAACCCATTCCCCATCCCTGTAAATTCAGCTTTTTGCAAAAAATGA
>OZ012687.1:22880126-22925126 GCA_963942565.1 Maea johnstoni
TGCATATGACGGACGATATGCTTGGTCCCAGTCCGATGCATATCAAGTATTTGTCATATGTATACGACGGATTTTGCATATGACGGACCAATTATTCCTGGTCCCATTGAGTCCGTCATATCCAAGTTCACCTGTATTAACTGTCCCATGGGGTTTGGCAGTTGTAAAGGCACCACAGACAGCCATTCTATAGGAAAGGTCATATAGCAACAAACTAGAAACCAGAGAGGTCCACGTGGGGTTTGGCTATTGTTTCCAGGCACCACAAACCACCCTTCTCAGTGAGGAAGGACTGGGAGAGACTACAGGTGTGGAGGAAATTGCCACCATATATCATACACAGTTGGTTAAGAGCCCAGAGAGCTAGGTGTTTGTAAAATATCTAGTCTGGGGCAGCAGTGTATGCTTGTGTAGCTCACTGCCACTGTATGCTTCATATTCTCTACACTTCAAGACATGATTTGCTAATCAACCTATACATGCCTACAGGTAGCAGCCAAAAAAGGCTATAAGGTGAAATAAGGTGAAATCTTTCGAAATAAAGCATTCTTTGGAAGATATTTTGACAGGAAAAATAAACCAAAATTATCTGACAGTATATATATAAATATATATATATATATATATATATTATATATATATATATATATATATATATATATATATATATATATATATATATATATATATGTATATATATATATAAATATATATATATATATATATATGTATATATATATATATATATATATATAAATATATATTTATTTATATATATATTTATATATATAAATATATATATACACACACAAACATTTCTCAAATAGTAGGATAGTATGAAATGATGTGATGTTCCTGGATGTACATCTCAGTCTGTTTAGGAAACAGGCAATCCCACATACCAGAGCCTTTAGCTTTGAGCCTCCAGCCATATATTCAACAGGTATTCAAATAAGCCACTCATGCCTAAAGCAATTCATAACTGCAAGACTATTTTGAGAATAGTTTCCAAATGAAAGCATAATTAGGAAATTAGTTGATATGAATCCTGCAGTCCACACCCAACCAACAAAACCCATGGCTTCTCCAAATACACAGCTATTATAGACCATACTGCACTGAGAAAGAACTCAGGCTTGAAAGGGTTATCTAAGTGCACAAGCGTGCGACATGGGCTTCAAAATGTGCGACAAATATAACATTTAAAGCACAAATTTAACTGGGAAATGTTTTGCAAAACACGGCCAATTTAGCCTTTCTGATATTTCACTTGAGTTCTTTTTGAAACATATTGTATTTAAAAACCAGTGAACTCCCATTTAGTTATACTGCCTATTGATTGGTCTTGGTCTTAACAATAGCAGTATTCATAGAGCTATTATTGAACCACGGTCACCGAAAATTGCTGTGCTCCAGGACTCATTGACTGACGTGCTCCAGGACTAAAATATTTAGACACCCCTGCAGGTGCTGCTACTGGTCAGAGTAAAAGCTAACACAAACAGACACGCCCACAACTGACTCATTCATATATATATATATATATATATATCATGAAGCTTATGAAGAAGGTCAAGATTTGGTGTGTTTTTGTTGTTACTTTTTCTTCCATATTAACCCTTCATGGGTTCGAATCCCGGCCTGTGCATGTGAGAAAGTTGCCAGTGACTTGGGGCTAGGCAGTGATTTTCGCTGGGTACTCCGGTTTCCTCCACCACACACAACTGGCTAGTCACGAATTAGCCACATTTGGCATAAATGTGACGAAAAACAAAATTCCAAATCCAAACCCATGTGCCAGGGTTTTAATCATATTTCAGATTTTTTGCATGCATGCATAAGGGTTAAGGATAAATTGTTGATAAAGCTGGTTGTTATAAGAAGGAAATAGGTGTACCAAACGAAAACCACATCCTATATGCCCATATAGCTGGCAACTTCTCACAGGCCCTGAGCTGAATTCAAACTTGCACTTTGATCATAAAATGACCTTGGTACTGTTTTGTTGAGATAAATTGACTCACCCAACCAATATTGCCAATAACCGTAAAATTATAAGATATTTAATTTCAGTACATTGCTAGTACTGATGCACTGAATATAACGTTAACAAACTAATTCATGATTGCAAAACATCAGACTTGATGCATACTCCCTACTTGTCTCCAAAGTGATTAATAACCCTCAGGCGTACATTATATACAGCCTGAGGTATATATTTATAGAATGATAAAGGAATGCATAACTTAACTTCTACATTCATCTGGGGTTTTATAGTAAGATAAAAGTGAGTCATAAAGAAAGGCAATGGACGGTTAACCCATTGATGACCATCTTCCTAGGGATGTCATTGTTTAGATTTTTTTCTTGATTCGATATATAGATGTATTGTTTTCGATTTCGATTATTTCGATACGATGCAGTGATATATCCATAGAAATACTATCTATGCCATGATGGAAAATCAAGATGCATCTATGCTGGCTTTTCACCATTTTATGAGGGTCCTACCTCATTTTGTTTGCTTCCTCTTGGAATGCAACAAGAAAAGTGAGGCATGACCATGTAGAGAAATGCTTTTAGAAAGTATGTGACTAGCAACACAAGCAATATTCAACATTCAATTTCTTCTCTAAGTGTCCATTTTCATTTTTTTGATATTTCGATACATTGATATGTGTATTGACAAGTGAAGGCAGGCTGTATTGTTTAAGGAGAGTTAAGCCCCATTCTCACATTCACAACTTCAGCCACGACTATGCCGATCTAACGAATAGACCGAGTTATACGTTTCGAGTACGCTATTATGCAAATTTTGCGGTTTTTCTTTTTTAAAGAGGACTGTTATTCGACTACCATACGATTGACGGCGACCGTTATACGATGCTCATACCAACTATCATACGCTACTCATACGCGGGCTATACGACTTGAATACTTGAATAGCGTATAGCAGTCCTGTAAGATCGTACGCACAGCATATGCAACTTTCGCACAGAGTTGCATACGCATGACGCCGATGTCAATACGACTGCTATACGCTGTTGCCGACCTTCATACGCTGTTGCCGACCTTCATACGCTGTTGCCGACCTTCATACGCTATTGCCGACCTTCATACGCTTCTCATACGCTACCTATTGGCACCTACTTGCTATTGGAGGTGGCGCCGATCGACTACGACTGTTTTGAAATTTTCAAAACAGTCGTAGCCGATGCTGACTTCAATACGACTCGTGCAGACTTGCTAGACTGTCATACGTCAGTACATGTATTATTGCCGACTCACCCCGATCGACCAGGACTGCTGAGTCGTGGTTGATCGTGGCTGTAAGTCGTGAATGTGAGAATGGGGCTTTATCGATATATTGATATGGACCATGTCAATGACACCCCTACAGGTAGGACAGGTCCTGGCTATGTCCCTGGGAGCCATACTTGGTTGGTTTCACTCTTGTATCTGCCCGGGGTCAACAGACCCCTAAATTATCAGTGAGTCTGGACAGCAGGCAGCTGGGACACAAAACCTATTCGCCCATCCAGAATTGAAGAAGCCCAACCAATCTGAGGAAAAATACATTTTTCTTTAAGTAAATGATGCCAAGTATCGCCTATTGTTACAAGTACTTTATCCCCTAACACCTAATTTTGCCCCTACACCTTCAGAATTTGGTAACTAGTACAGCCAGGCTAGTTGATGGCCTCAATAAATGGGACAGTGCGCACTATTGGGCAAAGACCTACGCCAAACCCTGATTTTTGAGCACTCACCCCAGGCCCTAAAGTCTAACTGAGGAAGGTTCAAAGGGGTTCTTTTATGCCATGTTGTTTGTTTTTCCCAGATCTAAGGGCAACAGATGCCCTTCTAGTGCAACCTAAAGACACACATGCAGGGAAAGACTTACAAATACAGATAAAGGCTAAGCCACCTTCCAGTAGAGTTCTAACTACAAGATAACTCCAAATACTGAAGCTCTGGAACCTCTGAAATACAAATCAAGGCTAAGCCACCTTCTAGTAGAGTTCTAACTACAAGATTAAGTACTCAAAATACTGAAGCTCTGGTGGCACTACCCTCAGACCATTATAATCAGAACAAATCATGGTATAACTGACTCATGGTCAGTGTCTTAGCCAGGATTTAGAAAGTAGGTGCATAAAATTGGTAGTTGTATAATTTTGGGGCGTCCAAATTTTTAAGGGGCATCACAATATACTCATATTTCAACCATAAACAAGTATAAATTCCTCAAAATAAGGCATGATATCATTAAACAATATCATGTGGGAATTATTAGGAGATGAAAAATTCAATTATAAGCTTGAGATTGAGATTTTTAGAAATTCCACACAAAAAACTGGGTGCCCTGAGGGGTTCTTTTTAATGGTTTGGGTGTCCAAAAAGGCACCCAGATGCCCTGCTGGCTAAGACCATGCTCAAGGTAGACCTGACCATGGCCAAAGGTGTTTAACACAGGTATGTAAAAACTCTAGTTACCCAACAATGGGTTATAGGGGACTAAGTAGCTCAGTTGTTTAGGTGTCGGACTAGTAATCAGAGGGTCGCTGGTTCAATTCCCGGCCAAGGCACTTCGGTCTGTCCTTGGGCAAGACAGTTTATTCCATATTGCTTCAGTCTACCCAGCTGCAAAATGAGTACCTAGCATAAATAAGGCAGTGCTTAGAGCATGTGTGCTATATGCTGCCAGTTGCTCTGGAATATCCCCGGGGGGATTGAAATGGTTTCCGTGTGTACAGGCCTGCTAGGGGAGGAAGGTTGTGTGAGCGCTTCGGTGGATACAAGACTATAAACTGAATGCCTTTACCTTTATATAACAGACAAGCCATGCAATATAACAATCTTGATATTTAAGAGACTATACAACTAAGTATCTAACCAGCCACTGGTAGCATGATTGATAAATTGTGATCTTACAGACCACAAACTTTTCTTCCCATCCCTATGGTCAGTCTTAGCAAGAATTTTATAAATGCCTGTCTAAACATAATCAGAATATGTCTGTCCACCCAGAAGGGGCCCCGTTGAAAGAAGTACCCAGAGGACAGTACAATTACAGAGAAGGGGGAAGGCAAGTGATGCGGCAGGGCCCTAAAGGCTGCAGGATGAGTAGAAAATGACAGTGCAGTAAGGATCCGTGCGCCAAAAAAGGGAATGAATGGCAGGCGCATGGATCCAAGCCCATGGTACAGGTGGTAGGGTCTGACACTTAGATTTTAGGCTAGGGGCCCAAAAAGGTCTTTTGATGAAAAATAGTGGTCAAAACAGGATTTCTGGTTGAAATACATACCATTTTGGGCCCCTAGTCTGAAAAATCTAGGGGCCCACAGCAAAATCTAGGGGCATATGCCCCTGGGCCCCTGGGAATGTGGAACCCTGGGTGGATGGTGCATGGAAAGGGCACTGACCAACAGGTGGGGACGTACGTGTGTAAGGGCAGACGGAAGGTGAATGAGTGGAAGTTGCATAAAGTAATAGTAATGTGCAACAATTGTGCATGCAAGTGACAATACCAACATAAAAGGGATACCCATTGATGGGCCACGCACTTGGAACTCAAGGGAACATTTCCTTCATTAACATATATAAATCAATTCTTACACCCATTAAACTATACATTTTCTTGAAGCAAATCTCAACTTCATCACTATCAATTGTGAAGCTGACCACTTCACAGATTTCATATTCTATATATCAATTTAAGGCTAGGCATTACTTCCACCAATTAAACTATATATTTCCTTGAAGATTTTCACAACTTTATGACTTTATGAGTTATTTTCTCTGTCTAGATATTTCATGTATCACAACTGTGGAAATGAGGGCCTCATTTATAGGCCACTAACATGACACTCACAACAACCAATAAAATGATTTTAATTGCATATGGGGCATTCCACAGTAATTTGGTCCAAACTACTCATTTTGTCATCTTTCTAAACTAAAGTTCATTTTATATGCATTTGAAAGAGAACTTTTCAAAGTTTTCAGAACTGGTTTTGCTTTTTCCCTATGATGGCCCAAACTTAAGTTATTGACTTTGAAAGTGGAATTTGTGGAAAATATTGTGTCTATCACGGGACATCACAAATTGTTCATTTTCTTAAGGTTTTAAAATTGTTGGTTGAATATCAAAGTGGAAATAAACCCTAATCGTTCATTTTTACATAGCCCATATTGAAGTTTTTGAAATTTCTGAAGGAAAATGTGCAGTTTAGCATGATTTCTTTTGCTGCTGTCCCGTGGCGGACAGTCAGACATCCAAAAGTTTTATTATCTCTTATATGCACAAACATAGATTGCAGCCTTTACATATTCTCCTCCTATGAGTTAAAATGAATAGTTTGCTGCAGTTTTCCTATAGAAAATCTCTCAGAATCAAGAATAAATGACAATCAAAGTCTGTCCCGTGATAGACACTGAATGTCTATCACGGGACATCGAGCTCAATTTGTCCAATTTTTCTTTGTAACTACAGAATATTTTACCATCTAAAATATATCATGTAGAAGCTAAGTATTTTTGTAATGGATTACACTAAGCATGAATGCCATAGTGCGTGTATTTGAGGAGAATTTTGCAACAGAAAAATATTTTGAAATATCCACTTCCATTTGTGTCCCATGATAGACGGCTGTATTTGCTTAATTATCTCCTTCAATTATGAAGGAATTTTTCAAACAAAGAGTTCAAATGATAAACCTTAATGCCAGTTTGTATTATATAGCAGAACTGTCTAAAGCAATGAAGAGGTTAAAGACTTAATTGCCTTTGAGTTGTCAAATTTGTCCCGTGATAGACGGACATAATTTTATAAAAAGCTGTTTTTTTGCTGACATAGTAGTTTTTAGTTGTTCTAAGTTATTCTAAGTTATTACACAAACGCTAATAAGTACAATTGAATTTGGCATGTAGTGATAGCCTTTTTAGAAAAATATATACTTTTGATATTAAACTTTTTTCATTATACGCCAATTAAATGCCTCACAAACACTATACATTAAAATCAAAATGAAATTGTAAATGCATCATCACTTAGAAATGTATATATTCTACTTGTTCACAAGTTTCTAGAAGGTTAGGACTGCTGACACTCTTAATAGATACCCTAAAACTGTTTTGGAATTTTTGTCCCGTGATAGACTATCCTGCGATAGGCTGACCTTGTTTAATAAAAGCCCAATTTTCTTTGTAACTACAGAATATTTTACCATCTAAAGTATATCATGTAGAAGCTAAGTATTTTGTGGTGGATTATGCTACGAATGAATGCCATAGTGCGTGTATTTGAGGAGAATTTTGCAACAGAAAAATATTTTGAAAAGTCCACTTCCAATTTGTGTCCCGTGATAGAGGGCTGTATTTGCTTGATTAACTCCTTCAATTATGAAAGAATTTTTTCAAACAAAGAGTTCAAATGATACACCTTAATGCCAGTTTGTATTATATAGCAAAACTGTCTAAAGCAATGAAGTAGTTAAAGATTAAATTGCATTTGAGTTGTCAAATTTGTCCCGTGATAGACGGACATAATTTCATAAAAAGCTGTTTTTCTGCTGACATGGTAGTTTTTAGGTGTTCTAAGTTATTCTCAGTTATTACACAAATGCTTATAAGTACAATGGAATTTTGCATGTAGTGATAGCCTTTTTAGAAAAGTATATATTTTAGAATTTAAAAGATTTTCATTACACACCAATTAAATGCCTCACAAACACTATAAATTAGAATTAAAATGAAATTGTAAAGGCATCATCGCTTAGAAATGCATATATTCTACTTGTACACAAGTTTCTGGAAGGTTAGGAGTGCTGACACTCTTACCAGATACCCTAGAACTGTTGTGGAATTTTTGTCCCGTGATAGACTGTCCCGTGATAGACAGACCTTGTTTCACAAAAGCTCAGTTTTCTATGTAACTACAGAATATTTTACCATTTAAAATATATCATTTAGAAGCTAAGTATTTTGGTAATAGATTGTATTAAGCATAAATGCCAGAGTGCATGTATTAGAGGAGAATTTTGCAAGAGAAAAACGTTTAGAAAAATCCACTTCCATTTTGTGTCCCGTGATAGACGGCTGTATTTGCTTAATTATCTCCTTCAATTATGAAGGAATTTTTCACACAAAGAGTTTGAATGATACGCCTTAATGCCAGTTTGTATTATATAGCAAAACTGTCTAAAACAATGAAGTGGTTAAAGATTAAAATGCCTTTGAGTTGTCAAAATTGTCCCGTGATAGACGGAAGGCTTACTGTGGAATGCCCCATATGTGGCACAAGATGCTCCAGTATTTTAGGATCCTTTCAAGTTCTGCTCTAGATAGTCTCTAGTGCCATTCATCATCGAACATGCAAAAGCCAGGCAAAAACATCACAGCACTGCACACACTATCTCCCCTACCTTCTGATTCCAGCGCTGGAGTACCCTGCATAGCTTTTGCTTTGAAATAACCTTCTGACTTTTCTGTGAAGAAAGGAGGTAAAATTGCTTTACCCACTCCTTAATATTGGGGGGAAAAATTCCTAGGAAAATCTCCCACACCCTGACAATATGCCCCCCAATATGCCTCTCTTCAATATATACCATCAGCAATTCATAAGAAATAATTTTCCTACGTATCTGATCTTTCTGAGAGAGAGAGAGAGAGAGAGAGAGAGAAAGAGAGAGAGAGAGAGAGAGAGAGAGAGAGAGAGAGGAGAGAGAGAGAGAGAGAGAGAGAGAGGAGAGAGAGAGAGAGAGAGAGAGAGAGAGAGAGAGCGAGAGAAGAGAGAGAGAGAGAGAGAGAGAGAGAGAGAGAGAGAGAGAGAGAGAGAGAGAGAGAGAGAGAGAGAGAGAGAGAGAGATCACATGGCTATATTGTTCAAAACCACTGGTCCACAAAAACATGAGAATTTAGTACATATTAAAGTGTTACTTTTCCATTCATCTCACACAGAGATGATTGTGTAGGGTAGTTAGGAGGTGTTTGCATGCATGCACTCCTGCAGTTATCCTGCTCATGCCTGGAGATCTATACTGCACAGGCACAGCACCCCCCCCCCCCCCCCAAACACACAAGACATAAAAGGATCAGGGACTACTATGATAGCATTTAAAGGAAAGTTGTCAATAAATATCTGAATAGCATTACTCCCTCAAATAGGACTTTTTTTATTAAAAAAAATATCTTTCTCATATCAAAAAGGGCCGACTGTTCTGGTGATACCTTTTGTTAAGGATAGCAACTGTGTAGCAAAAAGGTTTAAGGGGAAGTGATAATTAGAATTAAACTCCCCTACAAACATTTTGCAATTTCAAGATGAATTCCAAAGTTATTTCTAAAGATAGTATTTTGAACACCCAGACTATGACTTGAGAGGTGCTCTGGGCAAGAGTCAATGTGTTAGATCAACAGATGCACAATCACAGTAGCATTTGAACAGATGTGGTGCATGTATTGTGTACATAGGCAAATCACATGATGCCACATGCCGGTGCCTGTCATGCTGTGCAGTTAAAAATCAATCATTCTCTGTCAATTATCATCCAAGAACAGGACTGACACACTTATAAGGAGCCACTTGCCAGTTGCCATGTCACACAGGTTTTTACTTCCCCAGTATAATTTGAACTTGCTAGTTGCTATAGCTAGGGCATGCTTCAATTCAATGCTGGCATGAGCCCTTCTTTTCGTAATGAACTTCAGATATGAACAGTATCTAGAATTGCTTATGAGTATGCACATCTTTGCTATGTTTAAGTGTAAGTTACTTCCATATGTGAAGCCATATATATATACAAATGCACAAAAAAATGTAGTCTGTATATGAGAAGAATACTGGAGAATACATTACACAACAAGTGGTGTCATGTTACACATGTATGCATATTTTTGCATGCCATTCATAAGACAGAGGTTAACATTCATATTTTTTTCTTGCCAGACCTAAGGACGCGCTTCTTCCAAATTCTGCAGGTCCTGCCACCCTTTTGCCAGTTGCTGCCACGTAATGACCACATGATGAACCCAAGATGAGGGTATAAAAATACAATGTACATGTATACTTGTACCCCTGCAAGTCCCTCTGGAGGGGCTATCATTTAAATGTGTCCAAGAACTTTCCGAATCAGACTGAAGGGAACGTAGATCTCCTATGAAGTCCAATGTATGTATTTACAAAATCTTTGTGTGACTTTAAGGTCAGTGGTCTGAGCACTGCTCTTGATGCTCTCTTTTGAGTGACTATCACATAATCATCAGGAAAAATCTCACAGTATTCTATCTGAGAATATTTAATGGGTATTTCAGCTATTAAAGTGCAAGACAATATGTAGACAATATGTTAAATTTAGCCCATCAGGGCCTGATATATAGTTGTTGGAGTTATTTTGCCATAATGTGAAATAAGACTACTAATTTTCACTTGCCCGGCAAAAAACAAAGTTCTTGCCTGACAAGTTCAAATCTTGATTAAGTACCTCTGGAGTTGAACAGTGCATTATAGGTGGATTTTCAATTTCAATTTTATGGTTAATGTTAATCACATGCATCTATTTTTACTAAATATTCACATGCCATTGCAAGCATCACAATGAATGAGTTGCTTACTCCAGTTTCTGAGCAATCGTCCAACCACTAATATTCTCTAAGTATATACTACTGTATATTCCCAAATCTTTGCTGTGTACCCTATATATATATACATATACATACATATATATATATATATATATATATATATATATATATATATATATATATATATATATATATATATATATATATATATATATATATATATATATATATATATATAGTCTGGCATAGTGGCATAGCAACTGAAAATCTTATACAGCCACAAACATTTTTAATGCAGCTCTATCAGTTTACAGTCCAAAAATATGCATGCATTTTAAAGTGCAATCTTCGGTGGATGTAGTTTTTATTTGTAAACAATTTACAAATAATCTTAAAAAGCAGCAAGATAATTGAATTTGTTTAAGTGCTTCCAAATATGTTTAAAACACTGAAGCTCCCAAAGAATCAGTCTCGCCCAACGGCCAAGTAATGTGTCCTGCAGACAGGCTCCATGCCAGGACAGATTTCTACTTGCCCCAGACAGACGTCAGACTGGCAAAAGCCTACTGAATACACAACACCCCGTTTCTTCCAATATTCAGCTGTCCACATTTATAGTGCTCAAGCTTAGCTTAGCTAGAACAAGCCGCTGCCAAGTTCGCGGCCGGCGCAAACATGTGTGAGGGAAAAGTGTAAGTACTTAAATTGAATATATATGCTATTTGAAGAGGTTCAGGTGCCTACATAATGGGCATTGCAATCTTTATGGATCTCTTACAAACTCCTGTATAATCACAGGTAGCGTGCCCTCTGACGCACCAGTTACTAACTACATGTACATTCGCTTACTGACTCAGTTTGCTTTAAATATATTCAGTTGTATCTCTATTACAATCTGATCAGTAATGATTCAATGTCCAAATGCAATTCTAACTCCTCTAGCTATAAAACCGAAATGATATTACATTAAGTATCAAATTAGATCTCTCTATTTCAAGTATCTACAAGTACTGTTAAGTGATGTACAGTGTAGACTCTAGGTAAACTCAAAACTGACACACCTCTTATTTATGTATCTTCAAACATGATCATATATTTTTCTATGTTAACATGCAACGTCTACCTGGCAACCTTGAGAAATTACAGGCATACAGCATTGTTAAAAGCGATGTTACATGTCTAGTATGTGTTAGTAGCACAGTGGACCAGAAACCCTAAAATTTACTAGATGTCAACAAGTTACCTGTGACTTCAATGGGTGCAGCCATATTGATCTCACTCTCAGCTTCTCTACTCTCTGTTTGTTTCCCGAGGTCAGGTTTGTCTGACATCCCCAGATCGGCAGATTGTAATGTTATACCGCATGCATGGACAAAGCCCAATGGTTTGACTATATTTTTTGAAGGATCTCAGTGGGATATACCTATTCTTGCAGGGTCGAAAGTTGCTCTTCTGTGTACTTTTTCATCAACTCTCATCCTTCCCAGCAACGTGTCATGAACCACGTGACCAAGCACTAAGTGACGTCAGAGGCACTTCCGGGTTGAGCGATAATAGGGAAAGTCAACAGTGTGGTGTGTGAGAGAGAAACCGGTTGGGGTACAAATTTGTCTAAGCGGTAATCGCAAACAGAATTTCATAATGTCATATTGCAGGGAAGAAGGTACGTTTCAGAACAAAGCCGTTTTAAAGGGTATATGCTTTTCTGATGTTTCGTTGATAAGTATTTGGTGTGGTCAAAATTAGCAAGGACGATCTCCGACGGTCATTTCTCATTTCACGTGCTTGGTCATAGAACTGTAGACTGTCACAGACACAGTTACATAAATCTATCTGCTCATAGCAATGTAGCGCTACAGACACGTCCCACTGTTAATACGATTTTGAAGAACCATTTTTTTCGAGAGTTGGGCATATTTCTTCTCCATTTTAGGCTAGTTTTCTGTTACAACAAAGTGGTCAAGTCTAGATCAAAGATAGAGCCAGAGGTCAAAGTCACTTTGAAAGTGACTCTGGCTTCATCACACCTACAGAAAATAGTCTTGGTTAGAGTGACAGATTGACACCACTACCTACAAATCCAAATCATGCTCACCTTGTCCACATTCAAGCTTGCCATCCCTGGTATTAGCACAATAGTACCCTAGGCCTAGACCTGGTTTGTGTCTCTATCCAGGCATTATAGGCCCTTGCAACAGTCTGAAAAAAATGAAAATAAAGATTTATTGTGGTGTTTATCAGTGTCACCCCCCAACAGAGCAAAGTGCTTAGCTCTTCAGTCAGTTGGTATTTTGTATTAGAGTCGGGGGAACTGCCAATACCTTGCAATGGTAGAAATCGATCTTACCAAATTACTCCCTTGGTGTCAAATTTACGTCATACCTGACTGCACTAGGATGACTAATGTTAACGAGTAAAGCGTGCCGCTACGTTCAATTCTTGATAAGCTCGCTTATAACGGGGAGATAGTCCAAAGATTTATTGATAGGTCTTGTTTACCACTAGTTGACCACCATCTTGAGATATCCATGTGATGTTAAAGGGAGCGGTCAGCAAGTGGCGCCTATGCCGATTTGAATCGGCACATGTCTGCCAGCTCTTTCACAATAAAAATCGTGTCAGCCGGGCATGTCGCTAATTAGGAATCAAACACCTTTTCCAAGATCTCGCGATAGTTCAATCCAAGATGGTAACTTACGTTTTGAAAATGTTATCAACAATTGAATGTGTACATTTTTCAATGATCGGATACAGTTTTTGCAAAGACTGAAGTTGCGGCCCACATCCATATACATCCAAGTATAGACCTGTGCTATAATTTGACCAATTGTGTGAGGAATGAAGTCGTTATGAGGGAAAGGTTTTTTCTACCATTGCAAGGTATAGGGCGGTGTTTTGATGTTCATACCATATAGTCAATAGCAAAAAATTATAAATATCAGGGTATGGACATCACTGTCGGTTACCCCTGCCACTAAAGACTGACATATTGGTAGTGTTAGGTAGTGCTCAGATGATTAGTTGCAATTGACAAGATGATAATATGACGCTGGCATGGCCAGGAAGCGAGCGAAGCTTTGGATGATCATTTTTTTTTTTTACTTCTGACCAAAATACAGCTTTGATTGACCGTAAATTAATGGCATACAAAACATAACGATTTTAAACTGTCTTAAAATTTATATTTCGCAGCTGATTTTGACGAGAATGCAATGGCCAGTAGAATGAATTCTGGCGGTTCTATCGATCTAAACCGCATTAAAATTGACCCACGGACAGGCGAGAAATTCAGTTTTAACTTGGATATAGTAGCGGCCACGGCGTGGTATGGCCAGGAAGCGAGCCGAGAATTGAGCCACGGACGGGCGAGAAATTCAGTTTTAACGTGGATATACATGTAGTAGCGGCCACTTTCATTCATAATTCGCAACTGATTTTGACGGGAATTCAATGGCCAGTACAATGAATTCTGGCGGTTCTATCGATCTAAACCGCAATGGTCAGTAGAATGAATTCAGGCGGTTCTAAACTGCATTAGAATTGAATTGCATTCATATTTCGCAACTGATTTTGACGAGAATTCAATGGCCAGTAGAATGAATTCTGGCGGTTCTATCGATCTAAACCGCATTAAAATTGACCCACGGACAGGCGAGAAATTCAGTTTTAACTTGGATATAGTAGCGGCCACGGCGTGGTATGGCCAGGAAGCGAGCCGAGAATTGAGCCACGGACGGGCGAGAAATTCAGTTTTAACGTGGATATACCAGTACATGTAGTAGCGGCCACTTTCATTCATATTTCGCAACTGATTTTGACGGGAATTCAATGGCCAGTACAATGAATTCTGGCGGTTCTATCGATCTAAACCGCAATGGTCAGTAGAATGAATTCAGGCGGTTCTAAACTGCATTAGAATTGAATTGCATTCATATTTCGCAACTGATTTTGACGAGAATTCAATGGCCAGTAGAATGAATTCTGGCGGTTCTATCGATCTAAACCGCATTAAAATTGACCCACGGACAGGCGAGAAATTCAGTTTTAACTTGGATATAGTAGCGGCCACGGCGTGGTATGGCCAGGAAGCGAGCCGAGAATTGAGCCACGGACGGGCGAGAAATTCAGTTTTAACGTGGATATACCGGTACATGTAGTAGCGGCCACTTTCATTCATAATTCGCAACTGATTTTGACGGGAATTCAATGGTCAGTACAATGAATTCTGGCGGTTCTATCGATCTAAACCGCAATGGTCAGTAGAATGAATTCAGGCGGTTCTAAACTGCATTAGAATTGAATTGCTTTCATATTTCGCAACTGATTTTGACGAAAATTCAATGGCCAGTAGAATGAATTCTGGCGGTTCTATCGATCTAAACCGCATTAAAATTGACCCACGGACAGGCGAGAAATTTAGTTTTAACTTGGATATAGTAGCGGCCACGGCGTGGTTTTAATGGCCAGGAAGCGAGCCGAGAATTGAGCCACGGACGGGCGAGAAATTCAGTTTTAACGTGGATATACATGTAGTAGCGGCCACTTTCATTCATATTTCGCAACTGATTTTGACGGGAATTCAATGGCCAGTACAATGAATTCTGGCGGTTCTATCGATCTAAACCGCAATGGTCAGTAGAATGAATTCAGGCGGTTCTAAACTGCATTAGAATTGAATTGCATTCATATTTCGCAACTGATTTTGACGAGAATTCAATGGCCAGTAGAATGAATTCTGGCGGTTCTATCGATCTAAACCGCAATGGTCAGTAGAATGAATTCAGGCGGTTCTAAACTGCATTAGAATTGAGCCACGGACGGGCGAGAAATTAAGTTTTAACGTGGATATACATGTAGAAGCGGCCACTTTCTTTCACGCACGTGCATTCATGCATTTCATCCAATGGGATGAAATGTAAGTGTTTGGTATTGTTGTACTGCACATTACGTCATTGTCGACCAATGAAATCGGTCGTTACTTAACCTACTAAAGATTCCTCCAGGACGGAAGTGGTCCGCACGTTGCCTCGCACGTTGGACGATATTGTTGTCCCGCACGTGGGACGGTGACAACTTTCTGGGTCCGTGTATGTATTTCTTATACTGATAGTGACGTCATATACACTCATATACACACACGCTCAATTGACGGATTGCGAGGCTTCGCGAAAGGCCTACGGCCTTTCGAGCTTCGCTCGCTATAAACCTGGAGTATTTATTTTTTTCTCCCTTGCCATTACACCCCAGATTAAAAAAAAAATGGCTTATTCTGAATGACCTTACCCTTTTTCACAGTACTTATACATTTCAAGATTTCTTTAAATTTTACCTTCAGCAGTCATGTAAAACATTTGAATCAAGTGAGTGGTATTAACTGCAAGAGTCTGTAATCTGTCCTGGTAATTGGTCAATTCAGCTTGTCAAGTCTATTGCAATCCACCATTTGCTTATCTGTCAACTCAGTATAGTTTTGAAGTGCCATCAGGGTTGATGGGTGTGGCGTTGCACCAGGGGCCCCTAGCAATCTTGACCAATGCTGTTACTGATTCAGATCATCAGCCTTCGTCATATGTATTCCATTACAATATTGTTCATACACCACTCTTTTGTTTTGTTATTTCTAGGGAAGGATCGGATAATGTTTGTGACCAAGGAGGATTACAACAAGCCCAGCACTGCTGTCATCAATGATAATGATGAAGAGGAAGAACCAGGTTTGTTCAATCTTTATACAGGAATGATATTCACAACCATGTTCAATCTAATCTGTACAACCATGACTTATAAAGGTATTCGGTTTATAGTCTTGTATCCACCGAAGTGCTCACACGACCTTCCTCCCCTAGCAAGGCACTGTACATACAGAAACCATTTCAATCCCCCGGGGGATATTCCAGAGCAACTGGCAGCATATAGCGCACACACTCTAAGAACTGCCTTATTTATGCTAGGTACCCATTTTGCAGCTGGGTAGACTGAAGCAATATGGAATAAACTGTTTTGCCCAAGAACGACCAAAGTGCCCGGAGTGGCCGGGAATCGAACCAGCGACCCTCTGATTACTAGTCCGACACCTAACCAACTGAGCTACTTTGTCCCCACTTATGTGCAGGAAGTATTACAAGAAAGGCTAGAAAAAATTGAGTTCAACATTTTTACTTGGATTTTTCCGTCACAAGTTTTGAAGCCTCTGTCGCATGCTGGTGCGACAAGGCAACATTTGGAATTGGACACCCCTTAAACCTAGTAGTAATACTCACATAACTCAGGTTTATTTACCTATTGATTTTTTATTCAACCACATCGGCACTGCTTAGTAGTGGACAGATGATCAATCAGCACCTCAAGGGATCATTCATGGCAAAGCCAGCTCGACTCGTTTGACAGACATTTGACAAAACCTATTATGCTCAGATGTCTGTATAATTTCCCTCAATGTGGAAAAGAACAAAAACATTAAGTCAAGACAACTTGTTTGCCTTGTTCCCAGCCGAAAACTGGTAGAAAATCATGAATATCTTCTTTTTGTTCCATGTCAATCGTAGCACGCACCGATTCTCAATTTTCGCGGTAGACCCCTTGTGTGTGTGGCATGTCGAGGCGCATGTCAAGGCCCAATATAATTTTAGATTGTTCGCCTTAAAATCAAGTCAATGTGGCCAGAAAAATTGACCCAAATCGATTAATTATGCAAAAAAAATCTTCCGATTAATCACTGTCATGGTAAAAAATTGCTTTGCATCCGAACCCTAACGACAATGCAACATTTGGACACCCCTGAGTCCTAGTAACACTCACATAACTCTGGTTCATTTGACTATTGACTTCATATTTAACCACATTGACAGTCTGTTAAGTGATACAAGTGAAAATGAATTTAAATTTTTGTATATCATCCCTTTTTCTGCAACTTGAGGCTGACTAGCCAGTACTGCCACTCACTAACCCCATATCACATGCAACTTTCTCACATGCCTCAGGAAAGATGCAATAAAGTGATAAGTTTTAGTCTTAGTCACCTCTAGACCGAGCTAAAACTTACAGGCAGCTAAGTGCTCTCAGGTAGTAGACCCTACAGTTTAGTGTGTGCTGCAGTGCTTCAGTCCTACTTACACGGGCGGTAAACGGTAAGTAGCACTAAGTGGGGCTGGTGCATACTGCCATATTTTTCAAATAATTTATTATTATTATTCATATTTGACATATTTGACATAATTATTATTAATGTTATTACTACAACTACTACTATTACTACTTTTACATGTATCGTTATCATTATTATTGTTATCATTATTATTTTTGTTATCATTATTATTGTTATTATTATTGAATTATTATCATTATTATTATTATTATTATTATTATTATTATCATTACTATTATTCAAATTACTGTGATTCAAATTTTTATTTTTCTGATTATTTCAGGTCTTATTTTAGCCAATGGAGATATCAACTGGCAGTGTCCGTGTCTCGGCGGTATGGCCAGCGGGCCGTGTGGGGTGGAATTTAGGGAGGCCTTCTCCTGCTTTCACTTCAGCGAGGCCGACCCCAAGGGCTCCGACTGCTACGAGCCTTTCCGCGTCATGCAGGACTGCATGTCTAACTATCCCGATCTCTATGACTCTTCCGACGACAAGGATAAAAGCACCCCCACGGACATATCTGAAACGCCATCTAGTGGTGACGCTAGTGAACAAGTGACTCCCACAAGTGATAGTTCCAATAACAACAGTAAATCTGATTCCACAACTTCAGAAGCAGTGACCAAAAGCTAATGTTGTAGACAATTAGTGTGTATATAGAACTAGTGAATGTCAGGGGTGGTGTGGTAGTGGTAGCCCTGGCCACGAAGATTGGTGAAAAGGGACCTGTTAAGATTGGTGAAAGGGACCTGTTAAGATTGGCTAAAAGGTACCTGTTAAGATTGGTGAAAAGGGACCTGTTAAGATTGGTGAAAAGGGACCTGTTAAGATTGGTGAAAAGGGACCTGTTACTGTTAGCCAATAGAATGGCTGTCCTTCCTGCCATACCAGAAGGCTGGTAGAATTGAAGGAGGAGAAGCAGTCAAATTTAGGTTTATTTCGTAAGTTATTTTCTAAAGCATTTTATCTGATCATGAATTCATTACGTTTAAATACTTTCTTTTGGCTAGCCCAAATCTATTTTACAATTAATACAATTAAAGTACAACCTGTATCAGATGAGTTGACCAGGTAATTCTGGAGTGAATGTGTCAAATGTATACAGGTTTAGCATTAAAGATAAATTGGCAATGTGCTATTATGTAGAAGATAACAATGTGATCAAGGCAATTGTGTGAAATGAGATGACAATTTGATTGGTTAAATGCTGTATTGGCTTAGTTACTTTCATACCTTTATTATTAAGATGAAGATTTCTGGAATGAGTGCAAAGATTTGGTTATTGTGTATCTTTACTTAGCAAAAAAAGGATTTCAAAACTAATGATGCAAGGTTGAATTATGAAGAATTGTGTTAAGTGATATGTCATTCCGAATTTCCTGTCCATAGTAACTGAGTAAGAGAAATCTTTCTCTTAACCCCAGGTCGCAGATCTCTTTGATGATAGACCGCCATATTTGTGATTCTTTCATATCTAACTTAAGAAGTATCCTTAAGTTCTTAATGTAGTTGAAAGACAGTTGTTGGTTGGGTTCTTATCAACATTTCCCCTTCAAATACATATATATATATATATATATATATTTATATATATATATATATATATATATATATATATATATATATATATATATATATATATATATATATATACACACACATATACTTAAAATCCTTGATCAGAAAGATGTCACCAAGGAGGCCTATGTATTTTTGGGAACTCCATGCATGAGTGGGTTAACAATTCATTAGGCCTTAAAAAGTTGTTTGTTTCCTGTAACCCTACCCAAACATGTTTTTACTCAAAATCAACTACCTAAAGTTTTTTTCTGTCCTTCCAACTTTCAATCAACCTAAAACGTGTGGAAATGCATTTTTGAAAAGAAAATGATCAAAAATAAATTTGCCTACCTATCTACCATATTTTTCTTTTACAGGAAACAAACAATTTATTTTTCTAAGCCTTAATTATTAGAGGTCTCATAAATGTGTTGTGTTATCAATTGCACTTTATTAATTAATAGGAATAAAGTACAGGTTAAGAAATATCAAAAGAGATTCAAAGGTTGAATTGTGGTCAACATTCTTATAAAATTTGCTTTTATAAGTAAAACATTCCCAATGTAATCTGGCCTTGTCAAGATACTACATATAGAAATGGGTTAAATTGTATGCTACTCATATGGTCATGGTTTCGAGTTAATGCCTCAAAAAAGATGCGGGAAGATTCTCTTCATAAAGTGGTCATTCGAGTGAAGTATGCAGTGTGTATGGCTGATATAATGATACAATCAATTAGACATTTTTAATCAAATTTCCTGAATACAGATCAATACAAATAAAATAAATGATCATAATAACAACCCAAATTTATTGTTGTTTATTCCTATAAAGTGTTATCAAATGTTTCAAAAGACCAAATAAGTGCACACCAAGTGAATGCAAGTGGAGGTATAATTCTGACTGAAAGTGCCAGTTATAGTGTGTGCCTGTGTGGTTTATTTGGAACGTGAAGGGTTACAAGTCACAGGCACTGACAAAGCTAGTTCAATAATATTGAACCTTACGTATGCATGAGATGTTTTTACTGCCGACGTCTTTTTCATGCATGTAAGGTTCAATCAAAAGTGGTAGATTCCCTATAGCACTGTATATAGCCTTTAACTTTCACTTAAATCTCGTGTGTATAACACTTTTGGACCATCTAAAGTTGATAAATATGTAATATACACCACTCGCTTACGAAGCACATACATGTCAGTATGTCAATAAGTGAAAAAGTGGTGGAAAGACGTATTTATTTACCTACAACCGAGATTGCAATACGTGAGCCGCCATTTTGAAAATAGCATTCATTATCATAGAGCCTCGTTTTCGGTTTTGAGTTCTTGAATTTCGCAAACTCGTACATGTAAGTATAAACTCGTATTTATTGATCAAATAAACATATTATTCTTCAACTTTATTCGCGAAATATTTGAAATAGAGAGACGAAACATGTATGCGTCGTGTTTAAATGATAAAATTTTACTTAAGTAGAATGAAAATGCTTCCGCCCGAAATATCTGCGGAACGGTGCTAAGGTAATTTATAAGGCTTCAGACTAAACGCTACAGTCAAAGTGAAATCAGAAACGGGAAAATAGGTAGCGTTTATGTCTGAACTATGACAAAGCACTTGTCCACTGGTTACCGGGCAAGTGGAAATAGTAACTTACTAATACGTGAAGTTGAAAATCAAAAACTTTCATGATTAAAAATTTTAACCCTTCTAATGCTGAGGCTACTTATATTCAAAGCGCAAGGACTTGATAAACATCTAAACCATGTCACGTTGGTATTCATTCGAAAGCTCTCACAGTACTCTCAGATGAGTACCCGTGTGCGAGGGTTTCAGTTATTTTTCAGCTTTTTGGGATGAGATCTTTGCATTACTTGACCACTTAAGTCCTAAATGCTAATTGTTCTTGCTCTAATCTGTGTACTTTTGATGATTGCTAGATTGAGACATATTTTTGGCCAATATAACTTTAAAGCACAGTGAAATTTTTCAACCGGAGCATCTGAGTAAGTCAATCACTTTAGGGCACGACATTAACTTTTGCGGTGATGCTCAGTAGGGCAAGTAAGATTCAACTTTCACATGCCCTACCAACTTTCCCCTGCCTTTGAAAAATTATATTTTATAATGTTTCATTTAAAACATGGTGCTGGCATGTGAAAGGATATTTTCTTGGACAAGCTTTGATGCAAGACCACAAAACCTGCACACATTCTCAAAAGTAAAACTGAAACATATGCAGCATACTTGCCCAGTGGGGCAAGCAAGATACAGTTTTCACTTGCCCTTCAGCTATAATTAACAAAAAAGCACTATAAAGCACCAATGTTGGGCCCTGCACTTCTTCATTACCCAGAAGCTCTTCATTGGAGGAAACTGTCTATGTTGAACCGTACATTCTCCTGTACTTTCTTCTATATCACATCATTGATGAAGCATGATTTTACATGCACCAGACTATCTTCTTGATTACTAGGAACCTTGGTTAGTTGAACACCTGCATTAATTGAACAATTTTGCTTTTCCCCGCAAGTGTTCAAATTATCCAGGTTTGAGTAAAAGTCATAATGGAACATGAATTTTCACAAAATATTTAATGAGTCGTAGATCAAATTCTGATGATCATTTTTCATTCAAATATTATTATTATAGTTATCCTATGAATGACAATAATAATAATTATAATAATAAAAAACAATAATGATAATGATAGTAATGATAATAATAAATGATAATAATAATCATAATCATAATAATAACAACTAGCCATGCCCCCATGACCAGATTTATATTGCCATGCATCACTATGATGCATACTTTTGAAAATAGATGGCACCATCAGAATTCTTGAGACCATATCTTCCAAAAATATAGGCTTGAAACAGGGTTTAGTTGGAAAGAATTCTAAATGATGCTATGGGACTAAGGGATGCTACGGGATGAACTGAAAATAATCTAAGTCAAATAAACATTGAATAATGCTCTGCAAATTGCATATGATTACCCCCCCCCCCCTCCCCGCCCTTTATCAAAATATGGAAGTGTCAAAAAATTGAAAAAAAGTGAGGTGAGAAAGAAGAAAAGAAGAAGAAAAGATGGAAGTGGGTAAACAATGTGTCATTTCAAAAAAGACTTTCCAATTTGTACTCATGTGTGCAGTGCCGAGTTTCCTGAATTATTACTCATCTGCTCATTCAGCTGAGGATCTACATCTAAACAAAAACATATTGTGGATAGATGGAACAGCAATAGATAAACATAATTCAATGATGCTGGAAACCGTTTAGGTACCCCCATATTCACTTGCCACAGATTGCAAAGATGCAGTCGTCTGACAATAGATGGCAGCACCAATTTGGCTGCAGAGGGTTGCCAAGTTGCAGACTTCTAACAATATGAATGGAGCCAATAATGTGACTGCAGACGTTTGTCAATGGTGACACTTTCAAAAAATACTCTTAAAATGCACCAATCAAAAAAGGTAAAACCTTTCTGGCCATTTATCAAACAACAGTGGAGCAACTCAGTGCAGCAGTAGAACTCAACAGCTGCCAGGAGTTCTGGAATTCATGACCAAAGGTCTCCCAATTTTCGCTTTTAATATATAGATGATAGTAATAAAAAATAATAATAATGATAATAATAATAATAAAAAAATGATATTAGTAATAATAATAATAATAACAATGAAGTGATAATAAAAATAAGTGTACTTATAGATTGATGATAATAATAATGATAATATGATGATAATAACATTGATAATTATAATAATTGTCATGATAATGATGGTAATGATGATGGAGTAGGAACTATATAAATGGTTATAAAAGTAATACTATTGATTGATAATAATAATATTAATGATATTGAAATTAATAATGATAATGATAATAATGATACGACTACTTCTAATAATAGTAATGATAATAATAATAATAACAATCAATAATGACTAACATTAATAGTAATGATTATAATAATAATGACAACATAATAATAATAATAATAATAATAATAATAATATCAACAATAATAATGATAATAATAATAATGATTATAATTATGATAATAAAATAACAATGATGATGATAATAGTATTTCGCGCACTGGGCAGGGCATAATCCCGCTGCGAAGCATCTTTTACGACTAACAGCATCTATGAGCATACACACTGATAACTCGCCGGTTGTGGCACTTTCAGGAAGTTCATTTGGACGAAATTTGCGTTTTGCGCAAGCAGTTTGTGGACCAAAGGCGAGGACCTCTATCAGCGGGATATGGCAAAGAATGACGTCATCTTACTCACATCTGCCATATATATTACATGGAATAGCATTTCACATCTTCGTACACCATTTCAATCTCGTAAATTTCAAAATACCTGGGCTAATCGGAGTAACTAACATCTACATTCCATTATCCACCGTCCATTTAACGTGCTTTCGTGTATCTGACATTAATATGCTCCCACTTATAATGCTCTTGATATCTCGCAAGACGCTAAAAAGCACTCTTATTCACGTCATGTTGAAAACTGCACTTTTATAAGCAACATAATACACCTCCTGGAGTACACCCATATATTCATGTACTGCAACCCACAATTCAGCATTTGTCTTAGACGCATCATTTGAGTAATATGCATACGTATCTATCCTAAGGCCAAACACATTCGTACATGAATCCAGGGTGGTAATACAGTAGCAGCACTTTTTTCCTGCATTAACTGCTCGAGCAGACCAGACAAAATATACTGATATAAGCCTCAATGCCCGATTGTCACCTGGACGCGAGGTTCCGGAACCCGCCGATAGGCGGCTTCAAACACGTCGAATACCCGCCGATAGGCGGCTTCAAACACGTCGAATGCATGGTCGAATGCCTTTGTGGAACGCGGCCTTGGATTGTTTCATTAGAGAAAACTTGGTTCTTCCAGTTATGTATGATAGCGTCCACTCTGTTTTGGTCAAAGAGCATGGATACATTCAATGGACTAATTGTACTAAGAATACATTTTTAGGAAATTAAATAACCTTTTTTAAATCAGTGAAATTAGCGATTTTATAGTTTTGATGACGTCACAAGTAATTGGAAGCTAATTATAGAACGCGACGGTGGCGACGCGTAGCTATAGCGGCGTTCATTTACACTACAGACCTGTAGTGTAAATGAACGTCGAACACGAACACGAACACGTTACAGTCAACCTCCCCCCCCCCCCTCCCACTACACCCATTCTACTGCCGACACATGGCATCCAACCCTAGTTCCGAAAAACTCTGGATGGGTGGGTATAGATACGACCGTACACCCCTGCCGCCACAGCTAAACATATCGTTACTATTCAGGTCACGTTACTATGTAGGTCATGAATATGCGGGCTTATTTTAATATGTGGGCAGACAGGGGCGCTCAGACATCCGGTTGACCGGTCGCTTTCAGATGACTAGTCGACTGGTTCAGAAATTAGTTTTTTTCTGCATCTAGCCGGATGTAAGCCTAAATGCTCCAATTGTTGCTGTCAGAACGCATACCTCACAGCTGAGTTTGCATTATGGCCAAGAGCCAAATACAAGCTCGCAATACAAAGATACGCTGTCCTTTCAATTGTATTTAGCAGCATTTGCTATGCTGGTTTCTGTATCTCATATGGTGTATTCTGAATTGTCTAATTTGCACCTGTACGGATCTTAAATTCCTTATTGTTTCCAGACCTCAACCTACCGTGCAGAGTAAAGCCTCATTCACACTAGACAAAATTGTGTCGGCAACGTGCTGGCAACGTGGTCACTACGTGAGATTGCCACCACATCGCCACGACATTGCCAAGACATTGCACAACGTGGTGGCAACACCGTCGAGACCACTGAAAACTCCATGGCAAAGCAGTAGCAAACGGTTGCAATGTTTTAAAGTGGCGATGCCGTAAATACAACACGATGGCAATTTGGCAAAGCAGTTGCAACACGGCGGTGAAGATTCAAAGATTGTACATATAATATGTATTTTTTGTCAGGTATTTCATCAATAAAACATGAAATAATACATGTCTTTAGCTATTACTTTTCAACAAAATATGGTTAAATGCAAAACCAATCACATAACTTATTCACCTTCAGTTACAAAAAATAAGATGACTTCCCAGTGCACAAGTAAAGTATTCTTGTAAACTTGCATGATGTTTCGCGCTAGAATGAATTCTATGGGTCTTAAGTTTATGGCAGTTCATAATTTTGGTCAATCATTTGTTCTAATCTTAAAGGGAAACAATCTTGGTCTATCTCTCAGTTGCCAGGCGACCTTTGGCAACTCAGTCACAACAGTTAGCGAGTGGTACGTACCAGAATTGTACAATTCTGGTGCGTACCGGAATTGCCAGAAGATACAATTCTGGTACACTGCAAATATCAGAATTGTTCCAACAATTCTGGGTCGCTCTAGAATTGTTGGGGCAATACCGGTACGTACCAGAATTGCTACATGGCCAATATAGCACTATACATTAGGCATATTTACAAGAATACATTACTTATGCACTAGAAGTCATCTTATTGTCTGTAACTGAAGGTGAATTATTTCTGGTAAAGCTATGTATTTATGTATGTATGTATGTTTGTATGAATTTTATGGACTATAATATCAACTATAAAAGTACATTACATATCATATGCAAATTATAACAAACACACATAAGGACAATTACATAAATAGAAACTAGATATAGAGACCCATATGACATAAATGACACTACAAAAGCGGATGCATGTATTCTATACTCATTTGGCCATGTATCTAAGCAGTTATATCACGATGCTGTTGACCACGGCAACGCTTGGCAACTTTTTTAAACAGTTTGAAAAGGTTGCCAAGTGTTGGCAACCATTGGCGATGATGGCAACGTACTGGCGTACTGGCGACGGAGGGCAATGGTGTGGCAATCCCCCGCAACCATCAGTTGCCACCAGGTTGCCAGCACAATTTCGGCTAGTGTGAATGGGGCGTAAGACACCTAGTATCACAGAACCTTCCACAGGTTTGTACACAAGAGATGTTTTTGTCTCCTTTCCCTATACATGTATTGAGTTTTACCAACATCAGATGCATGTACCGGTATTTATGAAGTTAGTCGGCGTGACCACACCTCTGAAGCGGCTAGGTTGTTCATGAGCAGGGGCTTGTTTCTCGTATCGTAAAGTACGAATCGTTCGTAATTTACGATTCGTAAATTTAGGAACGTTTTTACGAAGATCAGTTATTGCGTTTCTCGAAGCTCTTCGTAAATAAATTCGAAATTTCGTAATTGATGACGTCATTTACGATAAAATATTGTTGTGGCGTCCTTTTGTTGCGCATTTAGTCCTATTGTTGCGTACATAGTCATATTGTTGCGTATGCAACTCACTATGGGAGTGGCATCAGTGACATGAACGTCAGGGGTGGATGGGGCATTTATCCCGCCGTAGCGTACTATTGAAGGATACAGCGATTACCCTTCTGCCCTGCGTACAAAAGGCAACACAATATTGAATACAGGCGAAAACGCCCGATGTGCGAAAACGCCCTAATCGAAAACGCCCGATTTTTCTTACTTTTCACAACAGTGTATTTCTTCTTCTTTTCTTTCTCCTTTCTCTTCTTTTCCTTTCTCGTTCTCTTTTTCTTTCAATATCAACTGCTTGCTTCGCTTTTAACCCTTATGCTGCTGGTGGCTAATTAGGCCAATACAAAATGATGCAAAAAAATATGACCGAAACTCTGGCATATGGACACTCATCTGAGAGTGCTCAGCGAGGGCTTTTAAATAAATACTAATATGATAAGATTATTTTAATGAATTTTTGCGTTCTTGTATATTGGACAAAAGTAGCCTCAGCATTGGAAGGGTTATTCTGGGTAAATGATTCATGTTCATTCTGAAATAGTTAACGAATAAATGAAATAAACATTTTGTTAGATAAACCAAATGAAGTGCATGTCTGTGACAGTTGAATTATTAGAATTACCCCACCTTATTGGCTGACTATATTTTGATACAACTTGTTTGCATGTTTGTGGTAATGGTTACAAGGGGTACCATTTTACCATCCCAACAGTTCTTTTTCTGAGGTTTTACTCGTCTGGGTGTATCGGGCTACCACTTTTAGTGGACCCTCCTTCTGAATGACCAGGTACATGACTGAAAACATCAGTTTTGTCCCAAAATGAAGATTTTGTTTTATAGCTTTATTCCAATAAAAATAATTATGTTACTTTGTGGAACACTTTTTTCTATGCTAGTATGTTACTAGATATTTCTTGTCTTATTCCAAGTTATAAGATATCTTCAGGTTGACATGATAAGATTTATTGCAAACCAATTTTTACCAAAACATTAAATCCTAAAATCTGGTATTTAGTATATAAGCTTTCTGAGGTTTTACTCGTCCGGGTGTATTAGTGTATAAGCTTTCTAGCTTTGGGGCCATGTATTTATATATAAAAGCTTGGAAATTTGCACTTTTATCCCTTCCAATGCTGAGGCTGTCATGTTGGTATTTATTGGATAGCTCTCACTGAGTTCTCTCAGATGAGTACCCATGTGCCAGGGTTTCAGTCATTTGTCAGGTTTTTTGCATCATTTTGTATTGGCCAAATTCGCCACCGACAGCATAAGGGTTAAAAGTTTTTCCTGCACCGCAGTATAGGAATAAGTACCAGTACTCGATACAATACAATAGAACAAATATTGCTTCGCTTAAGGTCAATAATACCAATATTTTTCTTTAATGGTGTAAAATTGACTTGACCAACTGGTATTTCTGCACAAAGGTAGTTTGCTATTTATTAGTAAAATTTCTGAAACTGACAGTGCCAAATTAAACAAAATTAAGTCTTTGGGAGTCAGGCAATATTGTTGAAAATATCATTAAGATATCATATCACCAAGGAAATATCAATATTGTATTGTATGGCGAAAAAATATGTTATAGGTACCAACTTTATTTCTCCTCTTTTTCTCCCCCCCCCCCCCCCCAAGAAAAAAATGATCGTGAAAATAAAGTTTTTGTATTTTCTCTACCCAAAACCCGTCGTGAATATAAGTAGTTTTTGTATTTTCTTCCCCCCCCCCCCCCCGTCGTTAAAATATAAGTTTTTATTTGCTCATTCACACTTGATGATGCATCGTACTTGTCGCATGTTTTGATTTAAATAAACGATATATAGATATAACTTATAGACATTTCAAAATTAAAATTATCTATACATTCTTTATGAATGATTGTATTTTTTTATTGATTCGTAAATAATTATGAGATCTAATAAATATTCAGAAACTATTTATTTTATTATATTCAAACAATTATCCATAAATAAATGATTAATATTTATGCACGTGTATATATTAATTAAACACATACATGTATTAACATACACATATTATTTATAAATAGTGATAAATGATATGTAAATATTTATAAATCACGGGCCTGCCCTGATGGTCGTGTGGTCAAGTGCCCGTGTAGGTGCGTGAGATTACCCCACGTTGCCATGCAACAAGGGTCCAAAACGTCATTCGTAAATTTACGATGACCTCTGAGGTCCTCGTAAATTTTACGCGATTTTCGTAAATATTTACGAACGGCTCAGCTTCGAGAAACAGAAAAATCGTAAATTACGATTTTCAACAATGAAAATCGTAATTTACGATACGAGAAACTGGCCCCAGAATAGTAACTACATACAGGTTACAAATGCATGCTGTACAGATGTTTTTGTGCACCAGTTATGCGCAGTTGTATCAAACACGCATTTTGGGTATCAAACATGAACTGATTTGCTCGAAATTTGGTTTATTCATGATTAAGAATTTTACGGGCGGAATGATAATCGCATTTTTTCCCAATTTTGTCAATGTTCTAAAAGTTTGCAATCTTGGACAAAACATCCGAGAAAAACGATCCTAAAGCTTGAACGGAGCAAAACATTTAAACAATATGATACTTCTCCAACCGTATTGGTAATTCCTCTACACTTGTTTAATATGATCATGAAGGTCCCCAGTCCATAACTGTGGATAGGAGCTCCATTTGAAAGCACGACGTTTTCACCCATCACACCTTACTCCCTGCTGGGAGGTTCCTTTTGTGATGCTTTATGTGTTCCTCATCAGAGGACGTTTCGGGCAAGATATACTAGTATATGTTTACAGACTAAATATTAAAGGAAAAACAGGGTAGAGGAAAGGCCCTCATAAGCAACCTTAATACTATGCCAAAGGTAAATGGCCAAATTCATTCATACATACATACATGCATTCATGCATGCATGCATACATACATACATATCTACATGCATGCACACACACACATACTTCCTTACATACCTTAATACATACAAACATACTTACCTATTAACACATTCACAAATAGGTTTGTAAAACATACATACATACATATACCTATATCCATAGAGATATGTGCGGACCAGCCAGGTAAAACCCTACCTACACTAACAATCAGGATTATACCGTAGTTACATACGTGTTGCCAAGGCATGCTATACAGACGGCCACGCACCAGTTGTCTGCAAAAACCCTTGTATCTTTATACTTCCTGGTTTGTGTGAAGCCTCACACTTTTCCTCTATCGGTTGCCCAGGTAAGTGAGGTTTAAAGTACATGGACTAGCATATTGTTTAGTTTAGAATTTCATAATTAGGGTTGTCTTTGTTATCAACTCAAATCAGTACATTTTTACTGCAACTACATACATGTATTATAAATATTGAAATGCGTGCAGTTTTGCATATATTATATATATATATATATATATATATATATATATATATATATATATATATATATATATATATATATATATATATATCTATATCGTGGTAGAAACTGCGCTACGGTAGGATTAGCGATCCTACCAGTAGAAACTGCGTTCGCAGTTTCTAGCGGTAGAAACTACGACCGCAGTCTATACCGAGTTTCTACTGGTAGAAGCTGCAATCGCTGTTTGAAGCTGCAATCGCAGTTTCTACCAGTAGAAACCGTGAAGGGTTTGAATGGGCAGCTCCATGGCCGATGAGTTGTAAAATACTACAGGTATTCATTTAAACCATTCATATCTGGAGCGTGTGCATGGTCTTTCAACATGGTCTTTTAACATAGCTCATTTCCCTTGATATAAATTGAAAAATATAAGAAGAGGGATGGTAAAACCGAACAAGATTGACAACTTTCAGTGAAATATTTCTCAAAACATTGCTTTGTTATTAAAATATTTACATATTTTCAGCGTGCAACATAACCACTTGCCCCGTTGCAAGTTGCAATTGAATTCGGCATCAAACAGCAATCGGTCAAGCAGAACAAGACCCTAACTTGCTCCGCTTGGCAAGTAATGTTTTGGGCAGAGTCCTCGCAATGTAATTCACCTTTGTTTAACAGAGTAGCATGGCAAGTGGAAATGCCGGCGGGGCAAGTAAACTTTAGGGGCAGCTTGCCCCACTCGGCAAGTATTGTTTTGGAACCTAAGAATACACTTTTAGGAAATTAAATAACCTTTTTTATAAATCAGTGAAATTAGCGATTTTACAGTTTTGATGACGTCACAAGTAATTATAATATTATAATACGCGACGGTGGCGACGCGTAGCGGGCGTTCATTTACACTACAGACCTGTAGTGTAAATGAACGCCGAACACGAACACGTTACAGTCAACCTACCCCCCCCCCCCCTTTACTACACCCATTCTACTGCCGACACATGGCATCCAACCCTAGTTCCGAAAAACTTTGGTGTATTACAACTAATTTGAAGTTGGCTTTGTCAATTGTAATACGGTTGACTATACAATTTGGAAACAGTTGGCATGGTCAGTAACTAGCGCATGATGGAACAAAAAGCTTTCTGCCACTTCTTAACACCTGCATTGATCAACTCCATGAGAGTAAGAGATCCAGCATTTCAGTTAAACGTCTTAGTTAATGTTTGAATGGTTCTATTTAAGGGATATTGAGGTGAATAATCATTATTTATAATCTGAACTTATTTACAGGTGATTATGTTGAAAGATTGCATAAACGAGATTTGGAGACTTCATAAGGTATAATATGTAGCCAGAATATGTTGCGTGTTCATTATATTTTTAAATGGTTCTACTTAAAGGTTATTGAGGTGAATACTCATTAGTTATCTATTGTAAGAGTCTTAATGAAGAAATAAAGGTGCTATATATATATATATATATATATATATATATATATATATATATATATATATATATATATATATATATATATATATATATATATATATATATATACATATAATTTGATATACACCTTGCACCTTCATGGTCAAAACTGTATTTATATTGTACTGGAATATCTGGACCTTTTTATAAAAGTCAGGCTTTGAATTCAGCAGGTAATTAGGTAATGGACTAATGAACGTTTACTAATTGCAAATCAAGTGTATGTCCACAGGCTGTGACAACTTTGAAAATATCTCCCCAAGTAGGGAAATACTAGTATTCGAAGGGAATCTTAAATCAAACTAGAGAAAGTATTGGTCAATTGGTCTAATATAGTTGTTCATCCTAATTTTCTTATCAAGAATGTTTGGCCATGTAGTGCACGTCAGATGAGAATGGATTAAACTCATCTGCAGAAAATACCCACGTCCTCGCTCACCCAAATAATCTGGGCAGCCAGGTGTATCCTAGGAGAATGCTCCCAAACAACCTAAATATCTCTTTCGACTATGCCGATTTCTTCGGGCAAGAACATGTGCACCATTATTGTGACCATTATTTTCATCTCATATTTTGGCCGAGAGAGAATAGCGATACAGTCTTAGAAGCCAGTGTTTTTGAATTTGACAGTTATGAACTCCCATGATGCCAAGTCATGTCACTGGTGCGTTGAATTATCACAGGACAAGGAAATCTGTATACTAGTATGCTCTCCAAACCACGTTTCTGTGTGTAACTTTGTTTAAAATACTCTTCTTGCTGATTCCCTTAGTATGTAGGACATTGAACACATACATGGTCTGATGATGATACAGTCTGGTTTTCAAGTGAAGAATGAGTCTTGACATTTGACCAAAACAAACACACGCTGATATGATATCTAATCGGTGCCAGACCATATCAAACACCCCCTTATTGCTAAGTTTATCTTTATTCGTGAACTTTTATATGTAATCTGTACAGTGGTAAGCGTGCCGTCGTCCTATTTCAATTCAGTTTTCAGATATTCAATATAATGAATAACACGGCAATGGGGTAGGTCTTTCCCTGGAACACGTTTAAATAAGTACAAATACCAATATACTAGTAGAATAATCAACATAACACAACTGAGCTGGGTGTGCTTGTTATCTTGTTTCAGACAAGATAGTTAAGATGAGATTTTCTTAGAACTTCATAAATAAATGTTTTTCATTCAATTCATTAATTTTTTCGTTAGTGAAAATCATTTCCTTTAAAGAAGAATCGAAGAAAAATCGTATATTTCTACAAGAAAAATAATTTTGCTTTAAAGGAAATTATTTCTCTATAAATAAAGATAGCCTTTTTGAAGGAAAATTCCATTCCATACGCCAGATCTTTTACGATTCAGGTGTTCATTGTTTTGCTAGGAATAGAATATTTTTTGTCTGTTGTAGGTTTCAAGCATGGGTTCCGGAGGGGCGAGCGTTCTTGTCCTCCTTGGTAAGTACGCTGATGTTCTCACGACATTGCTGTCAGCTATCAATTTAAAGCTTCATGCTTCCGTGTGCTTTCTGTTCTTGTGCAAAAAGGTGTATCGTTGAGGTCAGATCTTATGGCATAGGGCAAATGATAGTCGCGACTGCAACTTCCCTGTGAGGGTAAATTATAGACATGTCCTAAGTTGACAGTCCGCTGTAAGATTCCCCGTTACGAAGTTTCTTTTTTACACTGAGTTACTGTATATTCGGCCTACTGATTGTTTGTTTGGTAGAAGCCTGGCGACTATTAGGAAGGCCCTCTCATTTCGTTTTTATAATTCTCTGCAAAGCACATGTTTTTATTGCCTCTCAACATAATCGATGATAATCGATAATAACTATCGGTCATGTATTAACAACTCAATCTAATTACAAGACAGATAATAACGCAAAGTTCTGTAACCTCACTTCACTCTCAAGCAACTCCCGTTTTATGCGGCTCCATTTTAAGGAAAACAGACTCCTTCTGCGCCTGTCACTATAGAAGTTCTTTCTTTTATCATCTGATTAAAACGGATTCTTTGAATAATGAATAATATAAAATCCGAAACCTTGTCGCTTCCTATAAATAACCTCTTTGGTGGCATTGATTATTGCATTGTTGATTGGTTTTTGCTCATCTACACCAGTTATTTTCAATATGTTTCCACAAATCCACTTGTCTCCATGAATTTCTAGTAATCATGTGAGAACATTAAAAAGGCATGCATAAGTTTCAACTTCTGAACAATGGCCACACGTGGGAGTCGCTACCAATCCGTTTTAGATAACAATGCATTTGTCATTACTCTATTTAATTTGGATAAGTCTAACAAAGGTATCATTTGTTGTACGATAATCATTTCTGAAAGAGTTTGCAACTAAACTGTAGTCAATTTCATCATTCAATTTGGTTGTCCACTCAGATCGAATCTCGTTAATGATATTCTTTTTATTGTTTTATAACTGTATGTAAACCATTTACAAATAATCATACTAAATTGCTACTAAAAATATAATCATCGTCATGAATATTTTCATCTTCCTAACAGAAGTTAACATCTTGCACTGTTCTTAGTGGCAATCCTTGTTAGGACTGAATTTGTTGCAATTCTTTGGCACTAAAATTTAAATCATATTCCGTATATACATATCTTTAGTTTTATCATATTTGATTTTAGTGAATTTCCTCTTCATCTCTGGTTCTACATTAGAGTAATGTTTTTCAAACCATTTGTTGGGTAGTGTGCTCTATAAACAGTTAGGATGATTGCAAAGGAATATAGGTAAAACTGCTGACAGCCCTTCAATGAGAAATTTATTATTTCTATTATCGAAGTAGTATAAGGTTCCAATGCTGAAAGTGGTGGCTTGTAGATCTGTGTAAAGTCATTTTCTACCAGTAAATAATCTGAAAAAGTAAGCGCCTGGAAACATGATGAATATTCAAATAGCTATGACCAACACATGCCTGACATGCTTGCAATTTTACTACAGAGGCGAGCGGAGAAACTCAGGAACGACAGCAAAGATCTCCATTTTACACTTTGTAAACATATGCTTTTTTCCTGAGTAATTTTCAAAAATATCAGCGTCCGGGCCAGCCGAAACTTGTGAAGATTTTATGGACGAGTTAACAGGGATAACAACCCTGGGATAAAAAAAAACCAGTTGATGAATGCGGTCTCAACATTTTGGTTATTTAAGACTTGCAAAACAAGCACTATTCTTCTCGTAGTGTTTGACGTGACATAAAAAGAGTGCTGAGTCATTTTGCGTACGCGGATAGAATACAATGTGTGCCCCAGGACTGCCACAGGATGGAGTAGGCAGTTGGGTCACTTTTTCTGTCGTATTAAGGCTAAACCCTGGCAGCTAGTACTACCGACTAACCTCAAGTCACTTATAAGGCCGGGACGATCAATAGCAAATAGAAATAGGTCTTATTTTGTCTTTTTTATTGTTTTCTTTTTGTACCTCTTAGATTAGCATTTTATTTGCTATTGAGGTCAATAAAGGTTTATATAATAAAAAAAATAGAAATAGGAGTTCAAAAATAACCCAAAAGCACTGTCTTACAAAGAAAAAGGTACCCTTTGCTTTGGAAAACATTTTTACAATTTAAAGCAACCTTCAAGCTACGAGCACCAGAAAATTTCCGAAACAAATAAACGCTATTGTAACACGATAAATGTGTCTCGGTCTATAAAAACCTGCTGTCTTTTTTATCGAAGAGTAGTTCTTTAACGTTGATTGTGTTTTGATTTATCCTCAGCCTGTCTAAGTGTTGAAAGAACATTTGTAGTCAATACATATGCGAAGACACTAAAAACCATCCCCTGCGATACTGGTGACACAAAGCCTTCCACATTAGGCAAGATTAGGTTAACTTTGCAGCCTAACAACAGTTGGTAGAGAATGCGGTCTCAACATTTTGGTTATTTAAGACTTGCAAAACAAGCATTATTCTTCTCGTAGTGTTTGCCATGACATCAAGAGAGTGCTGAGTCATTTTGCGTACGCGGATAGAATACAATGTGTGCCCCAGGACTGCCACAGGGTAGAGAAGGAATTTGGATCACTTTTTTTCTATAAATAAACGCTATTGTAACACGATAAATGTGTCTCGGTCTATAAAAACCTGCTGTCTTTTTTATCGAAGAGTAGTTCTTTAACGTTGATTGTGTTTTGATTTATCCTCAGCCTGTCTAAGTGTTGAAAGAACATTTGTAGTCAATACATATGCGAAGACACTAAAAACCATCCCCTGCGATACTGGTGACACAAAGCCTTCCACATTAGGCAAGATTAGGTTAACTTTGCAGCCTAACAACAGTTGGTAGAGCTTGCCACCAGCGGGCATGGCTGCAATGACCCCTTATTTGAAAGTATTCACCATAGTAAGATGAATCAGTAAACAATGTTTATTAATTTTGAAATATTCTTGCTTTAAGTATATGTTGTCATACGAAAAACTACTCCTGTCATGCCAAAGATACCAATTTTGATAGTAGCGCCACTTACATATAATCCTTAATAACAAATTCAAAGGAACTCATTAACATTCTTCTTCCTGGTTCATACAGGATTAAATATCTCATTGTAATTGTAATTGTAATATTTATTGGCCATATGCAATGATCTGAAATTACAACAACAGTCGAAATCATACAAATAACAAATATCAAACGGAAAAAAGTAACTATCAAACCATAAAATAAGAAATTATATATAACTTATAAATAATAAACATAAAGTCCTATAACTTAGCAATATAGCACTGTGTTTAACTATTACTAAGTGATTGCATCAAATATCAGCTGACAACATGCCATAGTTGTTCAAGTGGTCAGCTACCGTATATCACTCCATCGTCACACCACTACATTTAAACTTTCAGTCTAAGTACAGGTCTATTACAAACGACGAATTATCCAATACCTTCTCTGCTGCTAATCGTTTGTGTGTACATTGAGCTTATTGCTTTACCTGCTATTACCCAGAGGTTACACATCACCTCATTTGGTATACCCTCAATAATACCACCTAGTAACCATTTAAGGGTTTTAGCCGGGTTTTGTTTCAATGCCATTTCTACTTGACAAACAGATGACCCTTTGCATTAGGCAAGGTTCAGTAGGTCTAGTAGCTTAACTATAGGTGGCGCCACCTACCACAAGGGCAATAGCTGCAACGCCTCCCTATCTGAAAATGTTTTAGATGGCAAGATGTAGTTAATGAGGATCGTGTTATGGTTTGATTATATTCTTGCTTTACATGCACCTTATTGATTTAAGTAATACACCTGTTAGGCTAAAAGTTCCCATGTTAATGGTGTCGCCACCTATATCTAACACTTAAAGCCTGAAATTCAATGAAACTTACTAATACTCTATTTGCTGGTTCATGCAGGGTTAAATATATCTTTGTTTGAAAGACATATGACCCTTTATATTAGGCAGGGGGCGTGGCTGCGACACCTCCATATCTGAATATGTTTCCTTCGGTGAGTTGTATCAACGTACCAAATTCATGCTTTTAACGCAACGTGTGCAATTCAGCTCAAAAATGTCATACATCTGCTGGACTAGGTGGCCCATTGGGTTAACTTGAGAATATAGGAGTCAATTTGAGACATTTATTTACTTGTGGTAAAGCCTATAGCCTCGTAATATGAAACCAATTGTAACTGCCTAGGCCATCAATGAGCAGAACATAACACCAACTCTTCCCAAGCCTTCCGTAGGGTTGCACACAGACAGATAACGTTCTTGGCTCTTTTTTCCGTATTATATTTCACCCAACTGTGGTGGCCTCAAATATGCAATTTTGTGTAGCAAATGTCAACGGATTTTCTCGAAACCTAGTGATAGATAAGAGTATTACTAAGGGAAGGGTGTCACAATTTACAGAGTTTTTGATTTTTGACTTTGTTCAAAAGCAATGCAATCTTAAAATGAAAAATAATTTTTTCTCTCATTTTTGACAAAATAAATTATAAATAAACGGTTATAAATTTGAACGGAGCAAAAACATGAGCAACGCTGATACCATTCTCTCCGACTTCATCCTTTCTCCAGATCTATGGAAATCCGATGGTCCCTGGTCCAAGTTCGTGGACAGGAAGTCCGTTTTAAAACACAATGGTGGACTTTTTCATTTTTCCCACCATTCTTGCACACTGCTGGGAAGGTACTATTATGATGTTGAATGTCTTCCTCATCAAAGAACTTTCAGATAATATATACTTTGTATTGGCAGAAATAGTCATAGAAAGTCATAGGAATCAACCCAATAAGCTACCTTGACGTCCCAGGTAACCAAAATCCGAGTTACGTGTACCCCATACTTTATCCGAGTTAGGCAAAAATCAGGAAAACTCCCTTTTTTGCCTGCAAAGCCCCTATATTAAAAGAAAACTAGGTGCATCCCATGTCAAATTGTTCGCGAACAGATCCGTACCTTAACTAAAAGAAAGACGTGTTTCATTTCATCACATAATTGCCATTAATAAATACGTTTTACTCTATTTTATGTTTATCCAATTAAATATTGAAAAGAAAATACTTGTTCTGTCTGTTTTTGATTATGGCAGCTAGCACAGGAAATCGGAAAATGATATCTATCACATTATGTATAGATTTCCCCAGACTTTGCGTGATTGGCCACAACATGTTCGCCTGTTTATATCAATGATTGCACAAGCGTTTCGTTAAAATCTAGAGAAATAGTGTGAAAATCCTATTGGTAGTGTATACTTGTACGACCGAACAGTTTTGGCGCGAGTTGTCCAGCTCCCCCAAAAAGCACTTGCATGAGGTAAACGAGGTAAATAAACTAAAATGGCAGAGAAAGGACCGGCTCAAAACATCCGACGTATGCTAGGTGCATAGTCTGTGGTAAGTGAGGTCATCTGTATATATATATATATATATATATATATATATATATATATGTTTAGGCATCTTGATTAGTAACATGTAATAATAACGAAGTGACAGACGTTCTTAGGGGGTCAGTCAGAAAGAACTGTTACGCGGATAACCACTGAGAACACTTTTCTACGGGTCACTAACACCAGTATAGGTGTCAGTGACCCGGGGTCACTAGTATACAGTGGGGGTCACTTATATCTAGAGTTGAGTGACCTTAGTCTGGTTCTCAGCCTCAGGCTGATAGGTTAGGTATAATGCGCCCACCACTTTATATACTGGCCACTGGGTGTTAAGGTGGCTGTAAACGTTTCCCGTGGAGAGCAGACTTTCCCTCAAATAATGGCTGATTTCTCATTATTTGTACACTAAACCCCTAGCAAACTATATATTTTTAGAAAGCTGAGATTCTAAGGAATACATATGATATGGATAGGTTGTATGTGCTCCAAATATTTTAAAGAAATTGGGGTCTAAACTTATACTAATCAATTTTCAGTACATATGTCGCGGCTGACGCAAATCTAAGAGCAGGATCTAAGATAATAACCTGATTTTTTAAAAGATTGAAAAAAACCTTTGTCTCTTCAAAACTAGACAAGGGTTTTGTAAAATATGGCCCCTAACTTTTTTTATGGCCATTTATCTAACAACATTTTAGGAAAAAAATGCTTTTTTGGTTTCTTGAATTTTGACTCACTATAAAAAATTAACCAGGTAAGATATTGCAATATCCCCGTCTAGATTTGTAGAGAACATGTTTTAGAATCTATATACAAAGTTTGAAGCTAATTGATTAAGATTTGTGTCTAAATTCACGTCAGCCGTGAGAGTAAAACTATAGAAAACTAAGCTGAGAAAATGGCAGTTTTGTGTATTTCACAGTTAAAGTTACTGTGCAACTTTTTGCTACTACTTTAATGTATTTATTTTTGTCCAAGTGGAAAGATAAAGTAACCTTCCATTGTATTTCACAACTGTCAACATTTTTTCTTCTCAATTACCTCAAAAAAAAGTATAAATGAGTACATTTCTGCAACCTGCCTAACATCCCTGTCAACTGGATTCCATATATGGGCATATGACATCACCCAAGCCCCGCCTACTTAGTAGACTTGCATCTTGTTTGCATGCTAATGTATATGTATTATAGCTCTTGAATTCTTAATAATTCAAAGAACTTTGCCATCAAAATCAATTTTCAGCTATCTAGTGTGTTATGCTGGCAGACTCTTTGACTGCAAGTATATTGATTTGGCAAATAAAAGCTTGTAATGCTCTATATGGGGTTTTTAGCTTCATTTATCTAAGACAAACATGTTGCAGGGCCAATTCTGAAGCTATCCAAACTTCCAAAGCATAGCTTTCTGACAAGGTGGCTTTTAGATTCTGGGCCTTGAAAGAAAGATAATTTCACAAACCTCTATTGCTGTATCTCCACTCCAGTGATCCAAGTTACATAATCCAGAATGAGTAATCCATACATATTTTGCAGCAGAAATGGCAACTTTCCCTGAGGTCTGACACAGAATTCCTTTGTCTAGTGAATCCCATATGAGTAGACTGTCCACATTAACTACTACACTGCTTGAAACGCTTAGAGGAAGTGATCTTCCTGTTACCCATAGCAAATCTTATTTTTAGACATTGGTTCCTGACTCCCATAATCCTTGAGGGGATTATGAGTGACACCACACTCATTGTTCTAGAATGGGGAGTCCTGAGGGGATTATGACACCACACATACCTGTATCTATTTCCTCAGAGCTGAGGCCAGTCAGGCCACAGTGATAATCAATCAATAAACCCAATTAGTCACCTGCAATTTCAATCTCCTTTTTGTCTCCAACTGAATTGACAACAATTGTTGTGAAAAATACAATCCAGGCTTTAATTAGTTAATAGCTGAATTATATGGGTGTAATTGTACTTTGGGTAACTATATCATGATTGCTGTATTATTGTTTGAGAAAAACATGTGTTTGAAAATGAAACCAAGTTGATAAATACTAAAGTATTGTTAGTTATCCATAGAGCATAGAGTGTCTGTTCCAGCTGAAGGTATGAGACCGATTGACCCAACATCCTCCCAAAAGTCCAGGTTTTCCCATCAAATTCACACATTTTTTTACTTGAAGCCCCAAAACTGGGATGTTTCCTGTTTTTCTCAGACAGCCGGAGCCACATTTTGATTAAGACTAATCCCTAATACACTATTTTTGAATTGATTAAAACATCATTGTCTGTGGTGCTAAAGTGGCCCATCTTACCCAACAGACATCCTTTCTAACCAACACATGCATACAAAGAAAAGACTGGCTGACCTTAAATGCCATCTCTAATCAGTTACCAATCCAAATACACATCCATTTCCTGTAGCTTTGATAAGGAGGTGGGAGGGGCTTATCAGCTAACTGGGGTCACATGACCATAACACTGCAGCATGCTCTCTGCCCTCTCTGTCTATTCATACCTGTCAAATCCAAATTTTTCACAAATTATGAACTTAGGATTGGAGTAGAGCTATGGGGTTTTTTTCATAAGGAGGGTAAGACCCGGTTCATTAACATAATACATATATCTCAAAACAGGCTTCCCTGAGGACGAAACGTTTACGGCCACCTTAAGTAGGTTTGGCGCCTCTTTCAAATTATAGATGGCAGCACTGAGTATTCATTAATTGTAGTTTCAAACTGTGTTTACAAAGACAACTCAAGTGTGTCCCCCTTGGGGATTAATTCGGAACTAAATCTGGAGTGAAATCAACTATCAGTGAGACTAAGGAAAGAGCCATACACACAGACTTGTACACCTTTGTAACCTTTGAGGTTAGAAACAGGTCGCTGGGACAAAACAAATAATCATAGAATTCCTAAAGAGGAGAGAGTATGCCTGAGTTGTTATAAACAAGGGTTTATAGAAATTGAATCAGAAGAGCACTCCCTGTTGCGCTGTCGTCACCCTGCGCTTAAATCTCACAGAGAAAACCCTTTAAGCAAGGCATGCACAATCCTGCCAACTTTTAATATTTTAAATGATACTGATAAAATGGTGTTCTTATTGTCCAACTGTGATATCATATTTTTCAGTGCCAAAACCTGTTGCAAAATGCTTAATATCAGAACTGATGTATCAAGAATTGATTTTATGAAATATTAATATTTTTAACAATGTATATCATGTATGTATTTGTTGTTTAGTCTCTCGTAGGTTAAATTTGACCGTCCATTGTTATTACTGTGTCATGTGTGTACAATTCTTTAATGGGTGAGACTTTAATAAAAATTTCTTATCTTATCTTATCGTATCATAGCAAGTCTAGAGTGACCTGTGTAGGACACTGATACCTGGTGGTGACTCGTGCACACCTAGCTACTATTGACTGGGAAGTCACTGGTACCTAGGTTTAAGTGACCCCTGGGGAGTTACTGACACCTATGTTTCAGTGACCCCCGGGAATCACTCACACCTAGGTTTCAGTGATCCCCAGGACTAACTCACACCTAGGTTTCAGTGACCCCCGGGACTCACTGACACCTGGGTTTTAGTGACCCCCGGGGAGTCACTGATGCCTAGGCTTCAGTGACCCCCGGGACTCACTGAAACCTAGGCTTCAGTGATCCCCGGGACTCACTGACACCTAGGTTTCAGTGACCCCCGGGACTCACTGACACCTGGGTTTTAGTGACCCCTGGGGAGTTACTGACACCTATGTTTCAGTGACCCCCGGGACTCACTCACACCTAGGTTTCAGTGACCCCCAGGACTCACTGACACCTAGGTTTCAGTGATCCCCGGGGAGTCACTGACACCTAGGTTTCAGTGATCCCCAGGACTAACTCACACCTAGGTTTCAGTGACCCCCGGGACTCACTGACACCTAGGTTTCAGTGACCCCTGGGACTCACTGACACCTAGGTTTCAGTGATCCCTGGGACTCACTGACACCTAGGTTTTAGTGACCCCCGGGACTCACTGACACCTAGGTTTCAGTGACCCCCGGAACTCACTGACACCTAGGTTTCAGTGACCCCCGGGACTCACTGACACCTGGGTTTCAGTGATCCCCGGGACTCACTGACACCTAGGTTTCAGTGACCCCTGGGGAGTTACTGACACCTATGTTTCAGTGACCCCCAGGACTCGCTGACACCTACGTTTCAGTGACCCCCGGGGACTCACTGACACCTAGGTTTCAGTGACCCCCAGGACTCACTGACACCTAGGTTCCAGTGACCCCCGGGACTCACTGGTACCTAGGTTTCAGTGACCCCCGGGACTCACTGACACCTAGGTATCAGTGACTCCCCGGGGGTCACTGACACCTAGGTTTCAGTGACCCCTAGGGACTCACTGACATCTAGTTTTCAGTGACCGCCGGGACTCACTGACACCTAGGTTTCAGTGACCCCCAGGGACTCACTGACACCTAAGTTTCAGTGACCCCCGGGGACTCACTGACACCTAGTTTTCAGTGACCCCCGGGACTCACTGACACTTAGGTTTCAGTGACCCCCGGGGAGTCACTGATACCTAGGTTTCAGTGACCCCCTGTCACCAGGAAGGGGAGTCATGGAAACCTATTCCACCGGGTCCAAAACCCTGCCAAGTGAGAAAGTTGCCTACTTACCTTTGTTTAGGCGGTTGTTTTTACGATGACGCAAGAGTGACAGCAAAGAAATCAATATAGAATAACAAATATATATTTACATATTTCTCTCTCCTAATTAATCCTAACACCAGCAATTGGAACTCGCTGATTATTGTTTGCATTTTACAACCTTTATTTTTTCTTTTGTTCTTTTCCTTTGTTCCTTCTGATTACCCAAGATAAATCTCAAAATGAGAGTTTCTTCGTTGAAAAATGTTTTAAAAAAGTTTTAAATACACACAGGGATACCACCCCTCATTATGTTGTTTAGCTCATGAAGATCAGGAACAGGATTGACCGGCGGAAAAATAGGCAGAATTATTTGAGATTACAATGTCAAACCTCATCATCTGTGCACAAATTGTTAACAGGTAGCCTTATTTAAGGGACGGAGTCTAACTTTATACACGTTTTCATAGAGAGTCAGATGTTTTATTTCAGCAATACCAATATGGGAACATAGTGTAAAAGACTTATTTTTCTTTTGTACACGTCTGGTGTTATTGCTGGGTCGTTATGGCACAGGATATCTTAAGTTGGAAACTGGAATTCTTCATGGATATAGCAGAATTATGTAGCCATCTTGAGTGAAGAATTATGGTCTTGCCGCAGTATTATTTGCAAGAAAGCGACGTATCATTAGCTCTAAATAGATACTAACATATGAGTACTAGAAATGGAATAAATTGAAGATTTCGTTCTCAATTCTTTGCCTGCATGACTTCCGAATATCAACCGACGTATTTGACAAATGATCTTGTGTGTGTGTGTGTGTGTGTGTTTGCGTGTCCGATCGTTATGAAAAGGGTCTCACCCACTAGTAGCCTGGTACTCAGACTGAGTTAGGTATTTAGAAGTTAATAGTTATAATGTCTCCATCAGGTTTCTCTGTAATGTAATCGATACGAGAGCCCTGATTGGTCATTGTTCCCACGTGACCTCGCGCTGATGCCAGATCAGTGACTCCTGGCATGAATGCAGCGCTTCACTATAGCGCATATAGTAATTGGTCTCTCACTACATATCCATTCTTTTCTTCGTCTAAGATATGGCATAAATGTGACGAAAAACGAAATTCCAAATCCAAACACATACATTAATAAATCAAACCCTAACTAACTTGTTCTCAATTAATAGCCTGAGGGAATCAACCAATGTTGCTATAAGAACTGCTTTATGCGTAACTAAACACTGAAACCTGTGGTGGTTTGTTATCCATATATTCTCGTCCGCCATCCTGGCTTCCTTTAACATACCCACTCCCATGTCCAGTTCTTTGCAACAGAGACATTGAGAAGTGGTAGGCATCCTGACCCACTCAGTACAGGTACCACAGCATACTTTCAAGTCTCCAATCTTCTTTTTCTACATCCAATACCTCAACTTCTTCGTTATCTATGTTGTCAGCAAAGTCACATCTTCTCTCCGGGGTTTAAAGTGGTAAGGATTGACATAATTGAACACATTCACATTCAAGAAGTAGTAACTTATGTCCGTTTTGTACTGTATAGCTATACTCTAGCAATACAGCCCAGCAACAGGGGGTTGCCCACAACATATGTTATCAACCAATTAGCTGATAAGATGGCCTCCTACCTTGGCTTCAAGAGGCTCATGTCTCCTAATTGCAATTTGCATTATGCTACTTTTGGGGTCAAACGAGCACCAAGGATATGGTGTATGTATTATATAGTACACAAACAGTTACATAGGAATGCGCTTCTTTTCATTTTCGGATATATTTTAGCTAAATAGATAAAACGGCAAGGCACCAACTTATACTTTTCCTGAAGTGGCCAATTTGGGTTATAGAGGTCATAATGTGGCGCTTTTTGAGATTTATCTATCTATAGTTTATTGGTGCACATAATTATAAACTTGCATTATATAAATATGTAACT
>OZ012687.1:22927626-22949793 GCA_963942565.1 Maea johnstoni
GTTCAGTCTAGATATTTTGATTGATCATGACTTAAATATGCTATAAATAATGACATTGGATGGATTAATATATTTTCATAATCTCGTTACAAATGTAACCAATATGCTTGCCGTCATATGGATTTTGCCACCTATCAATGATAAACACTTATTAACTCCTTTTCAAAAGTCCCAAACTTTGTGGGATTTTCTTTTTAAATATTTCAACAATTTTTGCATGTCTCCAATATAAACAGTAGGATTACTGGCAATGATTGTAGAAGCTAAATGACCCAAACTAATCTCTGTACCTGTTCTGAAATACAGTGCTCTGCTTTTTACGGAATGTAAATGGGGGAAATGAACCATCCTTAGGGCTAACCTACTGCTAAGATGTCTGCACTGGCCATCTACTTTCCCACCTTTCTATGGAACGAGCATTGGAAAAATATAGGTCCCCTAAAGGTGACCTATAGGAATTAAATAAAGTGTACTTTTTGTTATAATGACAAGAATTGTAAAGATAAGGTTGCATAAAAACTTGTATCAGACAGGAAAAAGGTAAAATCATGTGCAGCAATTGGCTGTTCAAAAACCAAGGTAGTGGATTTAGCTTTCATAGATTTCCTGTTTATAAAGTCAGACAAAAACAGTAGATAGCATCACTGAAATGCCAGCCCTCAGTTTCCACATCTTGACCATCAAATTCATCAACCGCACCTAGAACTATGTCCACACCAAGATGGGGTTGGAACGCGCTGCATCTTGGCGTCTTAGCGGCCTTGCACGCTCGTCGTCTTGCGAAGACGTGGGACTTAGCTCATTCTTTGAGGGAGCAATTATTATTTATGTAATCCCTCGAGATAAGACTTCCAAGACGACTCAGATGGCAACGCTGCTTTTCTGTCAGCCCATGGCTGACAGGCCGGGTAAGGAACTCCACATACTTATGCACCTATGGAATCGAGCAATGCAATGGGATGACTTTTTTTTCAAGCATGCATACTCAGACTTTGCAAGTAATGCAATAAGCAATCAACTATGGTCAAAAAAAGGCCATAACAAGACGGACCTTACCGGCAATATTACCAGACGTCGCTGCTTTCTGTCTGACCTGGCTGACAGGCCAAGTCATGATCAAGACAATTGTCCAATATGAGGCGCCGTTGTGGACAAAAGTAAAAAGCACAGCATACATAAAAACTTTGAAATTAACTATATTTTCAATGAAAATAAAGAAAAACTTTGAAATGAAATAATTTGCACTTTAAAAATGAATAAAACATTGGAACCTTTTCAAACAATTTGAAAATAAAAATTATTCACTTTATTTATGCTGTGCTTTTTACTTTTGTCCACAACGGCGCCTCATAGTCCAACACAACTCCACCATATTAATCGAGCGATGTATGGGAATAACTCAATTTTTAAGCAGGCAAACTTCGTAAGTTACGCAATTAGCAATACGCTATGGTCAAAACAAAGCCATATCAAGATGGACCCTACTGGCAATATCCCATAAACCGCTCTAGTCTGTCAGGCCAGGCTGACAGGCCTGTTCATGGACAGGGCACCTCCACCAAATCGGGCAACACAACTCCCTGAACGGAATCAAGCGATGTACCTTTGCAACAGGCAAATCCAATTTGATTAAAACAAAAGCCTTTGCAAGATGGACCCTTCAGGCAAGATCACCATACTTCGCTCTAGGCTGTCAGGCCAGGTAGACAGTCTAGGTCATGGACAACACACATCCTTCACCGGAATCAGGCGATGTATCAGGATAAGTTACTTTTGCAACAGGCAAACATTCGCATTGTAAGTAACGCAGCAACCAATCGACTTTGGTCGAAACAAACGCCATTGCAAGACGAACCCTACAGGCATGATCCCCAGATATAGCTCCTTCCTGTCAGGCCTGGCAGACAGCCTAAGTCATGGAAAACACACCTCCGCCAATGGAATCAAGCAACGCATGGGGACCTTTCATTTTTTAGCAGGAAAACATTCACTTTGTAAGTAACGCAGCAACCAATCTACATTGGTCAAAAGTCAAAACAAAGGCCATTGCAAGACGGACCCTACATGCAAGATCACCAGACATTGCTCCTTCCTGTTAGGCCAGGCAGACAGCCTAGGTCATGGACATCACACATCCACCAATGTAATTGAGCGATGTATGGGGATAACCCATTTTTAAGCAAGAAAACATTCACTTTGTAAGTAACACATTTAGCAATCAACTTTTGTCAAACCATATCAATTGAATGTCAATAAAAACGACAATAACAAGACCAGCAAGATGACCAAGACCTCCAAGACGCCTGGCAAACATGCGATCTCAGCAGCAAGATCGGCAATACCAGCAAGACGTCATAGGAATAAGCAATGTCACCAACAACAACACAAAGACCTGCAAAGACCTACCAAATACCACAAACGTGACTGGTAGGCGCTTAATATGGCTAATCATTATCATCGTTATTATTATTATCTTCATTATTATTGTTATTATTGTAATTATAATTATTATTATTATTATTTTTATTATTTTTATTATTATTATTATTATCATTATTATTATTATTATTATTATTATTATTATTATTATTATTATCTGGATTCACAACCCCATTGAACCAGCCCAATCCTCACAAAATCTCGATGTACTCAGTAAACGACCCTTTTATGTATAGTATATTTTGAAAGTTAGATGGGAGCCTTCGTTTTTGTCGATACATCATTAGGGATGCTTTGGTTTAAAATTTCAGTTCTACCTAGTGGCAGCATAGTAAATGTTTACAAGGATATCTATGCTTTTTATCTTGGTACATAATCCTAAACTTGTGGTTTTAGGCAATTTTCTACTGATTTCTTGACAAAAAGCTTGGTTTTTCTTCATGGGACAAAAGTGTCCCAGTCTTGTGCGCAACCGACTTCTCACGATGAATATAAACTACTAGTATTCTCTTTCATAAAGAATGTTTCTGGAAAAAATATGTCGTTACCAAGTATTTTAGTAATCTAGTCAAGCAACTTATTCAGGGTAGGTATTGGTAGCAGAGCAGAGATTTTAAAGTTAGCACATTATTTAAAATCCTTTACCGCAGAGGTGTCCCATTTGAACCCTGTCTTCAATTCCACACATCTCTTAACCAGGTAGCTACACCAGTTCACATACTACATCACCTTTACCAGTATAGACGGGAGCAATAAGATAAGAAAATCTGAATGAGTCTTCCATGCCTGATAAATGCATTGAACTTATAAGCTATCAGTGCACAACTGGATGCATTCGCAAAACCTGAAAATATCGCCAAAAAAGAAGAAAAACTGCAGATGCATCTGCAACTCTTTTCCATTGCACCACAGTGTTCAAATGTGCCAACATAGAGAGCTGCTAGCATTTTGAAGAAGAAAACATATGTAAGTATCACGAAAACAATAAGGCTATATCTCCTATTGTCATCAGCTCCACTGATACTAGCAGCTGTTGGTCAAATTCTTTGTTGTGCAGGACCATGTTTGGCTTCTAACATTGCTTTTAAAAATTGTCAGTGTTAGAAGGCCGATACAATCCTTTATTGGAATCCTTTCAATGCTGTTCACAACGTTCATTTTTAGGACCCCCAAAAAACATTCATTGTCATGGTGACATAACTACACTCGCAGACATCTTGCTGTACACCAATTTCACAACAATTATTAATAATAGAATTCAATTCTAAGAACATACCTAACAAGCAATATTAAGGTTGTACTCATGACAAATTCCATGTTTTTATTGAAATCAATAGTGATTTTATAAGAGAAAAAAAAGCATTTTTTTGTCATTTTTACCAGTTTTAAACTGAAAAGTCCCCAATTCAGGATTCTCAAAATTTGTCTAGAGTGAGAAACTTATTCACATGTTTAATACTCTTTTGTAAATGAATAGACAGGAGAAGTTTCATAACTTGTGTGCAGTTTTAAGATTCATTACAAAAAAATTTACAAAAATGTTCTTTTTGTGATTTTTGGTCAAAATGACCCAGAAACAAGCATGTTTTTGGCCATTTCTTAAGGAAAATCCCCCCCCCCCCTCCCCCGCCAAAAAGCGTAAAGGAAACATTTGTAGTGTCGGCAACATATATCTTTGAAATCAGCACCCCTAGATTAGATTAGAAAGATATTGTATTGACTTTTAACGCAAGGATGATTTCTAGCTTAGATTCAGGATAATTCTTCCTGACTATGATAACAGATGGTGAAAAGTAACAAAATATGTACAAGATCAGGTGCTTCGTATAATGTTAATTTCAAATAAATGCCTTTTGTATAGCTTGAGTAATTGTCATTAAACACATGTTATCAACTCTTCAAGACACACTTAAACGATCCAATCTTTGAGTGTCATATTACAAGTATACATGTGGTGTATGTATCTAGCAAAGAATAACCATATACTAAACATCTGATCATACAACAATCTATCTGCTGATTTCCCAGCAGAACATATAACAGATTATGCTGATTATCGAGAAAGAAGTTGCGAAGACCATCGGCGATACTCCTAAAGTCTTCTAGCATTTTGTCACGTTCATTCTGTATGGCAGGGCACAGCAGGGCTAAATGTCTTGTGTCCTCTTCAGACGATAAGTTGCAAAGGGGGCAAAATACACTTGGATAATTTTAATTTGTTATGATGGACACCTGATCAACTATTACAATCATCAACTAACTTTCAGAAGTAGTGTTTTCATATTTCTGGAAATAAATGCTATTTTTGCACGTTTTAAAAATCCTTTGACAGACTTTACGTTTTTAGTGATCAAATGTGCAAAAACTCACCCATACCATTTACCAAAATAATTGCAAGCAACCTCTTTCCTGCTTGATAAAGATAAATGAACAAGCAAGATTTGTCGCCCATATTTTTCAAATCTTTCGCACTGTATCTCGAAGTAGGAAAACGTGTAATGCCACTACTTCTAGTTGTACATTTCTGGTGGAAGGCGTTCAAATAAGGTATAAGCTGCATAAACCCCTGGAATATATGGCGCATGATATATCCCTGGGGGTTATTCAGTTTTGCTTTGTAACTCATCGGGTATGTCACATGCTCATTTATTTGTGTATAGATTAGGTAATGTTTCATAATCCAAATGACTCACTCCTTTTCGTGGGACTTATTAAGAATAAAAAAGGCCTCACTAAATGCTATCCTATCCTTACATTTTATGTCACAAATATTCAGTTGGTATTTTAAATAAGGATACCATATTTATGGTCAGGTGAGCCCAGAACTATAGATATATTTCAAATATAACAAGATAAGAGATAAGATAAGAGCTGTATCTCAACTAAGCCAGCATGCGACTTTCAGATATGCACTCACATCTTGATTTATTTGAAAATGAACATTTTATTTCATTCTAGGAGTTTATTACATCCTACTCTATGGATTTACAGCGTTTTCTGGTGTCATTTTGGAAGCAGTAAATGTGACTGTGGCTCCTTTAAATTTTGGAGACTCTGTAACGAATCTGGCTGTTGGCTTAAGGGAGAAAATGTTCTTCTCGCTGTCGGTACCATCTGGGTCATTCATGCAGTACCATGACATACATACTTCTGGTGGATATGGAAATGCTGACCTGTTTGTGAGGAAGTCCGACTTGCCGACTACTTCATCTTATGGATGGTCTTCAAGAAGAGCAGATAATAATGAAGAGGTTACCTTCCCTATAACCCATAACAGTAAGTTTCCATTGTCATTTCAAGCAGATAGAATTGATTTTGGGCCATGCATTCATGTTCCACTCAGGTTCAATTCACTTCAACTATGAGATGGCACTACGTCTGTAATCATGTTTGGTTGTTAGAATTGAAAAAAGAGTTTATATGACAACTGACCAGTGTGTAACAGTGCTCAGTGTCCGCCAGTGTTTATTTATCTACCTAAATATACTGTAGAATGGCTAATTTTTCTGTGTAACAATTTTCCCTAATTTTTCATTCTTGGGTGTTTCCGTTTCTAATACTCTAGTATTTCTGAAGAGGACATATGTTTATTTCCGTTTCTAATTTTCCCAGGTTTTTAATTTAAGTGTACGAATGATTAAAAATGTGATTGGGTACGCACAAGAATTTCTCCGTGTTTATTAAGTCCGGACATGTACTGTATTGTACTAGTATAAACAGAAAAGATGGCACGACTTGGTAGCTTTTTTCAGTATGTCGTATCCAAATGCTCTGCTCGCACTTGCTAAACATATCTGAGACAAGAATTATCTCCATATTTGTACGCTCTTTTTATTATTAATTATTCTTTTGATTTCGAATAAGCAACAATCACAAGCATCACACATATTCGAAATATAGATACGGCTTGGCAGTGCTTGGCTCGAATTGAATTTGGCGCCACTTTTTTAAAGATGTGATGTCATAACCCGCCCCAGTACAATGCACGTCCCTTATGTAGCTTCGACCATTTTATATTCTTGCATCCTATTCCCTCTTGGGATGGTTCTTCTTTACTTTCAATGCGTACCCTTCTTTGCTTTCAATGCGTACCCAATCTACTACGTTGCAAGTAGTCTACATCTTTTGTGGGCAAAAAAGTTAAGTAACGGCAGTTTATAGGAAAATTAACGCATTGAGCTACATTAGTCAAGAGCAATTATGTCTCGATCAAGCAAATTACCCTACTTCGACTGTTCTTGAATTTTATTCTAACATATTGGGACATATGATGGCATTAAGTCTCTGAATACTTTCTGCCTATTGTTGGACGCATAAAAAAGCTGTGCCTATGATTTTAACCGCTCTCATGGTCTTTTAGTCCATGAGCCAATTCTGAAATAGGCCTTATTTTTGATGTTTTGCGTGCGGAGAGGTGGAGGAAGGTTTCTTGGTACCAAATTAAAGAGCAGCATCCCCCATTTAATTTTCTACTTGTTGGCAGCCTTATCTCTTGCACGTTAAGTGTGTACAGAGGCCTGAAGTTGTGTGTATCAAAAATGGCAGATTTCCAAAATATAGGAAATTAATGGGGTAGGGGTAACAAAATCCACCATAAAATCTGAAATGAACAACTGACGGTTACAAATGACCCCTTGTTACATTTGCCAAAAATCAGGGTTTTGAATAAAATCAAGCAAGTTTCAACATTTAACCTTGAACTCAAGTTCAAGGTCAAATCAGAGGCATTTTGAGGTCAAGGTGAAAATTGGTGAGGCCAAAACCAACGAAAAAAGGTTATTTTTTCTTGTTCCACGATAAAAATAGTAAGCAAAACCATTATTTTGGTCTTAAAACTTGCGCATAAGGAATATCAAAGGAACAAATTTAGATTTGGTGTAAAAGCATATGAAGAATGTGTGTTTTCGGGTCAGAAACAAACAAATATGGAGCTTCATAGAAGCGCTCATTTAGGTGTTCGCCATTAAATGTTCTTTGCTGTGTTACATAGTCCACTGTGGTAGACGTCCTTGTTAGATTGAATATTTTGATAAATGCTAAGCATGCTGCGTACCAAAAATGTCAGAGGAAGAAAAACTTTTTATTCATAAGTATTACATGTAGAGTTGCAGGAATACCATCTCCAGGATATGGGTCAAAGGTCATAGGTCACCAAGTGCAATGGGCCTTATAAGTAAGACTTTGCAGTCAATTTCAGTCTCATCCGTCCTCCTATTTCATTGCTTCATCAATGAAAATGTTTGCACAAGGTGGAGTGACATTCAATTCCATAATATTAAAGAACCTTATTCCCTATTTCATTTTCTACTTGTTGGCAGCCTTATAGCTTGCACGTTAAGTTTGTACAGAGGCCTGAAGTTGTGTATATATAAAAACATTAGAAATCTGTAGTAAATACGAATTATTGGGTGGGGGTAACACAATCTGTTCTAAAATATGACATATTCAACAGACTGCAACAAATGACCCCTCGTTAGAATTGTATAGAGACAGGCTTTTGTATGCATCTGTATTTCAAAAACAATTTGACCTTGAACAAAAGTTGAAGGTCAAATCAGGGTCATTTTGAGGTCAAGGTGAAAATTTAGGCAAAAACCATTGAAAAAAGGCTATTTTTTCTTTTTCCAGGATAAAAATAGTAAGCACAACCATTATTTTGGTCTTAAAACTTGCACATAAGGAATATCAAAGGAACAAATTTACATTTAGTGTAAAAAAAGATGAAGAAAATGTGTCTTCAGGTCAAAAACAAACAAATATGGGGCTTCATAGAAGCGCTCATTTAGGTGTTCGCCATAACTTGTTCTTAACTGTGTTACATAGTCCACTGTGGTAGACGTCCTTGTTCGATTGAATAGTTTGATAAATGCTAAGCATGCTATGTACCAAAAATGTCAGAGGGTAAAAAGCCACGAAGAATAAAATGGAATGGTAAAAATGAAAAAAATTATGTGACACCCTCCATACTGATCTACCCTCATTTTTGAAGTCTGATGGCCCACAGTCTTCCATTATGCTTTAAGTCAGTTGAAATTCACTAGAAACCAGACAAGTGTACCCAGCTAATGAAGGAGCTGTATTACATATGACAGCAGAGCATATATACTACACCGAAATATCTGACTCTACATTTGCCTAGATGTTGATTTTCTATGTGAATTGGGATATTTGGACGTTTATTTGATATGTTCAGGATCTCGTCGGCAGAAGACCGGCAGTGTAAAGAAATGACCGTGTGAACCAGAAAAATGACTGTAGAAGGTTTTGGGACGTCTGCGAGTGTGCGCCCTCGAAAAACAATCCATATTCACTCTAACCATTCTTATGTACAAGCCCCATAAAATTCTGCCGATATTCATGCTCGAGTCAGTCAACAACGACTAAAATGGTTCTCGAGGCAAAAGAAAAACCACCTTGCTCGTGATTTTCACATACCTTAACGCACTGTTGCACACGCTACTTTTGCACACGACACCATTTGTACTGTGAATTATTCTCACTGTGCTGTCTTCTGACTCTACTTTGCCGACGAGATCCTGAACATATCAAATTAACATCCAAATTAACATAGAAAATCAACTTCTAGGCAGGCAAATGTAGAGTCAGATATTTCGGTCTACATATATACATGTAAAGTACAATTTTGGATAAAAGCAGCATTTGGTGCATAAGATGGCATTAGGTCTTGCTGCAAATAATTGTAAGCATGGAAATTTGTACGTATGATTTAAACTGCTTTTATACTCATCAATAATCACACAGAGATGTAAATTGATAGTTTATTTTGGCTTTCCAATAGCAAATATGTCGATCAAGAATTCATTACATTTTTGTAAAAGAATCACAAATATGACTAGTTCCTGTGACTTTATCATTCAATGACCAAGCTGATTGTTTAGATATAGTTGAGCTTAAAGTCCGTTAAAATTCACCAGAAACCAGACAAGTGTACCCAGCTAATGAAGGAGCTGTATTACACATGACAGCAGAACATATATACATGTGAAATTTAAAGATGTTACTAATAAAAAGAAAGGGAATTATTTTTGACATACCTTTTCCTGTGATTAAAGTTAACTCATCACCCGTGTTGGCTGATATCATTTCTATTTAAGGTACTCTTTATGTGCTGCTGTATGGAACCTCAGCATTTGCAGATGTCACCTTGAAGGCAATGAATGTTACCATATCCCCACTATCCATTGGCTCTTCCTTGCATAATCTGGCTGCTGGTGCTGGAGAGAAACTGTTTTATAAAGTTACAGTATCACATGGTTCATACATAAAAGCTTTGGACATCAGTCTTTCTGGTGGATATGGAAATGCCGACATCTACGTGAGCACGAACTATCCAGCAACAATCTCGTTCGTCAACTGGAAATCAAACGGAAGAGATAACGAAGATAATGTTGTCTGCAGTGGTCTCTCTTCAGGTAAACATAATTAAGGATTTGTACCGATACATGAGCTTCTAGCCTAGCCATGTATTTGGAAATTTGCATTTATTTCATGCAAACTGTATAGTCAAAACACATATCAATAAGACAATTGTTCCATTTCACGCAACCAACCTAGGGTAGGGTATATTGTTGTGATATTAGAGGTCATTCAAGGCCAAACTAACACCAAATTTCATGATTTACGGCATTTCGTCTTGGAATTGTTTAGTTAGCAGCTTATTAAACTCTCCTAGAATAGCTATTTTTTCCTGGAAATATCTTTAAGTGAGAAATATCTTTAGAAAGGATTCTCAGACATTTTTTGAGTCATTTCAACACTAAGTCAGGGCCAATCTTGAATACTGTAAAGTGCGAAATATTAACGTGGAACTATTATTGGCGTATATATGTATATATAGATATATATACTGTACATCTGGAAATTTTGCGGTGTCGGAAATTTGCCGATGTGGCCATTATAAGAATTTGCCATTTGAGATTGGTAAATCAAAGACATTTATCTCATCGACACTTTTAGTTTACCCCCAGGAGGACAGATTACACGGCGGCATATCTACTTGTATTTAAGGTAGAACCCTACTCTATAACACATTTTTAAAACTTGAATATCTGAAAACTGAGTTTAATATAGACAACGGCACTTATGGTATTGTAAAGGTTACATCTCATAGTTGCCGAATAATGGTAAACTTATCAATAAGTGACTATTTTGAGGTAATGCTGCACCCTTAAAGAACATATCTGGATGTGTTTCGTTTTTTGGCAAAATGTCAAGACTTACCCTTTACTTGAAAATGAGAGTCTACCATATGATTATTCAAACCATTGGTAAGGTGCAAGGTCCTACCTCAACAGGGGATCTGCACGATGAGTATCTTAAAAAACATTTTTGAATGTTCCCATATGCCTCAAAATTACTAACAGCACGTGGTTTACATAGTAAATGTTGATTTTCAGGTCCTGTCAGAATTCAAGGTACCTGTGACATGACCTTGCACCTAGAGGGGGTTCATTTCTGTCATATTCTAAAATACTGGCTTCGAAGACTGTATCGTTATTCACTTTTAGCCAAAAAATGAGATTAAAATTATGGTCAAAATGGTCTAGGCCCAATGAATCTGCATGGTTAAAGCAGACAGCCATGTCGTTTGGGACCAATTTAACACGGAAGGCCCAAAGGGGCCCGCCCTTACTTTTCTTGACCGTACCACAATAGCAAGTTGCTAGGTCGAGGTGGACGGCGAAGCCTGGTCTGTCCACTTAAGGGGTTAATTTTCCGATCTGAATATTCCAAAAATTCCAAAAATTTGTTTGAATATCTGTCGGGAGATGGCGTTTTTCTAGATGGTTCACACGCGAATATTACGCTTCGCTATGATGGAAAAATGGATTGATTCGCTAAATTTAATCTCGCTAATATTTCGAACTTTACAGTATTTAGGGACCAAAATAACAAAATGCCTGATTACAGGTGCACTCAAATATTTAAGTGAAGCAGCAGAAGGTTGACATAACAGAGTCATATTCAAAGCCTATATGATATGTCAGCTTCCATTTTCAATGGGGATAATACGCCTTTAAACTTGCTTATTTCCCAATAGCATATTCCACATCTGCATATTAACTTAAAACTCTTTCACTTTCACCTGTAAAGGGTAAAAATGTTGGGAAAAACGTGTAAAGGTATTTTGCATGTAAATTATTGTGGTAACCTGGTAAGGAGATTATGTAATGACAAAACACAACTTCTTCACCACAATCTTTTCTTCAAAACTTGAGTTTTTCAGAGAAAAATTACGTTTTGACCTTAATTTGACCTCCATTTTTTCCTTGAAGCTCATAAATATTTTACACTGCCTTTTATATGACAAGACAAACACAATAAGCAAGTTTAAAGGCGTATTATCCTCATTGAAAATGGAAGCTGACATACCATATAGGCATTGAATATGACTCTGTTATGTCAACCTTCTGCTGCTTCACTTAAATATTTGAGTGCACCTGTGATCAGGCATTTTGTCATTTTGGTCCCTAAATATTCAAGATTGGCCCTGACTTAGTTTTGAAATGACTCAAAAAATGTCTAAGAATCCTTTTTAAAGATATTTGTCACCTAAAGATATTTCCAGGATAAAATAGCTATTCCAGGAGAGTTTAATAAGCTTCTAACTGAACAATTTCAAGACGAAATGCCGTAAATCATGAAATTTGGTGTAAGTTTGACATTGAATGACCTCTAAAGTAGCTCAGTTGGTTGGGTGTCGGACTAGTAATCAGAGGGTCGCTGGTTCGATTCCCAGCCACTCTGGGCACTTTGGTCGTTCTTGGGCAAAACAGTTTATTCCATATTGCTTCAGTCTACCCAGCTGCAAAATGGGTACCTAGCATAAATAAGGCAGTGCTTAGAGTGTGTGCGCTATATGCTGCCAGTTGCTCTGTAATATCCCCCGGGGGATTGAAATGGTTTCTGTATGTACAGTGCCTGCTAGGGGAGGAAGGTCGTGTGAGCACTTCGGTGGATACAAGACTATAAACCGAATACCTTTAATATCACAACAATATATCCTACCCTAGGTTGGTTGCTTGAAATGGAAAGACTGTCTTACAACAAGCATTTTGATACCAAACAATGCCTATGATGTTTGGTTTTCACAACTTTTATGACCTAAATAGTGGTCCCATACTAGCACTTTCTCACAAGCTATCTTTTAACACTTATTATAAGCATGGTATAGCCAAATGCCACATTCCATGCCGCCATATTTACTTGAAACAACTTCATTTTCACCGGTAATTGGTAGAAAATGTATTGGTGGACCATATTTTAGGGTTAATATATCTGTCAGTTATTGTGGTAACTTGGTTTAAAAATTATATAATGACAAAACGCTTCCTCAAAATCTCTTCATCAAAATTTGAATCTTTTAGAGAAAAAATGATATTTTGACCTTTATTTGACCTTCAATGACCCCTTAATTTTAGATTTCTTTTTACCGCCATCTTCCAGATTAAAAAAAAAATTGAACCTGATATTTTGGTGCATCATCTGCTCCATTCCGACTGGTAAAACCTAAGATACAGTCATTTTGATTTTCAAATTTGTACCATTTGTGCCAGTTTAGTGGGCTCCAGGTGGGCCTGGTACTCAAAATCTCAAAATTGGACTTATAATTCTAATCAATGAACTTTCTTCAAAGTTCAACAATTCCACTAAAAAGCATTCCTTTAGAAAAAGTGGCTACAGGAAAGAAATACATACCTTCAAAAAAACTTAAAAAATTATAAATGGAAACTATAATTTATGGGAAAATCCCGGATTCTTGATTTTGAGCCATTTTGACCTTGAATGACCTTTATTACATCATGCGTTACAGTGAGTCATGTGTTTAGTATTTCAAAAGGTACTCCTCTTTCAGACCAACATTTTTATACCAAACACTCATCCCTATGTTTGGTCTCAGATGAGTTATGAATATTTTAGGATGTCTTTCTTACCCCTATACCTATCATTTTGAACATTTTGGGGGCTTTTTGCATATTTTGTGGTGTTTAAGACAAACGCAAAATAGGGGATTAAAGCTGAAAATTGACTTTGGTATCCATCATATTCAGATTCAGCAACATCAAATTATGCTAAAAAAACGTTGGCAAACCACTTTAACCCCAAAATGCCTGAAACTCCTCAAATAAGGCCCTTTTCCAGATTTCAGATTGACTACATCGCAATCTTGCAATGACGAAATAAAAAATTGACAAGACTATGTTTTAAATATTAGATGGTTTATTGAAGCTCATTTACTTCTCTCCATTACACCAACCAATCTGGCAGATTTACCAACATTTTATAAAGTATTGTCAGGTGTTGAAAATCAACACTTATTTATCAGGACTCAACACATTGAACCTTTGTATTTCTTGAATAGCTTTCTAGTTCATGCATTGTTCTACAGCAATATATTACACAATAAAGATGTTTGCACAATACAAATCTGTAAGAATATCCATGAATGCAATGAGATGTACAGTGATGTGGTCTTGACTCCTTATTGCAAGTAATCCATGCGCGCAGTAATTCCAATCACCACTCTTGTCAACTGTAGCAGGCTCATATACTAATTCAAAACGGACTCTGAAATCACATGGCTTGTGTCTTCAAATGTCAATGGCTTATCAAATATTGTTTCACATGATTTATTAATTTCATAATGATTTCCAACTACATTAAAATCATTCTTTAGGAATATTCGGCCAATGATATGACAGTTACTAGCACTTTTTTAATCAACCGTCAATTTAACTATTTTGAGATGACACGCAACTGACTACGGGATGGTCTAGAATGAATTTAAGTCAATCAGGTCCCACGTTATGGCTGACAATGAAAGCAATTGTGATACACTACATTCCTATGGAGTTCTGTGGGAGAAATGATGGAATAAGGTTAAAACATGATAGTACAAATTAGACAATTAACTCGTAACTACTAAATATCAAAGTTAATCAACTCAATCCGTCGGGCCTTATCGTATAACTTTGATAATCAACAGTTCTTTGTTTCTCTATTACATCGAGTCTCCGCCGGATCCCTAAGCGGGTTGGCCTGGTCACTCTATAAATGTGCAGCGTTGTGGAGGACTGTCTATGGTCCTTCTGCAACTGAAAGACCCCTTGGAACTATTCGTGAAGAGTAGGGAACTTCTTCTCTGTTCCGGGTCTCTATCCCGTCGCGATAAGACCTAAGCTGTTGAAAGCGACGTAAAACCAATTCCTTCCTTCCTTCTCTATTACATATTCACCTAAGTGCTTATGGAGAAAAACATAGTGGTTTTGTTCAGCTGGCAAGATAAAAACCATAGAGATATTTCACTTATGATATAGAGATTTGGGAGCTGTGTTACATAAGGCAGCATACCACTACTAATACCATTAATTTGTCACTGATATTTTTCATTTTTCTAATAGTGACGTCGTTTTTTTCTAGGTGTCTACTACATCCTTCTCTATGGAACATCAGCATTTTCTGGTGTCACATTGGAAGTGGTGAATGTAACTGTGGAATCTTTAACTCTTGGAGTCCCTGTAACCAATCTGACTGGCCGCTCAAGGGAGAAATTGTTCTTCAAACTGTTTGTACCATCTGGGTCATTTGTCCAGCTCCTTGCCATACGTGCTTTTGGTGGTTCAGGAAATGTTGACCTGTTTGTGAGGAATTCCGACTTACCAACTACATCATCTTATAGCTGGTCTTCAAAAAGAGCAGATAATGATGAAGAGATTTTTGGGCGCCGTTATAGTAAGTTCTTATTGTCATTCCAAGCATGTTGTTTTAACTTTCAATTCAATTCACTTATACGATGGCATTATGTCTGATATCACATTTGGTTTAAAATATTGAAAAATAGAGTTGTACACTTAACGGTTGCTATATAGATTTGCCAAACATTCCAACTAATGGCAGTTGAAATGCAAATAGTGATCCGAAAATAATTTAAAAAGAGTACAAGATTCCTATAGAAATATTATTTTTAGACATAGTAATCCATCAATATAGTAGATCAGCTTCCCAACCTAAACATATATTCATTGATTGGGGATTTCCAAAATGAATTGTTTTGCACTTTTGTAAAAATGAGAACAACAAATATCACAAAGAATACTTACCAATTATCATCTTTTTATGAATAATCAGATTTTTAAGATATTATTAAATTTAGTCATCTGGAATTCATCAGAAGTCATGTATTTAAGTGTATCCTGCACAGTAGTAAATGGTAAATTTCTTGCTGTAAATTTACTATCAAGTATTGTGTCTGGCTATCTAATCTGGTTGGTATATTTCCATACAAGAAATTTCCTATAGATTTTAAGTAGGTTTCCGGCAAAAAGAAAACCCTTTTACTCGTTTTCACAAAGATAAATAAATGGAATGGCTATTGATTTTGAACAGAGTAAGAACTTGGGATATCCCTCCCTCTATACTGATTCGGCCTTATTTGTGAAACGTGGTGGTCTACAATTATGGACAAAAGCAGTGTTTCGAATCACCTACCTTTTTATATCCTCGCATCCTATCCCCTCTGGGGATGATTCTTCTTAACTTCCAATACGTACCCTTCTTTACTTTCAATGCGGACCCCATCTACTACCCTGCAAGTAGTCTACAACTCTTGTGGGCAAAAAAGTCAAGTAACGGCAGTTTGTAGGAAAATTAACGCATTGAGCTACATTAGTCAAGAGCAATTATGTCTTGATGAAGGAATTTACCCTACTTCGCCTGTTCTTGATTTTTTTCTAACATATCGGAACATAAGATAGCATTAAGTCTCTGATTACTTTCTGCCTATAGTTGTAAGCATAAAAAGCTGTGCTTTGGTTTGAACTGCTCTCATACTCAGTGCTGAATAGGGGATAAATGTATATATAAATATCGCTACCAAATGCAGTAGCAATTTCGAAATAGTGCATCAAATACATGGATACAATATGATGATCAGACAGAGATGTTTATTGATACTATATTTGGGGTTTCCAATAGCAAATATGTGGATCAAGAACTTCATTACATTTTTGTAAAAGATTCACTACATGTTCCTGTGACTTTATCGTTCAATGACAAACCAGATTGTTTAGATATATTTGAGCTGAAAGTTAGTTGACATTCACCAGAAATCAGACGAGAGTACCAAGCTAGTGAAGAAGCCGTAATACATATGACAGCAGAATATATTTACAAGTACACTTTAAAAATATTCTTAATAAAAAAAATGTGATATTTCTTGAATACCAACATACCTTTAACTCAACACTCCAGTGAGCTGATATTATTTCTACTTAAGGTACTCTTTATGTGCTGCTGTATGGAACCTCAGCATTTGCAGATGTCACCTTGAAAGCAACGAATGTTACCATATCCCCACTATCCATAGACTCTTCCTTGAAGAATCTGGCTGCTGGTGCTGGGGAGAAACTGTTTTATAAAGTTACAGTATCACAAGGATCATACATACAAGCTTTGAACATCAGTCTTTCTGGTGGATATGGAAATGCCGACCTCTACGTGAAAAGGAACTATCCAGCAACTATCTCGTCCTACAACTGGAAATCAAGGCGAGGAGATAATGAGGATAATGTTCTCCTCAATGGTCTTTCTTCAGGTAAACCTTATTGAAGATTTGTACCAATACATGAGCTTCTAGCCTAGTCTCTATTTAAGAAATGCGTATTTATTTCATGCAAACTGTTAAGTTAAAACACATATCAATATCAGTATCAAATTTTAACATCAATATATATATATATATATATATATATATATATATATATATATAAATATATATATATATATATATATATATATATATATATATATATATATATATATATATATATATATATATATATATGTGTGTGTATATATGTATATACACTAATGATTACATCTTTGGTCAGGACTCCCCCGTCCTATGTTTATTATTTTGGTGAGGCCAATATTCTTGGTTTAGCCCTCATCGAACAATAGGGCTCAAATATGACTTTGATAGGTCACTCTTGAGCGTATGCAATCATGGAATGACGAAATAAAACATTAACAAGACTTTGCTTTAAATATCAGATAGGATAATAAAGCTCATTTACCTGTCTCCCTTAAACCAACTGGCCTTGGCTGGCAGATTTTACCAACATCGTCATAAATAATGGTTAGTTGTTGAAAATCAACACTTATCTATAAGGGCTCAGCACAGTAACCTTTAGTATTTCTTGACTAGCTTTCTAGGTCATGCGTTGTTCTTCAACAATATATTACACAATAACGATTTTTGCACAGTACAATTCTTTAAGAATATCTATGAATACAATGGGATGTAAGGTGATGTGGTCTTCACTTCTTTGCAAGGAATCCATGAGCGAGTTAATTCCAATGTTGTCAACTGTTGCGCCGCTCATATACTAATTTAAAACGAAATCTAAAATCATATGCCTTGTGTTTGCAATTGCCAATGGCTTATCAAATATTTTTTACTCATGATTTATTAATTTCATAATGATTTCCAACTACATTGAAATCATTCTCTAGGAATATTCAACCAATAATATGACAGTTTGTAGCACTTTTATGATCAGACATCAGTTCAGCTATGTTAAGATGACTTGATGAGATTAGGTCATTCAGGTCTCCACGCAACCGACAATCAAGATATCAATCCAGTTGTTATACCCACAAAATAAACGTATAGTGTAATGGTAATGCATGTGAAAGGATAGTACAAATTAGAGAATGAACTCGTAACTGATGAATATCAAAGTTAATCAACGTGATCCTTCGGTCCTCATTGAATAACTTTGATAATCAGCAGTTTTTTAGTTTCTCTAATACATATTCACCTCGGTGCTTATGGAGAATAACACAGTGGTTTGGTTCTGCTGGTATGATCAACCATAGAGATATTTCACTTATGATATAGTGATTTGCGAGCTATGTTACATAAGGCAGCATACCACTACTAATAACACTTATTTGTCACTAATAGTTTTCATTTTTATAATAGATATCTCGTCTTTTATTCTAGGTTTCTACTACATCCTCCTCCATGGAGCATCAGCATTTTCTGGTGTCACATTGGAAGTGGTAAATGTGACTATGACATCTTTAACTCTTGGAATCCCTGTAACCAATCTGACTGGACGCTCAAGGGAGAAAATGTTCTTTAAGCTGTCGGTACCATCTGGGTCATTTGTCCAGCTTCTTGCCATACGTGCTTTTGGTGGTTCTGGAAATGTTGACCTGTTTGTGAGCACGTCCGACATACCAACTCCTTCATCTTATAGCTGGTCTTCAACAAGAGCAGATAATAATGATGAGATTTCTGTACGCCGTTACAGTAAGTTTACATAATCATCTCATGAATGTTGCTTTAATGTCCAATTCACCTCACTTATAAGATGGCATTGTCTCTCATCACGTTTAGTTTAAAATATTGAAAAATAAGAGTTTTAAACTGAATGGTTGCCAAATAGATTTGCCAAACATTCCAACTAATAGCAGTTGAAATGCAAATAGTGATCCGGAAATAATTTTAAAAGAGTACATGATACCAATAGAAATATTTTTTTTCAGACATATGGATGCATCAATACAGTAGATCAGCTTTCCAACTTGAACATATATTGATCGATGGGGGATTTCTAAAATGAATTGCTTTGCACTTTTGTAAAAATGAGATCAACAAACATCACTTACCAATTATCATTTTTTTTTATGAATAATCAGATTTTTAAGATATTATTAAATTTAGTCATCTGGAATTCATCTGAAGTCATGTATTTAAGTGTATCCTGCACAGTAGTAAATGGTACGATTCTTGCTGTAAATTTACTATCAAGTATTGTGTCTGGCTACCTAAACTGGTTGGTACATTTCCATACAAGGAATTTCCTATAGATTTTCAGTAGGTTTCCGGCGAAAAGAAAAACCTTTTCCTCGTTTTTACAACGATAAAAAATGGAATGGCTATGGATTTTGAACAGAGTAAAAACATGGGATATCCTTCCCTCCATACTGATTCACCCCCTATTTGTGAAATGTGATGGTCTACAATTATGGACAAAAGCAGTGTTTGAAATCACATCGCCTTTTTTAATTTCCTTGCATCCTATCCCCTCTTGTGATGTTCCTTATGTACTTTCAATGCTGACCATTCTTTGCTTTCAATGCGTAACCCATCTACTACCTTGTGAATAGTCTACACCTTTTGTGGGCAAAAAAGTAACGGCAGTTTATAGGAAAATTTGACCCAATAAGCTACATTAGTCAAGAGCAATTATGTCTTGATCAAGCAAGATACCCTGCTTCGACTATTCTTGAGTTTTATTCTAACATATTGGAACATATGATGGCACCAAGGCTCTGATTACTTTCTGCTTATAGTTGTAAGCATAAACAGCTGTGCTTTGGTTTGAACTGCTCTCATACTCATTGCTGAATAAATGTATATATAAATATCGCTACCAAATGTAGTAGCAATTTCGAAATAGTGCAACAGAAACATGGATAACATATGATGATCAGACAGAGATGTTTATTAATACTATATTTGGGGTTTCTAATAGCAAATATGTGGATCAAGAATTTCATTACATTTTTGTAAAAGAATCATTACATGTTCCTGTGACTTTATCGTTCAATGACAAAGCAGATTGTTTAGATATATTTGAGCTGAAAGTTAGTTGAAATTCACTAGAAACCAGACGAGAGTACCAAGCTAGTGAAGGAGCCGTATTACATATGACAGCAGAATATATTTACATGTACACTTCAAAAATATTCCCAATAAAAAATGTGATATTTTTTTAATAACAACGTACCTTTAACTCATCACCCATGTTGGCTGATATCATTTCTATTTAAGGTACTCTTTATGTGCTGCTGTATGGAACCTCAGCATTTGCAGATGTTACTTTGAAAGCAACGAATGTTACCATATTCTCACTATCCATAGACTCTTCCTTGCATAATCTGGCTGCTGGTGCTGGGGAGAAACTGTTTTATAAAATCACAGTGTCACAGGGTTCTTACATACAAGCTTTGAACATCAGTCTTTCTGGTGGAGATGGAAATGCCGACATCTACGTGAGAAGTCACTATCCAGCAACAATCTCGTCCTATAACTGGAAATCACGGCGAGAAAATAATGAGGATAATGTTGTCTGCAATGGTCTCTCTTCAGGTAAACCTAATTAAGGATTTTTACCGATACATGAGCGTCTAGCCTAGCCAAGTTTTTGGAAATGTGTATTTATTTCATACCAGTTCTCACACATTTCAATATCAATATATATCAATTTATACATCAAAATATATATCTGTATACATATTATATATATATACGTATATATATATATATATATATATATATATATATATATATATATATATATATATATATATATATATATATATATATATATATATATATATAGATACACACATATATATATATATATACATCTATATATATATATATATATATATGTATATACATATATATATATATATATATATATATATATATATATATATATATATATATATTCAAATATACACATATAAAATTTTAATATATATACAAATATATATGTACAATGTATATATATATATCTAAACTGTAGAACACGAAATTTCCACGTGTGTTTATATATAGCGTACTTAGCATCTGGTGCCGCTTCGCTATATATAACAACGCTGTACTTTTGTCTTTTTTTAGCCACTGGTGGCGCTGACGTCAATTTTCGTTTTAGTGGTGGCCGCTAGATAGCGCCACTAGTAAATGTAATAGAAGATACGTAGCCCTGCTGAAACCCTAGCGCAACTAGTACAAACATGAAGCATACATATTCCTTCTTGAACCAATACGCATACGTAGCCCTTTTTTGTGTTTTCTGGCCTAAATTCATTTTGATAAAAGTGTTTAAAATCTAGCTGTAAATGATGTTAAAAATTACAGTATTTAAAAGTCACAGTCCAGGTTGACAGAAGCCAGAATACTGAGTGAGTGTTGCACATAGCAACCAGAAGGATAGGTGCCTAGCTATTGTTCCGGCGGCCCTGTTTATACACAAACAAATGCCAAATTTAGAAAGTCCATCTGGTCCATTTTAATGATATGAACTGTGACAATTTTTTCAACTGTCCCGGTCCAGAAAATAAAGTATATACGGGCGCCCCCTTTTGAGAGAATGCTCAATTAAACTGATAATGAGCAAGCATTCTCTGCTCAAATTAGTTCGTCTTTTTTGCGACAGATGGCGCTGTCAGCGGAGGCGGCTACAGTAAAGAGACGCTAATATAAAGATACGCTATGATGCAAAACTCCCCAATTCGCTATACTTGGGACACGCGCGAATTTCGTGTTCTACAGTATATATATGTATATATATATATATTTATATATATAAATATATATATTTATATATATATATATATATATATATATATATATATATATATATATATATATATATATATATATATATATATGTATATATATATATATATATATATATATATATATATATATATATATATACATAAATTGTATATATATATATATATTTACAAATATATATATATATATATTATATATATATATATATATATATATATATATATATATATATATATATATATATATATATATATATATATATATATATATATATATATATAATTATATATATCATATATATATATATATATATATACATATATATA
>OZ012687.1:22949993-22972493 GCA_963942565.1 Maea johnstoni
TTTTGTATGGAAATGTACCACCAAGTTTTGGTAGCCCGACACAATACTTGAAAGTAAATTTACAGCAAGAAACTTACCATTTACTTTTGTGCAGGATACACTTAAATACATGACTTTTGATGAATTCCAGATGACTAAATTTAGTAATATCTTAAAAATCTGATTTTTCATAAAATTATGATAATTGGTAAGTATGCTTTGTTATGTTTGTTCTTATTTTTACAAAAAGCAAAGAAAATCATTGATAAATCATGAGTAAAAAATATTTGATAAGCCATTGGCATTTGCAAACACAAGGCATATGATTTTAGATTTCGTTTTAAATTAGTATATGAGCGGCGCAACAGTTGACAACATTGGAATTAACTCGCTCATGGATTCCTTGCAAAGAAGTGAAGACCACATCACTTTACATCCCATTGTATTCATAGATATTCTTCAAGAATTGTACTGTGCAAAAATCGTTATTGTGTAATATACTGTTGAAGAACAACGCATGACCTAGAAAGCTAGTCAAGAAATACAAAAGGTTACTGTGCTGAGTCTTTATAGATGATTGTTGATTTTCAACAACTAACCATCATTTATGACGATGTTGGTAAAATCTGCCAGCCAAGGTCAGTTGGTTTAAGGGAGACAGGTAAATGAGCTTTATTATCCTATCTGATATTTAAAGCAAAGTCTTGTTAATGTTTTATTTCGTCATTGCGTGATTGCATACGCTCAAGAGTGACCTATCAAAGTCATATTTGAGCCCTGTTGTTCGATGAGGGCTAAACCAAGAATATTGGCCTCACCAAAATAATAAACATAGGACGGGGGAGTCCTGACCAAAGATGTAATCATTAGTGTATATACATATATACACACACACACACATATATATATTATATATATATATATATATATATATATATATATATATATATATACATATATATATATATATATATATATATATATATATACATATATATATATATATATATATATATATATATATGTATATATATATATATATATATATATATATGTATATATATATATATATATATATATATATACATATATATATATATATATATATATATATATATATATATATATATATACATATATATATATATATATATATATATATATATATATATATATATATGTATATATATATATATATATATATATATATACATATATATATATATATATATATATATATATATATATATATATATATATATATATATATATATATATATATATATATATATATATATATATATATATATATATATGGTATCAGGACAATATCCCCCCGGACAATATCCCCCGGACAATATCCCCCCGGACAATATCCCCCCAGGACAAAACCCCCACAGACAAAATCCCCCCCTTCCAATATCCCCCCGGACAATATCCCCTCGGATAAATTCAAGTGTTTTAAATTATCCTGAAACATGTGTTAGTAAAAATACTTTTTTTTAATTCCAGTGTTTTTAATTATCGTAAAACATGTGTTAGTAAAAAAAGAATTAAAAACTTAAAAAAAGCAAGTCTTTTGAATTATCCTGAAAAGTGTGTTAGTAAAAAAATATTTTAAAAAAAAATCCAGTGTTTTAAATTATCCTAAAAAAAGTGTTAGTAAGAAAAGATATAAAATTCTTTTTTTTTAAATCCAGTGTTTTAAATTATCCTAAAAGATGTGTTTGTAAAATCTTTTTAATTTAAAAAAAAAATTCCAGTGTTTTAAATTACTGGTATCCTAAAATAAATAAAAAAAAAAAAAAAAAATTCAAGTGTTTTAAATTATCCTAAAACATAATTTAAAACACTGAAATTTTTGAATTTTTTTTTACTCACACATGTTTTAGGATAATTTGAAACACTGGAATATTTTTTAATTTTCTTTAATTTTTTTTACTAACACATGTTTAAGGATAATTCAAAACACTAAAATTAAAAAAAAATTTTTACTAGAGATATCATCCGGGGGGATATTGTCCGGGGGGATTTTGTCCGGGGGGATATTGGTACGGGGGGATTTTGTCCGGGGGGAGTTTTGTCCTGAGGGGATATTGTCCGGGGAGATATTGTCAGGGGGATATTGTCCGGGGGGATATTGTCAGGGGGGATATTGTCCTAGAACCATATATAAATATATATATATATATATATATATATATATATATATATATATATATATATATATATATATATATATATATATATATATATATATATATGTATATATATATATATATATATATATATATATATATATATATATATATATATATATATATATATATATTTATATATATATATATATATATATATATATATATATATATATATATATATATATATATATATATATATATATATATATATATATATATATATATATATATATATATATATATATATATATATATATATATATATATATATATATATACAGGGCGGTCCAAAAAAATGTAAACCTCCCCTCTTCCCAATATATTTTCAAAACTGCTTAAGTAACATCATGAATGGTTTCATAGATACATAGAAGGATATCTTCGTGATATCCTGTTAAAGTTTCAAGCAAATCCGTTCATCCAAGTCAAAGTCGTGATGTTAAGTTTGACCCCCTCATCATTTTGCACATGCCTTGTGTTTTCAAATGCCATTGGCTTATCAAATATTATTTCTCATTATTTATTAATTTCATAATGATTTTCAACTACATTAAAATCATTCTTTAGGAATATTCGGCCATTAATATGACAGTTAGTAGCACTTTTATTATCAGACGACAATTTAGTTATTTTGAGATGACATGATGATATTAGGTCATGCAGGTCACCACGCAACTGACAACGGGATGGCCTAGAATGAATTTTAGTCAATCAGGTCCCACGATATAGCTGACAATGGAAGCAAGTGTGATAGACCACATTTCCATGATGTTCTGTGGGAGAAACGATAGGATTAGGTTAAATCAGTATATCAATCCAGTTGTTTTACCAACAAATGAAATGTATAGTTTAATGGAAGTGCATGTGAAAGGACAGTAAAAATTAGAGAATGAACTCGTAACTGCTGAATATCATAGTTAATGAATTCGATCCTTTGGGCCTCATTGAATAACTTTGGTAATCAACAGTTCTTTGTTTCTTTGTAACATATTCACCTCAGGGCTTACGGAGAAGAACATAGTGATTTTGCCCTGCTGGCAAGATCAAAACCATAGAGATATTTCATTTATGATATAGAGATTTGTGAGCTGTGTTACATAAGGCAGCATACCACTACTAATAATACTCACTTGTCACTGAGAGTTTTCATTTTTCTAATAGAGAGATCTCATTTTTTATTCTAGGTTTCTATTACATCCTTCTCTATGGAACATCAGCATTTTCTGGTGTCACATTGGAAGTGGTAAATGTGACTATGTCATCTTTAACTCTTGGAGTCCCTGTAACTAATCTGACTGGCCGCTCAAGGGAGAAAATGTTCTTCAAGCTGTCGGTACCATCTGGGTCATTTGTCCAGCTCCTTGCCATACGTGCTTTTGGTGGTTCTGGAAATGTTGACCTGTTTGTGGAGACGTACGACATACCAACTACTTCATCTTATAGCTGGTCATCAACAAGAGCAGATAATGATGAAGAGATTTCTCTGTACCATTATAGTAAGTTTTCATTGTCATTTCAAGCATGTTGTTTTAGTAATCAATTCACTTCACTTATAAGATGGCATTATTATGTCTATTATCACATTTGGTTCAAAATAATGAAAAATAGAGTTCGAAACTGAACGGTTGCTATATAAATTTGCCAAACATTCCAACTAGTAGCGGTTGAAATGCAAAAGTGATCCGAAAATAATTTAAAAAGAGTACAAGATTCCAATAGAAATGATATTTTTCAGTCATAGTAATGCATCAATTAAGTAGATCAGCTTCCCAACCTGATCTTATATTGATTGATGGGGGATTTCCAAAATGAATTGTTTTGCATTTTTATAAAAATGAGAACAACAAACATCACAAATAATACTTACAAATTAGCACCTATCTTTTTTATTAAAAGTCAAATTTTTAAGAATATTATTAAATTTGATCATCTGGAAAATTTACCAGAAGTCACGTATTTAAGTGTATCCTGCGCAATAAGTAAATGGTAAGTTTCTTGCTGTAAATTTACTATCAAGTATAATGCCTAATGAAACTTGGTGGTACATTTCCATACAAGAAATTTCCTATAGGTTTTCAATAGGTTTCCAGCAAAAAGAAAAACTTTTGCCGATGGAAATTTAGACATGATCATGGACAAAAGTGTGCCTGGAAAAAGTGAAGAGAGAGCAAAGGACAATGATAGTCTGAAGGAAAGTGTAATCAACCCCGCAGGTGATGGGGCGTTTGTGCAAAATACAGAACGATGTGACGAGGAAGCGAGTAGGTCGGTGCAGGGTGAGGATGAAATGGAGAATACGGTGTTGATCGCTGATTCTGACACCGAAACACGCTCATCTCATAATGAGGAACTATGGAATAGGGCCCTACAGGGGTATGGTGACATTTTGGAGTGTATGAACAGTGAGGCAGACGATGGTGATGGTTCGACCTCGGGAATCAAAACACTGGTACATGGTGTGAGTTCAGTACAGGACATGACATACGGGGCCCAAGGGAGCGCTGATCATCTAGCAACGACGGTAGCGGACAATGATCATGGTACGACAACATATGCAAATGGGGATGACGTGTCATGTGACCAACGGCGCGAAATAGGTAGAGGTGCAGACCATTCGCCATTTGTACGTGGACCAGTGAAGCCATTCGCAAACACTGAAAGTGGCCTTGTTGTGAACCTGCTTGAGTCGATTATAAGTATCGTAAGGCTTTCTGCGGCTGACAACCCGTGTGTGTGTAAAAAGGCCGAAAGAATGGCTGGATGGCAGAAAAAGGGTGATGGTGATAAAGCTTGGAGGAGAGACGAAGCTCCAAGGAGGGGGCAGAATGACGATCGGGATGAACGTTTCGAGGCGCTTGAGGAGTGGAGAGACTCCTTCACAAGGCGCACGGTGGATACAGAGGAGGCCATCATGGAGAGATTCCGTAGGTTGCAGATAGAGAATGACGAAATGACGGCTGAGATGGGTAGGATGCGAAGACAACTGCGTAGTCTGGCAGCAGAGCGTCCAACCTATGTCACACCGATACTTAGTAACAGGGGCGCCCCCGGTGTCACAGCGCCTGGTGATACTGGTCGAAATGGGTCCGGCATTGGTGAACTGGAGAGCAACGGTGCAAATGAGCGGGGAAAGCCTGCAAGTAAAAGCAGACCCAGAGCCGCTAGTTTCGCATGTGTGTCTGATCGGAGTAATGAGGAGCGAATGAGGTCCAGGGGGACCGATTCGATGCGGATGGGTCAAGTAGGCAACGGGCAACAGTCTGAGTGGCAGATGATTCCCAAACCAAGGCGCACGGAGCGTAAGAGGGACGGCGCGCGTAAGGCGAGTGTGGACTATAGTTTGCCCAAGCCGGTAGAGAGCTCCTTGAGGGACTGGCTTGCTAAGGCAAAGAAAGACGATCAGGGTAAACCGTGTACCCCACAAAGGAAGGGAGGGGATGTTCATCAGCCGATAAGTCCATCGTGGGCTGATGAGGATGCCCTAGGGGAGCTGGATTCTGAAAGGACCGACTGCGAGACATTGTCACCAACATCTACGGAGAGCGGCAACACAACATCGCCAGAAGGTGCATCAGCAGCAACACGTGGAAGGAACGATCTGCAAGACTGCGTCGACATCTACGACATCCCGCCATCCGGGCAGACTACTGAAGCTGGAGGACAGAAGAGAGGCCAGCGCGCGGCAGCAGGTGCAGCAGCTAGCGGTCATGGCGGCGCAAGACCAAAAACCGGAGGTAAGATGTCAAATGGTGGGGTGATGAATAACAAAGGGCAAAATAGTAAGAGTGCAAACCAGGGCAATGCCAAGAAGGGTGGCAATGGTAAGAGCGGAAATAACGGTAATGGTGGTACCGAATCCAGGAAGGTGGTCACGCGAAATGGGTGGAAAACGGTAACGTCAAAAAAGGGCAAGCTTGAAAAGGTAAGCCCAAGGGCAGCCTTTCCCCTCAGGGGAAAACCAGCTACCGTTAACAGGGATATTTACCTGCAGGGCCTGGCGTTAGGAGATGGAGTATATGACGAGGACGTGATTGAGAGTGTCAGGAATTACTGTATTGAGAGGGGTATCACCCCGGTTTTCATCCGCATTATTCCAGTGAAGTTTGATGACACTAGAACAGGGTGCCGCCTAACTGTAAGTGATGATGATTACGAGAGGGTGATAATGAACAGGTTCTGGCCAGATCACATCAGGGTCAGAGATTGGACAATTAAACCTAAGGATGATGAGGGTAAGGAAGGGGATGGAGCCAGGCAGCCATCCGATAACGAAGAGTGATCACTTTCGCGGTCCCCATGGGAGAGCGGGCGAAAAGGGTCAAGGTAGGAGGAAAGCGTGGTAGGCATGGCACCCTGAATAGTGTGATTTGTGGGATTGAGAATTTGCTGATGATGTTGTCTGAAGTGTTCTGTATTGTGGTACAATTATGGTGCATAAGTATTTTGCAGAATAGGGGTGAAGTGTGTGGCATCATACGCAGCAGAGGTAAGCCAATGCAGGGGTGCGGGAGACAAAACACCCAGGTGTGGTATTTAGGTACTGCCGGTACACCTGGGTGCGATGTCTCAAACGTACCCGACTGCAACATAGCACAACGTTGTCCCACAAAAATAGTGGACAATCAGGATGGGAAGTCTAGTTGTTCTAATATGTACATAGATTTTGATAGAATAATAAAAGGTGAACAAGCATCCACTTTAATGGACATACCTAAAGCGTTAACTTTTACTATGAATGGTATAACTTACACTGCACATGATGTAAAAAGTGGTATGACTAACCTATGTTTTCTCTTTCAACTCCAGCATGCTACGATCCGCGAACCGGCCGGTGGGCGAGACGACCAGGAGAGACATGCGGGAGCGGATTGTGTTGGGGGGCCCGGACTGCAGGGCGGTACATGGCGGAGTTCTGGACGTTTTCTCCTAGGCTCTTATGTATGGTACTGTAGACTGGGTCATGATGTTGTCCGCTCTCTCCCGTCTGTCTCGTCAGGGAGTTCAGGGCGGAGCGCCGAAAGCGGGCCGTTTCGCGGTGCAGCAAGTACATGGTATATTTTGTGTGATACGCGGTGTTGTGTTTGCGTGAGGAAAAGGGGTGGCGTCTCCCTTAACATGGGAATAGCGAAAGATCTATTTGCAATCCAATTAAGCGTAAACGAGTGGGGTATGGCAGGATATGACCTGTCGGACACAGACGGCCTTTGCATAGCGCAACACTGCCCCACTATAACTGTTTATGATCATCATGCGAGGCGCACAAGTACATACATGAATGTTAATATTATAATATGTGGTGAGAAAGTATCCATGCGAAGGGTTGCACATACCCTGAGATGTAATATGAATTTCGCGTCTCTTGGAGTTAATTTTGTCTGCAGTGTATTTGTTGTGAGAATGAGTTGGACTAATCTTTGTTTATTTCAACTTCAGTATACCGCTACTCGCGAACCGGCCGGTGAACAAGATGGGCGGATGAGACGTGTGGGAGCGGAGGATGCGGTGGGGCCCGAACTGCGGGACGGTGCATTGCGAGGGTCTGGCCGTTCTCCCCCAAGCTCGTATGTATGGTTCTGTGGTCGGGGTCATGGTGTTGTTCGCTCCCCCACGGCTCCTCCCCTAGGGAGACTAAAGATGCGAGCCTCTTACGGGCCTGTTTGCGAGACAGCACGACGATGGCTGTTCCTGTATGATGTCCCACATTGGGTCTCTGTATGGCAATATTTTGTGGGTTTCTTTACTACAGAAATGGCGACGAGGTGGCAGTTTAGACGTAATATGTTGATTGTTGTACGGGCGATCTATATGCTTTGCGGGATACGGCTCTATGGGAGTGTGGGTGTCTTAATTTTCCAATACAGCTGGAAACCACCCCGCCCGGTATCATATTACATGCATCAATATGATAGGATATTGCAAGCGGTAGAAGACATAACCAGATTATTATTACTGAAGTTACTGTATGACTTACCTGTATATAGCGTGCGTACTTACACATATTCTATTTATATCAGATTTGGTAAGAGTGAACCCGTAACGGCGCATGTGTACTGGCAATCCGGAGGGCCCTATCACAATACACCCGACAAACCCGTGGCTGCGAGGATGCTGAGGCTGGCAAAACGTAGAATATGCAAACATACTCACCGGGAGAGAAACACCAAAACTACTCACCTGGAAATGGCGTCACCAGCTCGCACTCCGGACGGCACATCTGTGATTTGTATAAAAAGACTATATGACTTTGCAATATTTATGCAATTCTGTGAAGGGTATGGGTTTTGTGATTCAACCGAAGGCAAATCAGTTTCAAAAAAGGGTATTAAGTCGCCTGTCTTGGGTACTGTGATAAGTTGTGTATTGGTTTATGTTACTCACCGGACTTCATGCCTGGCAAAAACACACTCAAAATAACGTGCTGGAACAGTAGGGGTTTAAATGCTGCTGTACCATGTATTAGGGCCATGATGAATGATAATGATGTAATTGCTGTGAGTGAGCATTGGCTCCACAATAACAAACTACACATGCTGGATGAAATAAGTGATGATTTTTACAGCATGGGTTGGTCGAGTGCTAGCTCAACTGAAGAGACATATGGGTTGCGTAGGGGACAGGGAGGGGTCGCCCTCTTATGGAAAAAGGATCTCACGGGGGTGTCACGCATTGACACTATTAGGCATGACAGGGTCTGTGGTATCAGGGTACAGAACAATGATGGCACAGCCCTTGCTATACTTTCGGTGTATATGCCGGCCAGGGGGTCAAGAGACAACCTAGCTGTCTCCTTGGAAGAACTAGAGGGTATAGTGGAATCCATTGGCGAGGGTGTCACGCCTATAATATGCGGTGACTTCAATGGGGATATCGGCTCAAATGGTGTCTCTCGAGGGCATAGCATGCCAACTAAGGCTGGTAGCATGGTTTTGGGGTTTATGAGGAGGCAACAATTAATAGCTCTTAATATGATGCAGGAAGCGGTGGGTAGTGTGAACACCTTTGAATGCCATAATGGTTAATCAACCCTAGACTACATTATGGTCCCAGAATACATGAAAGACACTGTCTTGGGGTGCCACGTGGGGGGCTATGAGGATTTAAACACCTCGGACCACCTGCCAGTTACAGCGATCTTAAATATTGATTTACTCCCTAGGCTCCTCGTGCAGGTTAAAAGTAAAGAAAGGCTAAGGTGGGATAAGTGGGACGGTTTTCAGCTGGCACAATACTACCAACAGCCCCTAGAGCAACAACTGGGTGACTTATTAATAGAGATAGGAAACTCACGTGGGGATGCAAGGGATAAAGATGGTTTTACTGATAACCTGGTTAATACACTACACAGGGCGGCTAAAGCAGTCCCGAGATCACGTTTTAAGAAGAATTTACGACCATATTGGTCAGAAGAATTAAAAGAACTTAAGAGGGTTAAAATGTACTGGTTCAGAAGATGGAAAGAGGAGGGCAGGTCCAGGGACGTTGATGACCCAGTTAGAAGAGAAATGAAGAGAACTAAGAAAGTTTTCGTGAAGCGGTTAAGGTCAATTAGTAGGCAATATGAGGAAGATAAAATAGCCGAGGCTGCTAACCTGGCGGAAATTGACAGGGACAGCTTCTGGCGGGTTTTTAAAAGGTTAAATGGTGCCGGTGGATCCAGTGTGCATGCAATAAAAAATCCTGCAGGCAAGGTGGTGTATAAAGTGAACGAGATCTTAGAGGTATGGAAGGGGCACTTTGATGCACTAAGCACACCAAAGCACGAGGATAGGTTCGATGAAGCACATTTTAACGAGGTATCAGATGCAGTTAAAGGTTGGGCGTGTTCACTCAATCCAGATAACTATAGGGGCATAACGCTCCTATCTACCTTCAACAAGCTCTTTGAAGTGATTATATGGGGTAGGATGAGTGAATGGTGGTTCAATGAGCTTATTGTGTCAGACCTGCAGGGCGCTGGTAGAAAAGGCAGCTCGTGTATCCACACGGCCCTCATGCTCCAAGAGACTATCTCCAAGGAGCGTGAGAGGCATCGTAACGTCTTCGTAGCGTACTATGACGTGTCGAAGGCGTACGACTCGGTCTGGATAGACGGGCTGTTTGACCAGTTACAGCAAATGGGAATTAGGGGCTCTTTATGGAGAATTCTATATAAGACCTATCAAGATTTTAATTGTTGTGTCAGAATAGGTGATGACACATCGGAATGGTACCCTATGGAATGCGGAATTCACCAAGGAGGATACCTCTCCTTGGTGAAATATACAGCATTTATTAATTCGTTGTTGACCCTATTAGTGGAATCTGGTCTGTGCAGTGTCATATACCAAACGCCAGTGTCCCCGGTAGGGTATGCTGACGACTTGGCGGCATGCACCATCTCAAAGAGGAAAATGGACTATGTAATGGATAATATTTACTCTCACAGTTGCAAATGGAGATACTCTTTTAACGCCGGTAAAAGCGCCGTCCTGATATTTGGTGAGAGCCGTAGGGAGAGGCGTATAGGGTCGGAAAACAGGGTTTTCAAATTGGGCAGGAATAGGGTGAAGGAAAAGCTGTACTATGATCATGTGGGGGTGAATACATGTGTTTTGGGGGACACGCAGGTCAGAACGGAGGAAAAGGTAATTAAAGCTAGGAAGGCTTTAAACATGGCAACAGCAATGGGCATTAAGAAGGGTGGTCTTAACATGAGTACCTGTAACTTAATTTTTTGGACTGTGGTTATGCCGACACTCTGTTTCGGATGTGAGATCTGGGTATTAAAAGCACCAGACATAATGCAGTTACAAGCCTTTCAGCGCTATGCGGCTAGAAGAATACAAAGGTTCCATTCGAGATCAATTAATGTAACCGCTTTTGCCTGTCTAGGATGGATGGACATTATCACATACATAAAAGCTTGTAAGATAATCTTTCTAAGGTCTATAATGATTATGAATGAGCATGCACCTATCAGGAGAATCCTAATGGAGAGAATTAGGGAATTCGATTTAAATATGCATAATCCTTATGACAGTCCAATTCTACAAAGCCTCGAGCACTGTGCAGAGTTCGGCGTGTTGGATATCATTAATGACATGGCAAATGGGAATGTAATGGTTAAAGCAAGATGGAAAGAATTAATATGGACAAGAGCGTGGGGTCTGGAAGAAAACGCATGGGGCGCGATAGTGGCGGAAAATGCTTACGTTGACCTGATCAATATAACTGTACAACGGCCGGTGTATTCCATATGGTGGGTGACCACTGATAAATGTAGGCAATATGTAAAACAGTGTGAAGTGATGGTCAAACTAGTGTGCCACACTAGTAAGTTGAAAGGTGACGATTGTAGATTGAGGAGGAAACCATTCGGGGAAAGGATGTGTATTGAGTGTAACTTGGCATCACTTGAGAGTGCAAGGCACATGGTGATGGAGTGTCCGGCTCGGGCTGCCAGTAGGACGCTCCTGTTTGATAGAATACGTGTAGAGCATCCAAATGCTAACGGTTTAGTGACTTTCAGCTCTTTATTGGGAGAACACATACTGGGGATAGCAGACCAAGAAATGTTTGACATATGGATGCTCGCATGCCAGGTTATTGCTACTATGTACTGGAATGTTTTAAAGAGCCGGGTGACCATTGTAGCAAACGAGCTATAGGGTTATCCTATAACTCTACTCAATTTCCCTGGTCCTTTTTTCTCTGTACTGTTTATAGCATTTCAAGTCACTGTTGCCCGATAAACACCTTAAAAGAGGGTAACGAAGCTTACTATGGAACTCCTTATACCATGTCTGTTTTTTTCTCTGTTTTGTCCTGAGCGCTGAAAAGGTCTCAGATAAACACCACATAATATGACATAGCAGGGCTGTAGTATAGGCACTATATGTCACACGAATTTCAGTACATATTCCTGGTGCACACTGCCATAATATGTGCTTAAGTTCCTGTGTCCCTTGTTTTGGTACGGGAGTAGCTATTGTTAGATGGTACTAAACATGGTATTTTATTCAGCATAGTGTTGGTTTAAAGAGTTTATCCCTATCTTAAGTAGGTTCGAAGCTTGTCCCCCGGAGCAGGGGAGAATATGGGTTTAATGTGGTTAAATACATGTATGGTGGTACGTGGGAAGGCGATACAGTGTACACACCAAGATTTGTGTGTTTTTTATTCTTTTTTCGGTGCCAGAAATGGTACCTAGCCTGCAGGGGCAGAACCGTGGTCTTCTTTGGCTTTGTGTGTGCTGCTCAATGATGGGTAGCGGTGGCGACACCTGGTGTTGGCTGGAGCACAGTAGTATGTATAACGAGGTATTGTGTGTTTCCAACCAGTATAAGCGATTCTGTTTAGATGGGGCACGATAGTATGTATAACGAGGTAGAGTGTGTTTTTGCCAGAATATGTTTTATGCCTGTAGACGAAGTTAAGCTCCGGCTAATTTCTTTTTTTTTTCCCTTTCTGTACTGACCTTCAGTTCTTGCGTTCATAGGTCCCTTTGTTTTGGACCTTTTTGTTTCCTTTGTTCTTAGATGCATCTTCATCTAGTTCTGGTTGGAGCACGTTTAGTATGTATAACGAAGTAAAGTGTGCTTCCTGCCAGAATATCGTACGTGCGTAGGTAGAGCACGATAGTATGTATAACGAGGTAGAGTGTGTTTTTGCCAGAATTTATATTATCCAAGCAGAAGAAGTTAAAAGCCCCGGCAAGGGTTTTTCTTCCTTTCTGTTTTGACGTTAAGTTGCGTTTTCTAGGTCTATTTGTTTTAGACCTTTTTTCTTTTAAGTTCACTGATACATCTCATATGGTTACCTGAGGGGATTTACTATGATAACCCAACCAAAGTTATAGTACACTCAGCTTGCGAGGAAGCGAAGGCAGGATCGATTAATTGTTTGTCCAGTCACGTTGTATAGGGTAGAGTGCAGGTAGAATACGGTACTCAGACTCAAACAGCATAGTATGTGAGATAAAAGTATAATACTAGTATAAGAATAATTTTTTACTGCTTTATTTATCCTATTTGTATTGAAGTTGTTATGAAATGAAAGTATGTGCGACTTTGTAAATTGAAACCTTACAGCAAATAAACGTACTACTACTACTTTCACATTTTCACTAAGATAAAAAATGGAATGGCTATAAAATTTGAATAGAGAAAATAAAATGGGATAGCCTTGCCTCCATACTGATTCGGCCTTATTCGAGAAACGTGATGGTCTACAATCATGGACAAAAGCAGTGTTTTGAATCACCTACCTTTTTATATCCTTGCATCCTATCCCCTCTGGGGATTATTCTTCTTAACTTCCAATACGTACCCTTCTTTACTTTCAATGCGTACCCCATCTACTACCTTGCAAGTAGTCTACACCTTTTGTGGGCAAAATAGTCAAGTAACGGCAGTTTATAGGAAAATTAACGCATTGAGCTACATTAGTCAAGAGCAATTATGTCTTGATGAAGCAAGTTACCCTACTTCGACTGTTCTTGAGTTTTATTCTAACATATCGGAACATAAGATGGCATTAAGTATCGGATTACCCTCTGCCTATAGTTATAAGCATAAAAAGCTTTGCCTATTATTTGAACTACTCTCATAGTCATTGTTAAATAGCCACGAAGAATAAAAATGGAATAGCTATACAATTTCCAATAGCAAATCCGTGGATCAAGAATTTCATTACATTTTTGTAAAAGAATCACAAAAGTGACTAGTTCCTGTGACTTTATCGTTGAAAGTCAGTTGAAATTCAAGTGTACCCAGCTAAATCTTTTGAATACGAACATACCTTTTCCTTTGATTAACTCATCACCCATGTTGGCTGATATTATTTCTATTTAAGGTTATCTTTACGTGCTGCTGTATGGGACCTCAGCATTTGCCAATGTCACTCTGAAAGCAACGAATGTTACCATATCTCACCTATCCATAGACTCTTCCTTGAATAATCTGGCTGCTGGTGCTGGGGAGAAACTGTTTTATAAGGTTATAGTAGCACAAGGATCATACATACAAGCTTTGAACATCAGCCTTTCTGGTGGATATGGAAATGCCGACATCTACATGAAAAGGACCAATCCAGCAACAATCTCGTCCTATAACTGGAAATCACGGCGAGAAAATAATGAGGATAATGTTGTCTGCAGTGGTCTCTCTTCAGGTAAACCTAATTGCAGGTACATTCTTAAGACTGGTTATATAGTTTATTTAATATATGAACCAAAGTGTTTGATAAATGAATACCCAATGCTGCTAAGTTGATTCATTGGCTTTTTACTTGTTGAATCTGTAATTGTAACTGCATAATCATATAAAATACTTCAAGTTAGCAAATAACTACTTATTCTATTTTGAAAATAGCATCATAGACATGTATCATTAGTTCTATCACGTATCTCTAGAAAAAGGTCACACAGCTTCATGGGTATTTCTTGAATTACCCTAAAGGTTAGCAAAGTACATTATTTCATTGCAAAACATGATTAGGCATATTGCTTTCAGGACATTTTAATTGATCATATCTGTTTTATACTCCCTAGATGAGCATACATATTAATGAACAAATTTTATTAGGATTATAACAAAAAAGCCCTCAATCATATTGATTTTTCCACTTAGCATTGATAGAGATAAATGTGTACCATCTGTGTTATCATGGCTCTTATCACTCTTTAAAGAATGAGCAGTGTGAATTGAACACTCTTTCATATCAGATCAAATATGCTACTTCAACAATATTTCATCAACACTTGAGTAACGAGGGTAAAAAGGTTAACAGATTATCATGTAACGTGGGCCCTTAAGGTGCTGTCCCACTGCGAATTTTACGTACAATTTTTTAAATAAGTCAAATCTATGATGAAAGCCAAGAATTTGTTAAAAAATTGGTGGATGGTTTGCAGGATGTCTACGAATTGTACGAAAAAGATTCAAAATTATACAAAATCCCATGACACTAGGTACGATTGATGTTTGACAACATCCCCATATGTGCGACTGACTACGATTTTTATTGTAATTTGTCGTAAATAGGCGAACATAATCGTACTTGTGTACGAATATCAAGGTGTGCATGTATGCGAATGTCCTCATTTGATATCTTATGAATGTTCAATTTTGATTGGAATGTCATGCACCAAAAATGAACGTACCTGTTACCAAGTGCTTCCACTGCACAGACAACTTCCAATGTTCTGACAAAATTCAAAATCCAGATGATTCATTGAGCATTCAGCTCTGAACATTCTATGAACATTCTCACCTGAACATTCATACAATTTTCATTCTGAACTAAGGGAGAATCATTTTTGAATGTTCGCCCAAACACTCCTGGAATATTCCATGAATGTTATCGTGCCCACTGGGGTACGTTTGATTACGACAATATTCGTCAAAATAAGAACATGTTTGACTAGATAATTGCAAAATTCATAACAACACCACAACTTTTGTTTAAGTCACCACCAATTCGTGACTTTGTATGTTAATTTTGACCAAATAACCTGTTATATCATGATAAAGTGGGTCATGTAAATCTCTTTTGAATGTTCAAGTCAGAAGGTACATTTAATTTCTGTACGAAAATGTACGTCAAGGTACAAATACATACAAAAATGTACAATATTCCACGAATCGAAGTTCAACAGTCCACAACAATGTACGATAATTTACGAAAATATACGAACACATACGAAATGATGTTCAACTATGTACGTCAATGTATGACAAAAACACATCACTATGATATATATGTTGTCACACACAAAAGTTTTACATGTAAAAGCTGCGAAAAGCTAAGATTAACTCCGAACAACCGCGATAAGCTAAGCAAAGCTAAGACAAACTGCAAATTTCCAATTCACACCTTGTCTTACCTTAAAAGTCATAAGTGGGACAGCACCTTTAGCTACCTACCTTAGATAAATAAAAACAGGTGGATATAAAACCAGTCGGTCAACTCGAACAGTCTGGCTGCGAAGCATAGCCCAAAAGTAGCGTTCTTTTGCATGTAATCATGCAGATTTCTCTAACATATAAACGTTACGAGAGCGTTCATTGGCGTATGTCCCCTAGTAACGTCACACTCAGGCTAAATTCTGGACCCCTGCCATAGCCAGGCCGCTTTCACTATACCGCAGATAGTAATTTGTCTCTTGCTACATATCAATTCTTTTGTTCATCTAAGATGATACTGACCACTCGCCTGAGATCACCCGGTCTGCCAGGTGGTCTCCCCATCTCTCCTTCGAGGTGTCCGTCACTATTGACATACTTGGGTCTGAATGGTCGACCTACCCTCAGGTTGTCCTGGTCTGACCACTATGCCAGTTCCATTTCTGTCATTTGATCTGCATAGATCTGGACATAAGGACTGACTGTTAGCTGTGTCTACTGGATATAAAACATCAGCAGAGTTGGCATCGTATGGGTCACCGCCATGGGTACTAAGTCATGGAGGCTGGACAGATGGCCTAATAGCCTTTGCCATGTTTTGTCCAGTTGACCGGTTCAGGCTCACAGTGAAACCACTAGGTGTGATGCTCTGAACATTCTATGAACATTCTCACCAGAACATTCATACAATTTTCATTCTGAATTATGAGGGGATCTTTTTTGAATATTCGCCCAAACATTCCTGGAATGTTCCATGAATGTTACCTTGCCCACTGGGTAACATCGAGATCAAAGAAGCATCACTTCTGAAGAAGTTTCCTTTTTGCAGGCCTGTACTACATATTGATATATGGTAGCTCAGCCATTACCAACAAAACTCTTCGAGTCGAGAACACCACAATTCTTGCGACCATTCTGGAATTGGATGTTCCCGCATCCAACTTGACCATACACGCTAGCGGAATACACATGTTCAAGCTTATACTTCCACACTTTCCTCACGCAAAACGTGTGATAATCAGAGTCTCTGGTGAAGTCAGCATGTACGTCAGGAAAGGAGAGTTGCCAGGCAGTTTAAGATACCACTATAACTCACAATCGATCGCCATTTACGGACCTCCACAAGGTAAAGACACTAAATTCTAAACAGTATAGATCGATAAGCATTTTCACACGTATTTATGATCTGTATGTTTTTCTTTTCTTAGTCTCTGATACCCTTTATCTAACACTTGGTCAATATCAAAATTCTCGCTTGCTTTGGGTAAATTCTCATCGTGGAAAGTTGCCATCGACCTTTAGAAGGATAATTTCTATGACTTGCCCTTTGCGCATCTATTTGAAGATATGCAAGTGATTACCAATTGGCGGGGGAGTACCAGGATGGTGAGAAATAAACAAGAGTTAGGGATTAATAGGCAAGACGTTAGAAAGAGAGGCAGGGTTTCTAAAAGGGAACCAAGATGCTGATAATGATATGTGCAATAGATATTCATGAGTCCTGGTAGGTTACACAGATGACGTCGTCACAAATCAGAAAGTTGCGGGTGTGCGTGACCTGTGCCTTTACCTTATACATCTTGTCTATGCTTAACTACGTACCCTCTCAACGCCCGAGCTCTCAGCAGCTGGTTGTCATATTGTTGGACGTATACTGCATAGATAAAGGTTAGAATATAACTGATTGTTGATTGCAGGGTATTTCAAAAAGAAATTAGTTATTGAATTAGTGTAAGAATCGAAAAACAGACTGTGCCTTCAAATCTATAGACACGCAGTCAGAAGTCAAGGTAGAGATTATGCGCACACACGATATCCTGAATTGTGATGGTCATCTGTGTAACCTATCTGTACTCATGAATATCTAACTAACATTTCATTATCAGCATGGAATGAACAAATGATCATATCTTTTAGAAATCTTGCCTCTCTTGCCGACATCTTGTCTCTCAATCTCCAACTCTTGGTTCTCTTTCTCTCCATCTTGGTACTCCCCCACCGATTTGGTTCTCCCTCGTATTTCTTGAATAAAATAAATGTGCAAAGGGCCTGCCAATAGTTTTTTTGTAATACTCACCAAGAGTTCAACCTTCCAGATACAATGACGGCAGAGCTATTCTGAACATCCTTAAACATTGGAGCACAATTAGAACCTTTCTTGATGTGAACATCTGTTTGCTGGTTTATCTTATCAAACAAAATGTAGATACAGATACAGCACCATGCATGATACATACAGTCAGCACATTCTAGACTAGATACAAGAGACAACGTGAAAAAGCAACGCAATTCCAAATCCTTGGCAAAAAACAATTACCCTCGAAACGGTTTTCAGATCGTAACGCATAATCAACACATATTTATCCCTCTTTCTTTTTTTATAGGTGTGTATTACGTGTTACTCACTGCTGAAGTTATACAATATGGAGTCTACCTTGTTGCTACAAAGAGCACACTTGGTCCAACGGTACTTCTCCAGAACGCAGTTCCCATCACCAATCTTCAAGGCGACAACAGTATACGACTTTACTACAAGTTTGTCCTTTACCCAGAATCTCCTGCACGCTTTATGAACATCACCCTCTTTGGTGGACATGGGGACGCAGATTTGTATGTAACTAAAGGAACATGGCCAAACATACAGATCTATGATAAAAGATCAGTAGGGGGTATAAAGGATGCCGTTTTTATTCAGTCCCCTGCTGCAGGTATGTACTGTTTTCTATGTACATCAGAGTATGGGTATGTCTAAGGAAACCCTTGTTATTGAAGGGGGTCTTTCAGCTACAAAGAAATCATAGAAAATCCTTCACCACGCCGCATCCTTGTTTAACGAAAACTGGCTTACACTATTATTGGAATACTGGTGGGCTTGAACCTCAGATATACAGGTAATCTGCCCTAGCCTTGCCATTATGATGCAGGTCTTTCATGCATGCGATCTGAGATTCAAGCCCACCAGTATTCGAATGATTGTGTAAGCCAGTTTTAGTTAAACAAGGGTGCGGCGTTGTGAAGGATTTTCTACAATTCCTTTGCAACTAAAAGACCCCTTTGGGATGATTCAAAGAGAATAGTAGATACTTTCTTTCTACTTCTATTTTTGTCTCAGGGTTTAACATAGTTTGAGCAACTCTAATTCCGGGACATGTCCGTTGTTTACTTCATAATGACTAGCAGGATAGATTTCCGAGCATTTGCAATCAAGTATGGTGCTCCCAGAAAAGTGGGCACTCATTCTTCTAGGTTGACGAATCCCCCACACAATAGCCGGCATTACAAAAACATAAGTAGAAGTTAAGTTGAGTATGGATAGATATTAGCTCTATGTCTATGGAGGGATTTTAGTCAAGATGTCTAAACAGGAAATCCTGTTTTCCTGGGCAAAATCAATATTTCAATATTATTATTGCAGGAATTTATAACATACTAGTATATGCTTATACGGGTTTTCGCAACTACACCCTGACAGTAACCGTTTGGCCACCGCCAATACCTAGGCCAACTACATCTGGAGTCATTTCATCAACATACCTGATGTCCGACCAAACAACAACACCTGAAATGACTACAATAGCATCTCTTCAGCCTAGCAATACCCTGACTACAGCAACCACTTCCATTCCTATTCTTACCTCCAGTACACCAGTCATTCAGATATCAACCACCCCAGTCTACACTGGAACCCAGCAAGACCAAAAGACGATTGCATTCAGCCCATCTTTTGCTACATCAATTTTCAGCAGTGTCATTCAAACGTCAGCTCCAGTTTTAACCACAACAACCAATAAAGTCATGGGGGTCACATCTTCGTTCACCACGACATCAACCACAATAATGGCAACTAGAACGTCATGGCCTGTTCCCACTTCAATGCCACCACTTTCCACAATGACGCCACCATCCGATGTAGTGATGCTTCACAATGGGACAAGGGTTGTTGTTAATGGCTCAAAACATAGTACATCCCACTACAACATCCGGGTACCAAGAAAGACGTTGATTACATCACATACACTGAAAGCAAAATTATCCGGTGGAGTGGGAGACCCTGGTCTGTTCGTTCGGGAAAGTCACAAAGCCACAGTAACCACCTACGACAAAAAATCCTCCAAAATAGGCACTGACGAGAAGATAACAATTGATGATATAGATAGAGAAAATGGCAGTAAGTACAAATTACCAAGTCGTGTTATGTTATAAAGTTTCTTAAGAAAATAATTCGGTCTGAAGCGGGAATACCTAATAGATGGCTAGTTGAAGGAAGTTTGGAAGAGAGTTCACATGGAAATAACAGGGTGGCTTTAACTCAAATTCTGAACAGTGGGATATAAACCTTCTCTCTTGCCTGAGGGTACATATCAATACAACAGGGGATAGCCCAGATATCTTGCAATATTCAATGAGTAGGTTATAAGGCTATCAATAATTTTAAGTTATAATGGATCCTCAATCTCTAAAACCACCTGTTGAGATGACCATCCTGATAGACCGACATGTCACATGACTCTCATAATAATTCCGTTTGGCAAATTGTAAGCATAAAAAATTGAATCGCATTTTAGTCAATACTTAGTAACCCGCGATATAGTGAAAAAAATTCTCTATGTCAGTCATTTCACATATATACCTCATTTAACATATACATGACAACATTTGAAGGGATTAAAGAGAATAATATAGATTATCGTTTTGGTTTCAGCTGAGTACTTCATTTTGGTGTATGGCTATAAGGCTTTTTTTGGTGTCACGCTTCAAGTAACAATATTAAGTGAAACAATCCATCAACTGCAAAACAACAGCGTATGGACTATCCCGGACAGCTCCAAAAGTAAGTCAGAATTCTGAAATTGATATTTCTCAACTAACGAAATATACATTTCATATTTTGGTATGGATTCAATTGAGATAGCAAGTGAGTAAACCCACACTATAGAACATAATGTAGTAAAGAGGATATTCCAGAAACTGTCACCACAGGTAAACATCTTAATTGTACAAAATAATTGTACAATATATAAATATACATGTATATATATAAATATACATGTATATATATATATATATATATATATATATATATATATATATATATATATATATATATATATATATATATGTATGTATGTATGTATGTATGTATGTATGTATATATATATATATATATATATATATATATATATATATATATATATATATATATATATATATATGTATATGTATATATATATATATATAAATATATATATGTATATATATATATATATATATACATATATATATATATATATATATATATATATATATATATATATATATATATATATATATATATATATATACATATATATATATATATATATATATATATATATATATATATATATATATATATATATATATATATATATATATATATATACATATATATGTGTGTGTGTATATACATTACAATAATAATAATAATAATTGATATCTGATATAGCGCCCTGTCCACCTATAATGTTCAGAAGCGCTTTAATGAATAGTCAGTGGACAGATGTTTATGGTCCATACAGTCAAATAAGCTCCTTTCTAAATAGCAATGTTTTCAGCTGTTGTTTTAAGTTTTGCACACAGCAGCCTTGCTGTTGTCAGGGAGCTCATTCTAAAGGCGTGGTGCATAGGCACAGAATGCCCTGTCACCAACCTGTTCAGATTAGTGTGTGGTATCTGTAATAAGTTCTTAGTGTTTGATCGTAGAGTACTTGTATTGGCTTGTTTGGCTAACAGTTCCCTGAAGTATAGAGGGGCACATCCTTGCATGCATTTGAAAGTCAACAGCAGAATCTTGAACTCAAAGTGATCATACTTAAAACACTACTACCATCTAGTAGGATGGTGTAGTTTCCATCACACTCATACCCCAGTCCTATACTTTATTGTGAAAAGCGTGAGATCAACCAGTCATTTCCTACATATAAGAGCATGATCAACCAAATCAATTTGCAGGAAATGCAAATCAATCTGTGAGAAAGGTGAGTAAAACTGGGGTAAATGGAACGAGCCAGAAATCCTTCCTACAGGTTGGATTGCTGCCTGACCGCTAACTGACACTTGATTGTCAGCTGCCCGTGCGCGTCCCACGATCCAAGAATCATATGTTGACACGTTGTCCCGGTGTCGCGTGACAAACAGGAGACAAGATATCAACAAGGGGGTCACATCATCAGGTGGCTCCCCCTGGGGGTCAGTTGTAAAGACTTGACCGGCGGTTTCGTGCAATAGATACACTCATCAGAGGCGGGCGGATAATTTAGTGTTCGAGAAGTGGCCAGGCTGATCCTGGTACCTAATATTTAATAAACCGTATTAAAAATATAATTTGAATTGTGTTCTAAAAGGGGGGTCAACACTAACTTTAACAGAAAGTGTGGTATAATGGATCGTATAGGAGG
>OZ012687.1:22977493-23025692 GCA_963942565.1 Maea johnstoni
TATGCCTACAGTGCCGTCACTAACCTGACTATCCAAGCAAGAGGTCCTCCAGGCCCAATCACGCTTACCAGAGGCGTAGCTCTCACAGGAATAGGTGGGGGGCTGGGCAGCAAGACTTTCTACAAATTCGTCGTCCGCAGAAACGACATCAGCACAACTAGGACTCTTTTATTCGAAACATTTGGAGGGAGTGGAGATCCTGATCTTTATGTCAAACACGGGTCAAAACCAACCACAGACGACTTCCATCATAAGTCCATAAAACCCGGGCCAACTGAAAGGGTGACAGTCTCCTCTTTTCAGACTGGTAGGGAAATAGCACTATTGGGGATGTCACTGTGAGGTTCTTAATGCTATGGTTCAATCCTATTACCACTGCACACTGCTTTCTCTTATACTGCTACTTTAACTACTACTACTACTACTGCTACTGCTACTACTACTATTACTACTACTACTACTACTACTACTACTACTACTACTACTACTACTACTACTACTGATTCTGCTACTACTACGACAAACGACAACGACTACTGCTACTACTACTACTACTACTACTACTACTTCTACTTCTTTTTTTCAGGTGACTATTTTATAATGCTGCATGGGTATTCACGTTTCTCGGGAGTTTCGTTAATGGCTAAATTCCTCACCACCATCGTGACAACAATCAGCCCTACAACTGCTGCTCCTGCCTCCAGCCAGCTAACACTGAATGTCGCCAGCAGGTTGGAGACCTTGTCTTTTCGCCATTCCAGCAGATATAGTATCACCATTAGCTCCCTACCTTCATTGCACATTGATATAACTGCCTCAGGTGGAGACGCAGATCTCTACGTAAAAAAGGAGACACCCCCAACCCGAATCATATATGACAAGAAATCAGTAAGATCAACCAGCAATGAGAGTGTACAATTCACATCACCCAGTGCAGGTACGCTATTAGGCAACTGTGGAAACTTCTGTGGTTCCTTCATACATTAGGCCATGGCAAAATGTTAGTGCTTTACCCTTGGGACAGTACATCTGGCTAGTTACAAATATCACCTTTATATGACAGAAAAATGACAAACGTCCAAATTTAACCTCTAGTTCAAATCCAAACATTCTCATGAGAGCTCCACCAACCTATAGGTACACACTACAAAATTATCGTAGATGGAAATGCATCCTTCACCTGATTAAGATGATTTACCTTTTTTATATACAAATTGACAGGGGGTTTCTCTAAGTGTTTCCATTGAAGGCTAGACGATTCAGTACTGTTCATTATAACATTGGTGGTCAGTTGTGCATATATCCAAAACTAGCATGGAACTATCCTATTTATTTCAATTTCACAAAAATGTTTTTGAGTCTAACACGATATCTTGAATTCAAGTCTTATGGGAGTCAATTTGCTGTTTGTTTTCTTGTAGGTACCTTTCACATATTGGTCTATGCCTACAGTGCAGTCACCAATCTAAGCGTCGAGGCCAGGGGTCCACCAAGAAACATCACAGTAGGGTTACCGCTAACTGGATTGTCAGGAGCTACTGGATCAAAATCCTACTACATATTAGTTATCACAGAAGCGCTCAAAAACCTCGTCGGAGCTGGAAGCCTTGCTATTGAAACCTTTGGAGGAATTGGTGACCCTAATCTATATGTGAAGCACAACAGCAAACCCACGCAAACTGTCTACGACGTGCACTCTGCAAACAGCGGCAGCACTGATAAAGTTACCATCACCTCCGTACAGAAAGGTAACTTACGCCCCTGTATGATCAAAAGTACAAAAATACACATAAATGTGTAAGTGTGTAATGTGTATCCTCATACACAGACACATTCATACATATGTTTATACATATATATACATATATACATATATATATATATATATATATATATATATATATATATATATATATATATACTGTAGAACACATATATGACGCGTGTCCCAAATATAGCGAATTGGGGAATTTTCACATCATAGCGTATCTTTATGTAAGCGACAGTAGCCGCCGCTGACAGCGCCAGTACAGTAAGAAAAAAGTACAGCGTTTTTATATATAGCGAAGCGGAACCACACGCTATGTACGCTATATATAAACAGACGCTAACATTGTGTGTTCTACAGTATATATATATATATATATATATATATATGTATATATATATATAATATATATGTCCACACATGCATACATACATGTATGCACGCATTCATACATTTTCATAATTCTTTAAATTAGTAAATTATTTAATTTGAATGAGCAGTAGGCATATAATAAAACAAATATGGCACTTTGGTCTCGTGCAAAATCAATTTTTATTGCACTTTAGAAGGGTATATATATATATATATATATATATATATATATATATATATATATATATATATATATATATATATATATATATATATATATACCTACCTTATCATCACCATAAAGTTGTTTTATTAAACTTATTTAATATGAAGTTGTAGGCAACGTTTTTTAAATCTCAATTTATCCAGCAGATATATAACAAAATGAAGGTGAATCGTGCACTTTTAGGTAAAAGCGCCAAACTTTGTACAGGTATGTAACGTGGTATGGCGATCGATATTAGAAGGGTAGCCCGCGAATCCGACCGCTCGAAAACCCTGTGGCACCACCTAGGTGGCCAGCAGTATTACAAGCCTGGACAATCCTCACTAAAATGGCGATAACTTTGTCCCACAAAAAGATATTTTGATTCTGTTTTCATATTTATAGAGCTAAGTAATAGCCCTAAAGATAAGGATAGACAAATGAGTATATTAGTTTTAAGGTTTGAATGCAGGTGGCGCCACTACATATTTACATGACATTATTCAATGAAGCTTCTGTATAACTGCTATTACTCAATCCATATATATAACCATGGTATGTAACTTAGTGTGACGATCGATTCTAAAAGGGTAGCCCACAAATCCAAACCCTCAAAGACCCTGTGGCGCCACCTAATGGCCAGCAGAATTGCAGGCCTGGACAGTGCTCACTAAAATGACCATAACTTTGTCCTCAAAAAAGATATTTTGATTCTGTTTAATCATGGCTGATAGCCATAAAGATAACAATGCAAAAGGATATATGATATATGATTTGTTTGGTTTAAATGTAGGTGGCGCCACCGAGTATTTACACAACCATAATTGCACTGTAACTGCTATTACCCAATTCCTTTCTATGACATTATGGCTATATATATATATATATATATATATATATATATATATATATATATATATATATATATATATATATATATATATATATATATATATATATTATATATTCATATACATAATGATGAGTTATACATATGTTTGATATTATGCATATGATGTTATGTCACATTTATCAGTTCATAACTTATCACATACTGCAATTCCTTACCAGTTAGTCATTGTTTTCCAGTTGCATTGACCATGCACATTCACCAGTACTAGCACACAGAGCAGTACAGTGGAGTTGAAGTTTCTTGCAGGTGCATCTTCTCTGGCACCCTGTTTTGCAGCCAATGTGCTTCAATTCTAAGCAAGCCTTAGAGGCATCTGGGAGCACAGTCCAGCATTGAATCCATTCTCCTGAGATGTCTTTTACCCATCCCCACTGATCAGGACTAGGTAGTTCAGGGTTACAGAGCAACATCTGACCCCAAACATGGCCACCCTGGTATGCTGCTCTTCTTATATGCTGGATGAGCGCTGCTTCAGTAGGCGGTATATTCTCTATTTCTCGTCCCTTCTGAGTGAACAGGCATTTTCTGGTCCTGTTGACTGCCACATTATCACTTATTCGGTCATACAAGAGAATGACAAACCGTTCTAAAGTTGCCTGCACGTTTTTCTCCACTTCACTTGGGGCATTTGACAAAGCATGAAAGGCTGCTGTTGCATCACTGAATACATTCCAAGCTGACTTCTTCCCGTGCATGAAGAAAAACAATGCAGTGTCACAGCCTGTTAAGGCATGGAACAATGGTAATGCCTTTGTTCTTCCTTCTCCCAGAGCATTTGATATCTTGTGGGCGGCCAAATATCTGAAAGATTTTCCTGTCCCAAATGCAATCCAGAGATGTATATCAAGCAGTCTTGCAGCATACACACCAAGGACTACAACATCACTATCAACAGTACGGATAACAATATTCTTGTTTTCACATTTGGTCGCATGATCCACATGAACAAATATTCTGGTGTCCGCCTCCTCATGATTGCATGGATCCATGTTTATTTGCTCCTTGGAGTTTGTGAGGACATCTTCTCCTGAAGTAACATGAAGTTCCTTTCCATAAGGAATTGGATGATACATAGCAAAGTTAGTCAGGAAAATAAACAACTCTGTTTTGTTTTCATCCACACGGAGGAACTTCTGCCAATTTCCTGGTATAGGTACCTGTCCAGCTACTAGTCTGCGAGTACCTTTTCCCCTCTTTTCCTTGTCATTCCCTTCAGACTGTGTGGCACATATTGATCCCACACAATATCCACTCTTCTCGCAATACGTAGCTGTGCGTTAACATATGGAATAAAGACCTGCCCTGCATATTCATCAAAGTTCTTTGATACACCTGGTTTCAGCATGTTCACAATCGCTGCGCCATCTAACACAATTGTGGTGGCTGTTGGTTGCAAATCCTCAGTTGGAACAAGACTTTCCAAGCAGGTCACAATTTCAGACTTGTTGTCTTGCCTAAGTTCTCCCTGCTGAGAAAGTGAAGGAGGATATGCTTCGTTTTCATGTGGCAGGCGATTTCTTGGCAACGTATCAAATACAGACTTGGTCTTATCTCAAAGCCTCTCATGCATGAATGTTTGGTATTGTACCTCCCCTATTTGAACAATTTCCCTAACTGTCTTTACCACTGAGGGGTCAGCCAAATCCTTACTGTCCAGCACCAAAAGGTCAGCACTTGATTCCATGAAAGGATTTCCTATTTCTTCCATAACCTGCACCAAGGGTTTCACATCCCTGCAGAAGGCATTTTGAGTCCCTTTCATTTGTTCGGGATGTCTTGTGTCTGATTCAGGAATGCCATAGTCCATAGTATCCTGGAACTCACTTATCACCCTGGCAATATCAGGTCTGGCAAGCATCCACCTTTTTAGGGCAGCTGGATTTTCAGTAAGACCAACTGCACCACGATCACCCTTCACATGTGCATTGTTTTGTTCATGGGCTTGGTCAATAGCCATTGCTGAAAACCCTTTTCTCATCTTATGGATGACAAAGTGACCTTTCTGGAACTCTGCATATGTGATCGGGTGTGCATTGGCCATTGAAGCCATATCTCGAATATGGACAGATAACCACCAAGCATAGTTTGTGTGGTCCAGGGCAAACATCCAAGGCACCAGTTTGGTCAGAGACTGGACATACAGATCGAAGTCACCCTTCCTCAAGGATTTGATGAACACCAGCGTGAGGAGAATCAGCTCCATAGCAAGGAACCAAAACTGGAATGTAGGGCTTTCATCTATTCTCTTTTTCGTCCAGTCCTCCTTTGTCATAGGCATCTCATCCTCTGGCCTGCTCTCAATGTATTGTCTGTATGCATGATCTAATAGTTTCTGAAGACTACACATGGTGACTTGGTGTACACGTCGAGCACGAGTCACATGAGATGCCTAGACGAGTGAGTCTGCTATACCAGGAGAAACTATATCTGATTGGACTAAAGCATTTTTCCAGCCACTACCATTTAACCAATCACCAATGCATTTTAGAGCGCACATCTCTATATGTAGGCCACCAAGGATAATGATGAACTGACTCTCTCCATATCTGTCAGGCCATGTCCACTGCAGCTGTTTCGCTACTGTGTAGAGAGGTTGATCCAGGGTAAGAACAGGAACTTGACCAGGATTCAAATGTAGCACCGCTTTCTCCACCAAATCCATTACATGCCTGATCATTGATGGAGATTTTGCCTCCTCAGTGAAAAGTGGCAGTACGGCACTGATACAGGACTGGAAATCATGATCATCAAGGTCACTTGCATGATAAGCTGCCCAAGATATACTCGCACCCGGATCCAAAGTCTCTTGGTCCACAAGTTCTGTGACTTGGCTGAGCCAACTGAAAAAAAAATAGTTACCTGTTAGTCACCCTGCCTTTTTTATTACATAATTAAACTAAATCAGCTCAACTCTAATCGTTTAGTTTTCAATAGTATTTTTACAGGACAAAATATTTGGACTAGATATAATTTTCAAACATAGCTTGAGGTCAGAAAAAAAATGAATAGCCATTTTTCACAGAAATTGCCATTTGTTCCCATTATACCGCCAGGTCCAAACATATTTAAAGGGTAATTCCCCATATGTGACCTTAAGATTCGCACCTGTGTCCCTCCTTAAGGGAATCTGTTACTTGTTGAAGATCAGTAGGGCTTACAAGGACATCCCCAACTGGAATAGGAACATCTTTCTTAGGGAGTGCAACTGGAGTAATGTTTGTGTAATCCTCGGGTAGAGGGAATATCCCTTTTGTCTGACTCTGGGTATATCCTATTACCCTGGCCTGTGGAGTGCCTGCCAATTGTGAGGTGGCTGCTGGAAAAGTGAGACCCCAGTGCCATGAAAAGTTCCTTTCGCTGTTGTTGAACTAGGATTATGGTCAATGTTATCTGCTGCAGCAACAGTAAACCGATCATGATGAAGTTGTGGAGGACAAACAACTTCATTTGTGCTGAAATGGGTACAGATGCTGTTGGCCAGTACGGTGGATATATCAAGGACTCTATCATAAGGTATTGAAAGACCAAGTTCATACATAGCATCTGCCAATTGTTTTTTCCTTGTTTTGGTATGTAGGTGCACTGGGGTCTCCCTATCCTTTAGGTGGTGTGTACCCATACTACCCTCACGGCTCCGAGCATGACTGTTGTAAAGCAAAAGCTGAGACAGACTCAAAGTTGCTTGAGACAGGGGATATTTAGACTGATTCTTTATATTTGGCCCTTCAAGAATCATACTCACTAAAGCAAGTAATGTCTCTGGCATGGAAGAATGTTGACAGTCAGCTGGAAATGAACCCAGGAATTGATTTTTTTTAGTCTGAAGCATTTCTCGTCTCACAATATTAGCAGCTTTGACAAGAGCAATACCTTCATCGTCGTTGTCCCTTTTGCACGCAACATTAATTGCATGTCCTATGTCTTCCTTAAAGGCCAAAAACACATCACGTCCTTGCTTGTAGGAGTCCATATATGGGAAATGACTTAGAAGTCTTTCTTTCAATCTGCTGCTGTGTACTCTTTCCCCCACATCCTGACCAAGCTGCCTGATTCTAGTTGTATAAAGGTCTGTTAAGTCACTCATTTTAAAGACTTGTGCTATTTCGGGATCCATCCTGGCATCTTCGATGTAGGACACAAGCTCAGCCAAGGCAATTCCATGGATTACACTGGGACTTTCATAGTCTATATCTTTGCTCAATCTGTCAGCTTTGTTGTATAGTGCAACAAGACATGAACTGTGATATACAGCATCCTGCGCAACCATATCTCCTGCACTTAGTTTCGCCAACAGACTCTCATCTTGAAGTTGAAGTGCACAAGTACGAACCCGATTGTCCATTTTGAATGTTGATGCATTATGAAGTTTATCCTTAGATGTCTCGATTTTATCACAGAAAAAACAATGTAGACTTTCTTGTGTAGAGGGTGCGCCGCTCCTCGTGAACTTTGATACAACTTCATTACTAGGTCCTGGTGCCGATCTCTTCTTAACCCACGATAGCTTAGTAGTAGTGTACTTAAGCTGGCACGACTTATGCCATTTAGCTTCACAAGTCTTAAGAGTGTCCTGCACACCCTGCCCATTATCAAGTCTGGCAATATCAAATGGCAAGGCATCTAATTCTGCAAAAGAAACTAAGTTCTGGGATATAGTAATATAGCCACTTTCTTGTATTTCAGTATTCAAACTGTTCACTGGGCACTTCAAAGGTTCTGTTGTTTGGTTGTCCTGGCAAAAGATGCATTTGCTCCTGTCTGTCTGTAAAACAGGTTTTTCTGCTGGAGGACCAGCAATGGCACACTGTTTGGCTGCCATCCTTGAGACTTGTATTTTTTAGAACATCCACCAAAGTGTATCATAAATGTATATATTTGAAAAGGCACTGCTGGTTTTCATAATAAGTCAGATTGCAATGAGGTAATCCACAGAAAATGATGATGTCATATCAAATGACACCCCTAATATGATAATGGCAGAATAGTCATGTGACCATCCAAATATGGTGATCTTTTGGGAAAATCCCAAATAAGGCCTGTTTGATTTGCAAAAGTTTGGGAGGGCCTAGAAAACAATACAGACTTATATAATTGTGTGTGTATATATATATATATATATATATATATATATATATATATATATATATATATATATATATATATATATATATATATATTTATATATATATATATATATATGTGTGTGTGTGTATGTGTGTTAACAAACTAACAACCATTTAATAATATGGATTGAGTAACAGCAGAATGTGGTGGCGCCACCTACATTCAAACCATAAAACTAACATACTTCTTTTCTGTCCCTATCTTTAGGGGAATCAATTAGCTTGATAAATATGAAAACAGAATCAATTTATCTTTTTAGGGGACAAAGTTACGGCCATTTTAGTGAAGACTGTCAAGGCTTGTAAATTCTGCTGGCCACTAGGTGGCGCCACACGGTCTTTGAGGGGTCGGATTTGCAGGTTATCCTTCTAGAAGTGATCACCACACCAAGTTACATACCATAATTATATATGGATTGAGTAATATACAAATATGGCACTTGGGTGAGTGCAATATCAATTTTTATTGCACTCTGAAAAATGATATTGCACGAGGCGCTTGCGCCGAGTGCAATATCATTCTTCAGAGTGCAATAAAAATTGATATTGCACGAAACCAAAGTGCCATATTTGTTTTATTATATGCCTACTGCTCATTCAAATAGAATAATTTACTAATTTAAAGAATTATGAAAATGTAAATATTATTATGTTTTTCCATTTCCGGGTTTTACCACAAGCCATTAGGTTATTGTAAATTTCTAAGCTGTAATATATTCTAGTATTAATTCAGTAATATCACAATAAAAATACTATAAATACATGTACCCGGAGAAGTCACATGCATTAGTTTTAGAAATGTAATGATTTATCTATTTAATTTAAAAATGTGCCTTTCTAATTCCCTTCCTAATCGTGATTTTACAAGAAGCCCAAACTCTTCTGAGTTCCTTGTCTCAATTCACTTATGTTGGCTTCCTTTTTAAGAGTTGAAGTTGAGAATTGAGCACATGAACCTGACAGCTCTGAGTCAGAGTGTTGGAAAGTGATATTGCACCCCAATATCACTTTTGTAAGGTGGTCATGTGACCATGATCTGACCAATCACAGCAGAGAATGAGCAGTGGGCATATAATAATAGCAGTTATACAGAAGTTTCATTGAAATAAGGTCATGTAAATATGTAGTGGTGACACCTGAATTCAAACCTTAAAACTAATATACTCATCTTTCTGTCCTTATCTTTAGGGCTATTACTTAGCCCTATAAATATGAAAATAAAATCAAAATATCTTTTTCGGGGACAAAGTTATGGCCATTTTAGTCAGGACTGTCCAGGCTTGTAATACTGCTGGCCACTAGGTGGCGCCACAGTGTCTTTGAGCGGTCGGATTCGCGGGCTACCCTTCTAGAATCGATCGCCATACCAAGTTGCATACCTGTACCTAATTTTGCGCTTTTACCATAAAGTGCACGATTCAATCACATATCTGCCGGTATATATATATATATATATATATATATATATATATATATATATATATATATATATATATATATATATATATATATATATAAATATACATATATATATATATATATATAAATATATATATATATATATATATATATATATATATATATATATATATATATATATATATATATATATATATATATATGTATATATGTATGTGTGTGTGTGTGTTAGATTGCAAAATGGTCACAATTTCTCTGGCGAAGTATTGAGCATCGATATTTTAGAACATTTGACTAAAACGATTTTCCTAACAATACATTGTTAAAGAAATCACTTAACTTATACTCTCAGAATTATTCCATCCTACCAAAAAAACTTATGTTTCAATACAAGTTCATTGGATAGTAGATACACTCTATTTCAGGATCGTATTACATACTGCTCTACGCATATGCAACATTTTCTGGCGTCACCCTTAAAGCTACAATATCTGTACAGCAGATTCAAAATGGAACTGGCATCCTTTTAAGTGGTACCAAAGGAATCAACTTACATTTCAAAATCTTGGTCCCAGAAGGTATTGATGTACTTAAGTTCACGTTATCTGGTGGAGATGGCGACCCTGATCTGTATGTGAGGAAAGGACAAAGGGCCACTAGGACTGCTTACAACCAGAGTTCAGTGAATGGGGGTAGTGAAGAGATTATCAGAATAAGCAACCCAGAACACAGTAAGTTAAGCCTTCCTTTACGCAGAGCTATTCATGTATCTGCGTGCATGCATGTATGTATGCATGCATGTATGCATGTATGTATGTATGGGTGTGTGTGTGTGTGTATGTATGTATGTATGTATGTATGTATTCATTTATGTATTCATGTATGTATGCATGTATGCATGTATGTATGTATGTATTCATGAATGTTACTACGTATGTATGTATGTATGTATTATGTATATGGATGTTATGTCTAGTATGTTATTAGCCTGATTATAACGTATTTGCAACTGTACCTACTCGTACCAAAAAGGGTAGTTCGACCTCTCCAAGCTGCAGAAGGTCACGCAAATCCTAAAAGAAAAAACGACACAGTAATAGATAGATAGATAAATAAATCAATAGGAATGCAAGAGACTTGCACATGAAAAAAAACACTCTTCAATTTAACATTGATGCTTGCTGTACTTTCTTTCAGGTGAGTACTATGTCCTAGTGTTTGGATATACAGCGTTTGGTGGAGTGACACTATGGGCATCAATGATTGGAAACACAACCACAGAACTGCAGAACGGTATTGCTTGGAATTCACCGAGCACCGCAAGAAGTATGTCTACCTAACAATCCCAGCATCAGTACGATGGTTAAGCTTCCTGTTTATTCATATTGGAGATAATCAAATCGTAGCAAACATGTTGATAAAGAAAAGAAAAAATGAAATATTCACAAAATATAATCATAACAAAATTACCACCTAAAGATGTAATGCTACTTTTTGTTTAACCATGACCTCAGGTAAAAAAATATGTGTAAAGTGGAAAGGAACAGGACAGTTTCTGTTCAATCTGGAAACGTGACTAATTGAAACGGGGAACAAACCTCTTTTGACATCAGTAATTTCTAATTGTGTGGGAAGAACAACATAATATGCAACACTTCCTTTTGCAGGATTGCTGAACCCAAAAATACTTGTATGTAGGTTGCAGCTACTGACTGACTCTTGCTTTTTAATTCCAGATGGGAAACGTTTTGCTCGGATAACAGTTCCCAGCTCAAACAATGGTATCCTTGTTGTTACGACATATGGCGGAAATGGTGATCCAGATCTGTATGTGAAGCACAATGCCAAGCCAACACTGTCCTCTAATGAAGCTAAGTCTACCTCCCTTGGGGTGTCTGAGAGAGTAGTTATTACCCCATTTCAGCAAGGTAAACACATGCATAACTCCGGCCTAATTTAAAATTTGTAATCTCGATAAGCGTACCCCTTTTGGCATATTCAGACTAAAATTGAGAATAACTACTTGCCATTGGCAGAGAGAAACAGAGAACCTAGAGAAAACCACAACCTCACCTCAGGTCGCTGGAAAGTTTCTCTCATACCTCAAGCAGAATTGAACCCAGTTAATTGTGAGAGAGGGCAGGCAGCCAGTGGCACTTCCCAACACCACTCAGCTATCACGGCTGGTCTCGGTGGTGAGGGAGAGAGCGAGCAGTCAGTGGTACCAGCTAGGAGCAAGCACTCAGTCACCAGGACAGGCCCAGTCAGTGGTGTTCACAACCGTAGAGTGCCGTAGAGACTATTAAGGATCATAAAATTATAGAGCATGTTAGCATATGCAGCCCGCTTCTCCAGATTCCCAAACCTGAAACGTCATTAAGAGATCGTTTTGCTTTACTAAGGCGATCTTCGGTTCGTTTGTTATTTATATTCAGGCCAAACTGTTACATAACAGAATTGTAACGAATCAAAGATCACATGCTATGGCACAATGTGGTGCATCTTGGGAAACAACATTCATATCACATATTCATTGGTTGCCCGAGAGCAGCTGCATTAAGGCGCGAAATAGCTATATGGTTGCGTGCAAAAACTAATAGTAATATAAAAGTTTCTGATATAGAAATAATCTTTGGAGAAACTGTAGGAAAAACAATTTTGGCAACAAAAAGTCATTTACATTAATAGACAGAAAGCGAGACAATTCAACAATAATAACGTAAAAAGAAAATTATACTGTCTACTTTGTTTAAAAGAGTGCACGGCAGAGATAGAAAATAGTGTAGATTTTTATGCAAATATGGGTTTATGTGTATGAGGAGGTCAAAATCTCAAACAACAAAAAAACGTTTTATGTCTCGCGAAATATTTGCTGAATCATTGAGGATGTGAACATCCATTATTTATGAAACATTTGTTTTACGTTCTATGTTATATAAAAAGAAGCAAGTAAAAGCTCAAGAAGTTTCAAAAATCAATTTCTAAATTGAAATTATAGAAAAATTGATATCGAGTGTTTCATTGTGTTGACTTTTTCAGGTGTTTACTTTATAATGGTATATGCCTACGATAGTTTCACTGGAGTGTCCGTAAAGGCTGAGTACACGGTTCCCACCACTGTCGCCCCTTCAGCATCCACAACCCTGGCTTCATCACCAGCAGTAGCAGCAGGAGCAGCAGCCGCAGAAAACACCCGACTCCCAATCAACGTGCCTAAAGTTGGCATTGCCATGGCAACAGGGCAGGCCCTATATTTCACAGTTGTCGTCACTTCACTTCCGGAACTGACCATTGTGACGTCAGCAAATAGTGGTGATGTGGATTTGTACGTGAAGAGGGGAGGAAAAGCAAGCAGATCTAGCTACGATAAAAAGTCCCTTGGGAGAGGCAGCGATGAAAGTGTTTACTTTCTTGCACCAAATAATGGTAATCCACAACATTTTTTATAAATTACAAGCTGTGTATAATCTACGCATTCCATAATATTTGTTGAATGTATTAGTTCATGTCAAAACGCTCTCTGGACATTCAAGTAAGTTGGCATAACATTAGGTAAATGAGTGGTTTACCTACATGTACTTCTTATTGGCTGTTCACTTTTTATTCTTCAATCACAAATATGTGATGATATAAAATATTAATTCAAAAACAAATAAGTACCAACGAAATTCCCAGATTGGTCTAATGTAACTGACACTTTTAGAATGCGTGAATGGGTGCTTGTAGTTAACCTAGTACTGCAGCTGTGAACTGTTGCAATAGGTTAGACTGCATGGGTTATTGGCAGTCTCCCAGTAAGTCACTGGCATTGCAGAGGTGTGTTCTGTTTTTACTCTACTATTCTAACCACGGTTCATGCATCCATTCAAATGTATTATACCTCACGTAAAGATTCTTGATTCTGGTTGGTCAAAGGCCATGTTTTCATCGTCATGTTTTACTCACTCCTTAGCGACAGGCTGTTGTCCTAAACAGCTTATGGGCTAATCAATTTTCAGCAGCTATGGGCTAATTGATTAGTTACCGCTAGCTCGAAGAATACCCACGAACACCCATAGAGTTTGCCGAGTGATCTACCGGTGAAACTAGTTCAACAAGATAAACGACGACGAGTATTTATCCAAAATCTCTGGTGCTTGTAATATTTCCCCCCTCGCCCTCGAACGACAATCCTCTCTCGGGGAAGTTATTCCTGATGGACACCCCGCAGGGATGTCATATTTGTATAATAACCCTTAGCAATTGTATATATATATATATATATATATATATATATATATATATATATATATATATATATATATATATATATATATATATATATATATATATATATATACATATATATATTTATATATATATATATATATATATATATATATATATATATATATATATATATATATATATATATATATATATATATATATATACATACATATATATATATATATATATATATATATATATATATATATATATATATATATATATATATATATATATATATATATATATATATATATATATATATATATATATATATATATATATATATATATATATATATATATGACTTTCATTGTTCAATCAGGTATATTCAGCATATTGGTCTATGCCCATAGTGGTATTAGCAACCTCAGCATCGTAGCCAGAGGTCCACCACAAGTCACGACCCTAAACAGCGGCCAGGTTTTGACAGGCTTGTCAGGAACAAGAGGAAACAGACAATTCTACATGATACACGTCCCCAGGGGCCAGGAACTTCTGAACATTAGTTCAGGTGGTGGATCTGGTGATTGTGATATATATGTCAAGTTTGGTAGGAGACCAAGAACAGGTGGCTCCCCCTATTCCGAAGGTGGGCCAGGAACAAGTAACAGCACCTATGACTACAAGAGTGCATCCGCTACGACTTGATGAAAGCGTTACTATACCCTTTCCATTGGAAGGTTAGTACTCAGCATCATTAGATTGACTATGACAATAAAATAAAACACCCAACATGACCTGTATATTGTGTTTCCTTTATATAAGTGATGAATGTACATAGAAAATGCAGTATTATATATTTAAACATCTAGAAGCGACAAATATAGCTTGCATGGAAAATAATCCAGCTTTGACAAATCTGACCTCTTATGCAAACTCTATCAAATATTGCAGGAATAATATTGATAATATCTTATGATTTCTAAAGAAAACTGTGACAGTATCAAGACAATGTATATCTGAGCAAAAGTAAAAGATATATTCAAGGTTTGTGATTCATGTTTAGTATTTTAGACACCGAACTTCACAGATGAGCCTTACATAGGTTGACCCCGGCTTGTGTCTTTTATTCTCGTTTCAGGTGATTTTTACATCTTGATGGAGACTCGATCAGACTACCATAGAATGTTTCTCGTCGCAACGTACAAACGCTGGCCACGCCTTGTGAATGGACAATCCACAAGTAATTTGCAGTTTCTTTTTAAGGAGTAGCAATATCTATGTATATATCTTATACGGGTGTACAGTGACAGTACAATCGCCCTCTGGACACATGTTTTGTTTTGCTGGGTGAATGATGCATACGTTTTGTTTAGTCTCAGAAACATTATCTTTGAAATGTTACACTTGCATATATCATATTATTTTCTAGATATTCCGGTTGTAAGTTAGGTGATTTGAAGTAAACTTAAAGCCACATATTGTTTTTCAACTAGTGATGAATATATCTTGTTTTTAGACAATCGCCATCAATTAACCCACGGTTGCCATATCTTATATCAAACATTGGGAAACGAATCAGTAACGAATCAGTAACGAATCAGTAACGAATCTTATTCCAGCTATCCGGCAGCTGGCTGTGGGGAAAACGTTGGTCTACGCATTTGAGGTATCTGGCGGGAGTAACCTTGCATTCATGCTGTCTGGCGGAAGTGGGGATATGGACCTGTATGTCAAGTTTGGATCCGTTCCATCGGAATCTCAATCAGATTATTCTTCCATGAGGTCAAACAATGACGAATCCATCACAATACAATCCCCTAATGTAGGTAAGTATGAAAGAAAGGGCCCATTGTGTTTCATGTATTGATCACATACTTAAGAAAGAAATGATGTGGGAATATGACATTACACTTCACAGTTTCGTTCGTTCTTTCGAACTTTAAAATATAATACCATACACAGGTACAGAAACTACCTTTAGCGCTGATTAATTGAATGAATTGATATACATTTTATTTCAAAAATGAGACATGCTTTCAACAGAAAATCGGAAAACAAGTAAATAACATTGTTTTACAAGTTTATACTATACAAGTCACAATTAAGCTGATACATTATTTCTAATCAGCTTTTAGAAACAAGTCCTGATACAACTATTTGCACTTATTTGCCACACAGAAAGTACAGCAACTAATACATGATCACATATGTTCTTTCGTATGATAACATGTTCGAGAGTTTGTGTGTCCTATAAAGTGCCGGCATTTAATTCCTGCACTGAATACGTAGGCAGCCCGGGCATGATAATTCACGCCCGATTGCCACCCATAATTTATGGGCATGGGTGTGACCACAGGTTCATGCCCTCACAACTGAACGTACATGTATCTTTGACTCGCAAGCTGCATGGGTCATAATTGTGATTGGCTTAGTTTTGACAGGCTATACGTGGGTGTTTGTAGAACCAGACACTGGCAGACATGCGGTCGACTGGTGCAGGAAATAAATATCTTTGGTGTACACGCATAGAATATAGCTTTTCAAACCTAATTGACTTCACCTTATTCTTTCAGGTACATACTACGCTCTCCTGAAAGCGACAGACGACAACGTGGAGAATGTCAAGTTTGTTGTTACCATTCAAAACCTTGGCAATGAGTGAAGCAAATGTGTTATCAGTAACCAGCATGTAGCAGGCTCTACATATCACAGCTACACACACCTTCAGATAATTATTCAAGATATACTTGTTTTAGCAGCTTTTCTCATAGTGCAACCATAAAGAAAGCAGTATTTAGGCTGCATTCTCATTGCCGACAGGACATACTTGGGACCCACAGGAACTGGCCGAATGTCTTGGTTCTGGCTGTTCTGGGTCATTTTTGGGGCAGAATGCAAGACAACACTAATTCTTAAGACTGTCCTCGACATATCCCAGACTTAGAAAAATTGAGTGTGATTATGTCGCGGACAAACTTAAGAATTATACAAGTTCCTGGTAACTTCGTGGTATAAACCAGGAACTGATCCCGACATTCTGGATTAAGTCTCCTTTAATTCTTGAGAATGTCGGGGACATTCACAAGAATCATAAGATTAGAAGAAAATATCACAATTTGTGGTTCAGGAACTTGAAGAATGTCTTAAGTATATCTCAAGTCTTTCTAATTTAGGGGGGACATGTCTGGGTTGTGTCCCCGACTGTTCTTGGCGTGAACATCCGGGTATTTTTGGTGAGGTCAGCCATTTCTTGTAGCAGACTACACCCAGACTCAACGCAGATCAGAACGGAGACCATTCTTGGCGAAATTTCCATTGAATAAGCACATATATCCTACGGAAATGGATATAAACAGAGGTGCTGATGATCAAATGTTGGTTCTTGCTGCAGCAGCCGTTGCAATTGATGAGGAACAACTGCAAAGAGTTTGAAATAGAAGAGCAGACAAGGAAATGTGGGTGAGAGCTTGGCTGATCCGCCATCCACTTCAAGGACATTATAATAACTTAATGCGTGAACTAAATAGGGAAGACCGAGATGAATATGTGCAATTTCTGCGTGTTACGCCAGAATTTTTCATGGAACTCCTAGAAGTCATTGGTCCGTTGATCCAGAAAAACCACACAAACTTTCAGCTTGCATTAGATGTGGGATTAAAACTTGCCATAACACTGAGATTCATTGGGAGTGGATGCACATACAGACATCTTAAATATGACTTTAGGGTGGGCGCCAATACAATCTGCACCTTCATCCCTGAAGTCTGCGATGCCATATTCACAGAATTAGCTGGTGAACATCTACGATGCCCAAGCACACCGGAAGAATGGAGAAGGGTGGCCTGAAGATTGTGACAAACTGCCACGCTTGCGTGTCACCACACCAACTTTGGCCGTTTCACCAGACTCCCTGGACACTAAGTCGCGTAGTGTCAGGTCTTCATCCGATGACATTTTGTTTGTGAGGCGAGAAAGCTTTTTTTCCACAGAGGAAGCAGTGGCTTTGCCTTTTCTCGGGGCCATTTTGAACTCTACACTTTTCTATCTCCTTTGCGGGATGATTGGGAGAGTTCCAAAAGTCACGTGACTTCCAACCCCCAAACCTATTCTTGCTAATGTCGGGGAATTAACCCAGAATCACTTGAGATATTCTGGAGTGTGTCTCCCAATATCTTAGCCTTCTTGAAATGTCAATTTTATGTATACATTACTAAAATATTCTCAAGAATAACGACAAGTATTCGGCGCTTTGTCCCCGAATAACCCTAGACGTACCTAGGAGATGCCTCCGAACCAAACAAGACTGACTCAAGACATTTTCAGTTCTTGTGCTTCTTAAGTCTGCCCCCTGTGAGACGTCTCACAGGGGACAGACTTAAGAATCAAACAAGAACTCCACGAAACAGGGGCCAGAATAACTTAAGAACTTCCAGAACTCCCCGAACCCCACGAAGTACATAAAAATCGGGGAGTTCTGGGAGTTCTCAAGACTGTCCTGTCGGCAATGAGAATGAACCTTTATCTACCTGAGGTGCCGAGACGTTATGTAGCTGTCTTGTAAACTTTAACAACTCTGCATGCTTACTCCACACAGTTGTAAAGCGAAAAGGTCAATATCATTCGATAGGATGAGTGGTCTTGCAGCTTTTAATTTCTATATGTTAAGTGTCAGGCCAGAAATCTGATAAAACTCCTGTAGATTGTTTAGAGCCTTTAATTAATTCCTTGCTCATGATATACGTAACCACATTATGTGGTCTGCAAATAAGGATTGCTTTGTTCATTATCAACATTGTTTAATCCCTGCATTGTCGTATTTCTTCTTACAGCCGCTGCATTGACTTGGCTGTCAATACATACTATATGGGGATACTGATCATCCTCCCCCCCCCCGCCCCCCCATTGGAGGAGGGCCTATTTTGAATCTTGCCCAATTTATACAATACACGCCTATGAGTTTATCGACAATTTAATCCATTATATGTAGTATTGCTAAGATTATATAATTAAGTGTATTTGATATGAAATCCAAGTTAATTGAATTGAAAACATTATCACAATCTACTAATACAATTGATCTTCTTAAATTATAAATCAAGTTTACAATATACGAATATGAGTTTATCAAAATTTTAATCAAACTTATTGTAGTATTGCTTAACTCATTATTTTAAGTGCATTTGTTATGAAATCCAAGTAAAATGAGTTGAAAGCATTATCACAATCATCTACTAATACAGTTTTATCTTTGTACATTATGAAGTGTACAATGTTCTATGAGGTTGTACGTTCAAGGTATGTTCTACTATAAGCCTATTGTAAAAAGCTTTATTACCTGGATATATCAATATAGTTAATTCATGCAGCCTGATTATCATGCGGGTAATATTTGGTTCAATGAAGGCTTTGACTTGTTTTCTAGAAAGATAAGCATCTGCTTAAGAAATTGAGTATTGGAAGTCTATGTCTGAGCTAGAACAGGTAATGGATTAATATAATATGCCAATCGCCATGATGAAAAATTGTTCAATACCCATATATTATGGCCATTAGACCCGTCATAAAACTTCTGCTAAAGACATGTATCAATATCTATGTCTCAAGTACTATATATATGAGCACTGTATATCCAAGACACAATAGTGATAAGAAATAGGTGGCGGTTTTATGATCAGTTATTGAAACTTACACACAGTTGACAGAGGTATTCTACCTCAAATGAAGTACTTTCTAATCATGATTACATATTTTGTACTCTTTTTTGGTAAGGTAGATGTTTTGCTTCTAAATCCCCAAAGGAAGGCTTCTTGTATCTGTGATTATTTACATCTCACATACAGGGAAGAGGGATCGGCTTTCATGGTGGAATGGCAAGTTATATGCAAGTCAGGGAATTAACGGTAGATTTATTATCTAGTATTCCATGCTTATAAGAAGTATACTTCGCCACATTGAAGCCATTTCGCAAAATGATTTTATTATCAGAGCAATGTGCTCTGGAACGTTTTGTTTTCACTGATTACTCACTAAAAGCTTATATTGCTCTTCTTCTTTTTCTTCTTCTTCTTCTGCTTCTTATTTTTGAGTGTTTATGTAAACTTTGTGTATTCGTCTGGTAAACACCGAAATATGTTTCATTTTCTTTTTCTTTCTTCTTCTTCATCTTCTTCTTCTTTTTGAGTGTTTATGTAAACTTTGTGTTCGTTGGAGGAAATACCCAAACCTCCCCTATGGAAATGTGTCATGTCTAAGAATATACGCACAATACTCGAGAGTACAGTATTCAAGAGAATGCAGAATAAACCGAATATTAGCAGTAAAGTTTCTTATGCTAATGCTTGTGTTGTTGTAGTAGGTTATACATTAAGATCAATGGAGCTGTGGTGTATTTGATATACCTGAATCCTTTCTCAGCAAATCACTTCTGAGATATGTCTGAAGTGTAAATTTCCATTTCTGACACAATAGGCTATTGCATATATTTGGTATAGGGGTTTGAAGGAGCTGAGTAGTTTAATCTAGATGGGAAGAAATTTGGCGAGTGATGTTTCAGACTGGCATTCTTAAAATCTGGTTAAGGTGGCGTTTTGGGGGGTACTCTTACATTAACTATTGATGACTTGCTAGTCATACTTTAGCTCGACGATATGGCAGAAAAAATAACGATAATCAAAGTTCCTCAATTTCTAACCACTGTGCTGCGAGGCGAACATGTTGTTCGGATCGCTATCCTGTCAGTCAGTGCCAGTTAGTGGCTCCCTCTAGCTTTTGTTGATTGAAATAAACAAGCATTTTGGGGCAAAACACTTTAGAGAGGTAATTAGCTGTACAGTATGTCAGACCATACCCAGTATGTAGTCATATATTATGAATGCTTTTACTTGATTTGCCTCATGCAAATTACATATATTTGGAGTTGTGTGAACATCGTCTATTGTTCAAGGCTAGATGCAAAATGAGTTGCATTACTTAAATAAAACCAAACAATATATAAGTAAATGGAAGTAAGTAAACTGCACATATCCAAGAGCCTTTTGAATTATGCAAATCGTGAAATGTTTTCACAATAACATGGAGTGGTTGATACATTCTATCTGAAAATAAATGCCTTTAAAACCCGGGAAAATGTTTAGTTTTTATAAAATGTGGTTCAAATGTACATAATCATAATCGACTTAAGGGGATTTTAAAGTTTGCACCAGAAGGGTAGACCAATATGTGTGTGTTTGTGTGAGAGAGAGAGAGAGAGAGAGAGAGAGAGAGAGAGAGAGAGAGAGAGAGAGAGAGAGAGTGTGTGTGTGAGAGAGAGAGAGATGGGGTTGCCCCGTTCCTTTTGAATATTACGGCAGTTCGCGTACGACACAGATGAAACTACTTACACGGGCTTGACCTCACCCTAGGGCAGAAAAATAGATACCTTATTAGTGACCAATCTCATACATATCATAAATGCTGTCTGTCTGTGTTATCTTCTACCAACATAGCTCTTCTACCAACATAGCTTGAATAAATATTGTGCAACGATATGTTAGTGTATCCACTTCCCGCTAAAGCGCGGGTGCATCGGACAGTAAAACCTAAATTCCTTTTGTGGCGCCATCTTTTCGAGGTGAAATAAAGTACGTATGATTCGCTCTCCCTTCCCCATCTACTCTTTCTCTAATGCAGATAAGTTATTTTACATGCTTTTAGTTAGATTTGCTTTTGACACAATTATAGATGACCAGCAATACCACTGAAAATGTCTAGTAGTATAAATTAAATTAATGCCATAGGAACCTTCATACAATTACCGAAAATCTAGGTTATTAAAATGGTGAATATATAGTTTAATCTCATTTAATAAGAGAATGGATAACATTATGTTAACATCAATGCTGTAAGGTAATCAACTGCAAGCTCATGGTAGTTAGAGATTTCACCTTTAACATGCTGATTGCAGCCCAACGGATCTCCATAATTAGGCGCAGACCATTTGATATGCGACTAAGGGCTATCCTTTTTTGACCTGGTCGGATTTTCGCTTTTCTCCTCTGGCATAGGAAGATTTATTTTCTCTGTCAGAACCAGAATATTGTTGGTAGAGCCTTAAATACTCAATTATCAGGACCATATTCTTTCTTAAGGAAGCCTATTAGGACCACTGAATTTTTTTTAAAATTTTTAATTTTTTTTTGTTCTCTGCAAAGTTACTAAAAATATATAGGTAATGCACCAGTCAATTGAATCCCTGGGAGGGGGGGGGGGGGGCGGGACTTGGCCGGGAAACACAGTGCTTCTGCTAAATACTGCTTAAAATAGCTGCCCGGTGTACCGGGATTACTGTGATTTATTGCTGTCCGTCGTGGCGGTGCATGATAGGCGGGGATTTGAATAGTGACGTCATATTTTGCTGCCACGATTCCAGTAGGCCTATCAGCCGGGCGCAGCCGGCCTGTGCTAGGTCCACTGTGTTGACCAACTACAGACCTTCACCCGGGGGACTTCCCGGCGCGGGAGAATGAGTAAACAAAAGCAGAATTTTCACAGTCACATGGTGCTGCAGGTGTTTAATAATGGACGTCAGGTGTTTAATAAAAGTAATGTGAAGGGTGTCTTCTCCAAGTCTAAAATTTTATTTTTATAACTGCTGAAGGTTTTGTTATTTGTGATGTAACTGCAAAGATTTTTGTGGTTTATTTTCATAAAATAAAAAGTTGAAATCTTAGGAACTTGTGTATTCTTGTTGAGCATGCCCCAGGGGTGGGGCATACTGCCACAGAATTGGTCCCTGCCAGTGGGGATGAGTGCTATTTATTGATTTTTTTCCTGAGCAGTATCCCCGCATGTCCCGGCCCCCCTCCCAGGGATTCAATTGACTGGTGCATAATCACTGCCTCGCTCGTGTAGCCTTGTCAATCACGCTACACGCGTGTGAGGCAGCGCCGGCAGTGACATTCTTGTCTGAACAACGGATAAATACACGTTTTAGCTACATAATTTTCCCTGTGTTACCTTTCATTATACTTTATTGAACAGGCATACAAACACACACACACGCACATACATTGCCGGGACTGTTTGCGAGCATCAGATAGTTCTGGTAAGGACGTAGGTGACATGTCAATATCCCTGCAACGCGCTGGGCGTGTGTGTGCGTGTGTGTGTGTTTGCATGTCTGTTCTATTAAGTAAAAACAACATTTCTATGACCGCTTCCAAGGACCACAATTCTTTTTTAATTTTTAATGTTTTTCCTTAGAAATCCGAAAATCTAAAAAAAAAAAAAAAAAAAAAGATACCGCCTATTAGAACCACTGAAAACTTTTTTATTTATTTTTTATTTTTCCTTAGAAATCCGAAAATCTAAAAAAAAAAAAAAAATTCTCTCAAGATCCTAGTTCGGAAGTATTTAAAAAAAAATTGTGTGTGTGTTCTCCAAAGTTACTAAAAAATAGATAGCCAATCACTGCCTCGCTCGTGTAGCCTCGTCAATTTTTAGATTTTCGGATTTCTAAGGAAAAAAAAAATTCAGTGGTCCTAATAGGCGGTATTTTTTTATTATTATTTCTTTTTTTTTAGATTTTCGGACTTCAACCGCAACGATACAAACGAGACAACTCTAAAAACAACCACACCAATACCGCATCATCATTATTTCCACCACCAGCCCCAACAGAAAATACAGTAACAAGGAAAACCAATAACAGCATCAACATCAACATCAACATCAATAGCAGCAGCAACAAAACAACAACAACATCATTACCAAAACTGACAGAAAGCCGAGCGAGCGACCATATGATGTTATCACAAGGAAACCTGTAACAAAAGTAGGAAATATCAGAGGATTTTCCTATTGAAAGTGGCAGCGGAGTGAGATCTAACTAAAACATGGGTTATTAGATTGCTTATGTACTTACTGCTTACCACAGACGATGAACGGGAATTCTCTCGTCCTTTGTGGAATGTTTTGTGCCCAGGAAAATACTGTAAACTGATGATATTGTTACATGATATTTCAGATCTCAACACGCCAATTTGATTTCGGGATTTTCTGACACTATGTGGGTGAGGTAGCGCTATATGTGTACATATATATATATATATATATATATATATATATATATATATATATATATATATATATATATATATATATATATATATATATATATATATATATATATATATATATATATATATATATATATATATATATATATATATATATATAAATATATAAATATATATTTATATATGTATATATATATATATATATATATATATATATATATATATATATATATATATATATATATATATATGTATATATGTATATATATATATATATATATATATATTTATATATGTATATATATATATATATATATATATATATATATATATATATATATATATATATATATATATATATATATATATATATATATATATAATTATCATATATATATATATATATATATATATATATATATATATATATATATATATATATATATATATATATATACATGCATGCATGCATACATACATGCATACATACATATAACATACATACACGCTTAGATATCTGCATGCATGCACACATACGTACTTACATTTCTTAATACATACGGACATACATAGCAATTAACAAATTCACAAATTGATGCATAAAAACATAAATACATATACCTTTACCCATAGCGATATGTGCAGACTACCCAGGTAAACCCTGCCTAAACGATCAATCATGATTACACCATAGTTACATACGTGTTGCCAAGGCATACCATACAGATGGTCATGCACCAGTTGTCCGCAACCCTTGCATCTTTATAGTGCACGGATTGTGTAAAGTGTCACACTTTTCCTCTATCGGACGCCCAGGTAAGTACAATCTACAGCACACTTAGTAACGTATATAACGTATCGGTTAGTTTAGAAATGCTGAATTTGGGTTGTTTTTGTTATCGTCTCAAATCAGAACGTTTTGATCGCAACTATGTGTATATGTTTATACATACATATATATATATATATATATATATATATATATATATATATATATATATATATATATATATATATATATATATATATACATACATACATACATACATACATACATACATACATACATACATACATACATACATACATACATACATACATACATACATACATACATACATACATACATACATACATACATACATACATACATACATACATACATACATACATACATACATACATATATATATATATATATATATATATATATATATATATATATATATATATATATATATATATATATATATGCATTCGAACCAGTATATTCATAAGATGAATATATGTCATACTCTGAGGACAATGACCTGGAGGTAAATTCTGAACGAGTAGGAAACACAGACTGGTGTGAATGTTAAGTCTGCATGTCTCCATCTGAGAGGGAATATATCTGCTGGGGTGAGTGGGATATTCTGGAGGATAACATGAGGTGTTGACTGTGTAACGCAACACACGGACCATGATATTACCTGCCTGAATCATTCAGTACTGGCAACATTCTATGTTGCATTGATGTCATTCAAAGGTATTGGAGAAAGAGCCCCAGCTATTCTCAACAACAATGAGTTTTTTCCATTTATTGATACAACTCCTATACACCAAAAAAAAAAAAATTCCACCCAGTTCCTACATTATGGAGCCATCTAGATATTAAATATGTTCTTTCTAGGTTAGGAATTGAGTAGAATGTTCTCCCAGATTCGTTTCTAGTATCATTGTTGCATCCCAAAGCTTGACAATTAGCACATTCGCCATGTTTGTGCTCAAGTTTTCAGCTGTTCTCTGAGCAGCACTAGCCCTTTCTGTCAAGTGGCTGCTTCTAAAGAGCGGTTGATATGACATGATGTCACACGCATCTAATTAACATTACTAATTAGGCATTAAAGAGAAAAACATGACTCCCTCTGAACTCACCTCCTAACAGTTAAAACACAGTCAATTGGTGGAGTGCAATTGTAATCAAGGTGTCCTAAGTAAGGTGACATTGATCTCCAACAGATACCTTTTTTAATCTTGTCGGTAGAGTTACACTTTAAGGCTTACAGGAATATTCAAAATGTTTCTGAAATACTCATCGTGCAGATCCCCTTTGGAGGTAGGACATTGGTAGCCGCCGCTGACAGCGCCAAAGTACAGAAAAAAAGTACAGCGTTTTTATATATATAGCGAAGCGGAACCACACGCCATGTACGCTTTATATAAACACGCGTAAAGTGTGTGTTCTACAGTAAATGAAAATACTTATATAGAATAATCAACATAAAAAAGTGAACAGTGGGTGCACTTATTATCTTGTTTCAGACACGATAGTTAAGAACGCAGGTTGTCTTTCTACATCATTTATAAACAAGTAAGATTTTCATTTAATTCATACATTTTTACTAAAGGGAAAAATAATTCCTTTAAAGAGGAATGGCGCTGTAGACGTTCGCCATAACGTGTGAGATTCAGCTGTTCATTGTTATACTAGGAATGTTTTAATATTTTGTCTGTAGGTTTCAAACATGGGTAGCGGAGTAGCGGTCGTTCTTCTCTTACTTGGTAAGTATGCTTATTTTGTCACGACATTGCTGTCAGCTATCAGTTTAAAGCTTTACGCTTCTGTGTGTTCTCTGTTCATATGCAAAAAGGTGTATCGCAGAGGTCAGATCTTATGACATAAGGCAAACCATAGTCACGACTGCGACTTCACGGTGAAGTTGATATATTGGAGTCCGTGTTTATATTCTCCATTACGCAGTTTCTATTGATTGTATGCTTGGCAAAAGCCTGGCGACATTCCAAATGTACTATTTTAACCCCTTACAACCCATTCTCTGTGTTATCTTTAGATAACTGGTCTTCAATATTTTCAATGTCACCTCAAAAAGTAAGTAGAACTTATTCAAACCACTTGAAATAAGAGTATTGGGTATGTTTTACCAATAAGGAAGCGGCGTTCACATATTTAAAGTGAGAACAAGTATGAACTTTAACCCATTATGCCCGTAGACAAGATACTGTGTTTTAGTAAATCTCTCACTGGAAGGGTTTTTTATTAAAACTTTCCCCTTAGACCATGTTTTTTAAAGTTTCTTATGGAAAAATACGTAATAGTAGAGCTCTTCTGATGCTACATTGATTCGGTTCTCACTTTAACCCTTTATAACACAATCTCTTAGGGTCTTAGCCTGCATTGTAATCCTGTTTCCAAATTTGTATTTAAACACTTAGTACTTAGAGCTAAGTTGAACCACTTGAGATGATAATTCTGGGAGTATTACTGTACTTAAGACATGATAAAGGCCCCTCTTTATAGACCAATACTAGACCTCAAAGACTTCTGTTAAACAGATTATGGTAGGACTCTTCACACTGACAAGGACTTGTCAAACAACCAGTCATTAAATGGACTTATTAGGCAACTTTACACGTTTATATTGTTTGTCCTTGTTTTATCTCAGGAACACCTCTTTTTCCGTGAAAAGACTTCGAGCATTATCCCCTCTAGTGGTTCAACCTAGTTATACTATGTGTTTAAATACAAATTTAGAAAGTTTACAATATCTGTTAAACACCTAAATAATTGAGTTATAAGGGGTTAAAATGAGGACAGAAAAGGGTTAATGTAGCATTTTATCATCAGAAGAGCTCTCCGTTATTGTGTATTTTTCATAAAAGACTTTAGAAACATTATTTAGGGGTATTGTTTCAATAGAAACCCCGAAAATCTGAGGTATGGTACTTCTACACGTTATCTAGTCATCGGGCATAATGGGTTAAATGCATTTTGTCATTACCAACCTTTACAGTCATTTCAATTACAGAGTATGCATATTCTGATTTCAGAAGATTTGGAATTTGATGTATGTCCCAATTTCTATGGTTGAAAATATATCATCTGCACATCGATCGGCGCCACCTCAGCAAACAGGAAGGTGCCAATAGGTAGCGCATGAGAAGCATATGAAGGTCGGCGTATAGCGATCGTACGCACATCGGCGTCAAGCGTATGCAAAACCCTTGCGAAAGTTGCATACGCTCGTAGGTACCTATTGGTTACCTATACGTTGACCCCGATAGTTACAAGACTGCTATTGGTGAAATAAATTGCAGTCATGTGACCGGAACTGGCCACCATGACAGTAGGCTGCGATAGGTAGCTCCCGTGGTTTGGAATCATGGGTTTGGAATCTAAAATCCTACCAAATGAGAAAAAAAGAATCGCCCATATATCACAAACATTTGAGGGAGTAGGAAAAGTCCTATTCAAGTAAAACTCCCCCCACCCCCCTTAAATTACACAGTATGAAGATGTTTTCCAGTATAAAGATGTTTTCTGTCGCTTTTATGAAAATGTCACAGCACTTTCAGATGGGAAAATAAAAGAAATACAAAAGGGATGTAGAAATCAATAAATGAGTCAGAGAAGTAAAAAATTAGAAGCAAGAAGTGAGAGAGCGAGGGAGAGAAATACCTAATAAGAGAGAAATAGGGAGAGAGAGATGCAGAAAAAGCAGGCCCCCATGGACTCTAAAATCCTAAGGGAAAGGGCATCCCTGAAATTCTGTACATAGGCCACGTAGTCAAGTCATATAGCAACCGTATTAGTAGCGTATGATAGTCGGGATATACCTATGAGCATCGTATAACGGTCATACTAACTACAACTACATGCGGGATAAGTCTTGAACAAACGTATTCATATCCAACAACAGTCGTGACTCTGTCAATCGTATGGCAAACGTATGGACGTCAAATAACAGTCCTCTTTAAAAAAAAAACATTTGCATAATAGCGTACTCGAAACATCAAATTCGGTCCATTCGCTAGATCGGCATAGTCCTGAATGTGAGAATGGGGCTTAATGAGCGGGGGTCCCACATACACGATTTTTGAAAACACAATTGCGACACGACTGCCATGTCGTAATGAAACAAGCAGCAGTCGTGTAACTGTCGTGCTACAGTCGTGTTCAGTCATTTCTGTTTATTTAGTCGTGTTTCCAATATGAAAGCTTTAAAATGTTTAAAACTGTGGTTATTTTTAAAGTCTGGTCGAAATCGTTGTGTTACAATCTTGTAACTGTATTTGCTGTCATGTTACAGTTTTAATCGTGATAGAGTCTAAAGGCTTAAGCAGCACTCCCACATACACTATTTTTGAACACGACTGCAACACGACTGCCTTGTTGTAATGAAACAAGTAGCAGTCGTGTTACAGTCGTGTTTAGTCATTTCAGGTTTTGTTAGTCGTGTGTCCAACACGACAGCTTTGAAAAGTTCAAAACTGTCAGTCGGTCTGGTCTGGTCTGGTCTGGTCTGGTCGTAATCGTCGTGTTACAATCTTGTTACTGTATTTGTTGTCGTATTCTGATCTTGTTACTGTATTTGCTGTCGTGTTACAGTTATTTAAGTCGTGATGCAGTCTAAAGTATATTTTTTAAAAATTATATATATACCCGTTGGAATATTTGCCACGACTGTAACGCGATAACAACATGATGTCAATACGAATGCATATTGACAAAAAAGATTACAATAAGACTTTGATGCGTCTAAAAGAATACTACTTGTTTTAAGTTTCCCACTCTTTTTTGATCACGTGATCCAAGCTCCTCAAGTATCGCTCACAACATGAGTGCAAGGTAAACATGAAGGGGACAAGGAAAACTAAACACAAAAATGATGAGAAAGCATGGCAAACACAAAATATTTCCAAAATAACTTTATAAAAAAGACTGAAAAAGCGATTGTGAAAAACATTCACAATAACCATGAGTGAGACATTAGGAAAATGTTCAATTACCCGAGTAAAACATTGGTGAAATGATAAATATAGATAATGTTATACAATACAATTATGATATAAGTAAACATTGACGAGAATAAATGAATATTTCCTCATATTATAGAATATTTTTTCACAATAATGTTTGATAACACTAAACCATATTTTATCAACATTTATGGTTGATGTTTTACATCCGCTTATTACAAATGATGTTTTAAACATTTATTGAACTATTATTGACATACTTTAAAATGTTTCTAAAAAGTCTGAAAAAGTCGAAATAGAATAGAAAAATATCCATGTATGAAGTGCTGAACAATATCTTCACATAGTAAGGCTTGACAATACTAAATTACAATTTTTCTTAACATTTAAAAAATCTATTCTGCCTATTACAAATGTTTCTTTAAATACTTTATTCAAAAAGTGTATGATGTTGGTAAAATGTCTGAACAAAGTAGAAATCAAATATCAAAATTTATATTGATAAGATGAGAATAAATGATTGTGGGCAAAAAATGATATATTACATTATTCTATCTGGGTTTTGCATGTTTTACATCTGCTTATTACAAATGTTTTTTCAAATATGGGTTCGATATCAAGAACACATCCTGTTACATATTAATGAAACATTTGCACAAAGCTGTAATGAAATTTTTAAAATGACAAAAATATTTTGATATGTTTTGCCGATTGTTTGTTCATCATCACTATAAAACAGTCCTTAAATTACACGAAAGTACCGTAAATATACCAATTGCAACACAAAAACCTTAATGAATATTTCAAAAATATTATTGAAGAATGCCCTATGATATTGCCACCTAATAATACCAAAATGTAAAAACAACGGCAACAATTCAATATTATTGTCCTAATATTAAAAATGTTATTTTTTGATTATAAAATTGTTAGCAACTATTGGTTATGAGATTCTTTGAAAAAGCAACATTTCGTGCTAAAATTAATTAATTAAGTATTGATAAACATTAAATATTGCCTTAAACATTTAAAAACAAATAGTTTCCAAACTAATATATTATTACTGGCTTTCATTTCAAATTGTAGGTTTTTTAAAAAGCATGAAATACCAGTACATATCATTGAGAAAGGCATTGGCTATGGCTGACCAAAAAATATCAGTAGCCTTCTCTCCTATCTAGGAATCATGATTTGTACAGTTTGCTCTTCAAAGTACGACTGACCAAGAAACTGTTAACATTCGGATTTGAACAGAGCCATGGGAGATGGGTAATTCCTTGTTTTTTCTTTAAAAAAAGATTTAAGGCACACCTATCTGGAAAAGATAAATATTTCAAAAATATTGAAATAATGTTGAGTTAAATGTTACAAAAATGATGGCATAATATTTTTCAGGCCAATCATTTAAATGTGGATAAATATCTTGCAACAACAATGTAAAAATGTTTCATAGAAATAGTTGATAAATTATCTAAGCAGCATTGTATAGATATATATCTTATATATTGTTAAAATAATAATTTATACGTTATAAGAATTGTTATGGTAATAATTATGAGGCCAAACCTTTTAATTTTAATGAATATCTTTTAATCATAATGTAAAAATATTTCTCAGAAATATTTGCTGAATAATTTTTTGCAATATTGTATTTCAAAATGTTGCAAAGATAAAAGCTCAAATACTATAAGAAATGTTATAGCAATGATTTTCAGAACGAACATTTTCAGTAGCATTTCACAGATATAGGGTAAAACATTTTCTAGACATAGCACATGTGTCTTGTGTTTGCTGGGAGTGGCCAAACAAAAGAAACAACATAAAAAATGCATCATCTGGATGTGAATAAAGTGATTTATGTCAAAAATACTCCACAAACGCTTCAATCCATTATTACAGCTCCATCAAAAATCTCACATTTCTCATTTGGAAAGGCGCACGTACGTAACACAACATTTCAATCGTAATGCACACGCCCTACAGTCTCAAAGCAATCGTTTGACTACAAGTAGCAGTTTTTTAACACGTGTAAGAAACAACTTTAGATATATAGCACTCGTGTTGTATTATTTGTTTTCTCATTAGTGTCGTTTTACAGTTATTTCTGGTTAAAATGAATCGTTATGCGGTCTTGTTAAGATCATTTCAATTAATTTTTACATTCTTGTTGCAGTCTAAATAATCAAGTTGGTATCGTGTTGCATTCTTAGTGCAATCGCGTATAGGGTTCAGTGATTTCTGACCGCAAGACAGCTACTTGTTCTTCACACTTCACTGCATGTGTTTTAGTCTTGTTGAAGTCTTGATGGAAATCGTGTATGTGGGAGCCCTGCTTTAATCTTAGACATATACCCGTGGGGACATTTGCAACAACTGTTACACGATCACTACATGATGTCAAAACCAAAGCATATTGATTAAAGAAAACTACAACAAGACTTTAATGCGTCTAAAAACGTGCTACCTGTCTCAAGTTTCCCACTCCTTCCTGATCACGTGATGCAAGCTACTGAATTATCACTCACAACGTAAGTGCAAGGTGAACATGAAGGGAACAAGGACAACTAAATGCGAAAACAAGCCCTGCAAACACAATTTCTTTTTAAAAATAATTTCAAAAATTGTGTAAAAAATTCACAATAAGCAAGAATAAGACATTAGAAAATGGCCAAATACCATAGTGAAAACGTTAGTGAAATAATAAATCTAAATAATGTTATATAATACAAATGTTATATTAGTAAAAATATTAACGAGAATTATTTTCTCAAAATATTACCCAATATTCTTTTCATAATAATGTTTGATAACATTATACCATCTTTTATCAACATCCAAGTTAATGTTTTACATCTGCTTATTACAAATGTTGTTTTAAACATGTATTGAATATTTAAGTGACATTCTTTGATATGTTTCGAAGAAGTCTGAAAAAGTCTAAATGATATATCAAAATATACATTAATGAAATTTTTAAACATTATTTGTCTATAGTTATGTTTGATAATATCAAACTAGAATTTTCCTTTACATTTAAAATATTTTTTTTAGATCTATAAATGTCTCTGTATCTATTCAATAAATATTGTATTTACAAAGTTAAGTAACTTTCAAGTAAATGTTGAGTAAAATGTTACAAAAAATGTTGGCATAATCTTCACCAGGCCAATCATTTAAACATGGATATTTTGCAACAACAATGTAAGAATATTTAAATAATTTAAGCAACGTTGTATTGATATACATTTTACAAATTGTAAAATGATGATGTTATAAGAAATGTTGTTATACCTCACCCTATATTAAGAGTCATTTCATAACTCACCCTATCTGTCAGAAAAGGTGGAATAATATCACAAGCAGGTAAATAATTGCCAGTCAATAATCTACCCTATTCCATGGTTCCATGGTGGCTGGCTGATTTGGATTCATAAAACAGGATAAAAGTTGTGGTGGGCCAGGTGACAACTAACTATCAATAAAACTGAAATAACTATGATGTTAGCTTGCCCGAAACATTCCTCAGGTGGTTACAAGAGTTCTTCAACGGAGTTGGTGATTACAATTATAGTTTTAGATGCACTGCATCGTGCACTGGTGCACCGATTCATCAGCCTGTTTATGAAATGAATGCTGCTGCTGAACACTGAAATCAGCTCTGTCCTGTCCTACGCTTTTGCCGCTTGTTAGGACTATAAAACGTTCGGTATAACAACACAGTTATTGCCTGTCTTGTTGGTGGATGGTGTAGATTATCACCCCTAGAAAGGAATAATTCATTCTCGGGGTGATAATCTGCACCACCCACCAATGCGCCAGGCAATAACTGTTTATTATGGTAAGGATAATCAGGCCCAAAACTTTAATAGTAATAGATATGTTTCAATAATAATGTAAATATACTTCTAAGAAATATTTGGTGAAAATTCTGTGGAATATTGTATTAATGTATTTCAAAACGTTGTGAAAATAATAATTCAAATATTATAAGAAATGTTACCTTAATAATTTTCAGGCCGATCATCTTTAATACTATTGAATAGTTTAGTAACATTACACAGATATTGGGTAAACATTTTTGTAGACATAACACAACTATTTTGTTTGAGTGCCCAATAAATAAGAAAACAACATAAAAAGAAAACATCATCTGGCCATGGATAAAGTGATCTGTGTCAAAAATACTCCATAATGCTTGAAGTTGTACTTAGGATACATTCTCATAACTTCATCAAAAATCTTACATAAGGGGAGACACATAAACGTCACACAACATTTTAATCGTGATGCACATGCCCTACAGTCTCAATACAATCGTTCGACTGCAAGTACCAGTTTTTGAACACGCATTAGAAAGAACTTTAGATATATAATATTTATATTCTCGTTAATGTCATGTTGTAGTTTTTTCTCGTTAAAATTAATCATAATGCGGTCTTGTTAAGAACATTTCAATTTCTTTTTGCATTCTTGTTGCAGTCTAAATAATTGAGTTGGTATCATGTTGCATTCTCAATGCAATCGCGTATAGGGTTCAGTGATTTCTGACCACAAGACAGCTACTTGTTATTCACGCTCTACTGCATGTATGTTAGCCGTGTTGAAGTCTTGTTAGAAATCGTGTATGTGGGATAAATTTAATACGTATACATATCGCCTCTGTCTTTTTGTTTTTGCTAGGACTCATTTTACAAGGATCCAATGCTGCTGTGCAAATTGATGTCCAAAGAAGGCTTCTTGAAAGCCTCGACTCGAAAGATTCTCATCCAAGGCAGTATGGATTTCTGAAATCTGGAAATGACATTTCGAAGTTGCTTGGTCTCACAGAGGATGAATCATTGGAAGAAAGTGCCAGAGCACCAACTGCTACAGACAGCATTAATGTCAAATACAAACAGTTCTTCAAAGGCATACCTGTTTTCAATGCTCACGTGGTTCTTGCCAAAAACGAACGGAATGGAGAAATTGAGAGAAATGCCTATGGTAAATTCGTCCAGAAGATATCTGATGATGTTACTTCAATCACACCGGCCATGTCAAAAGTTGCTGCTCTGGATAGAGTTCTCTTCAAAGAAGGTGATAAGAATACCCAAACCATCATCACTGATTCACAGGTTGATACCTACATTTATGTAGATGAAGATACCTCAATCGCATACCTTGCCTACTTCGTCAAGTATACAGCCAACAGCCATGACCATGTCAAGATGCCAAATCACATGATCAATGCAAACGATGGAAGAGAATTTTTCAGCTATAATGAAATTAAGTCCTATCGCGTTGAAGGAATAGGAGGAAATGTGAAACTTGGAAAATATTTCTTTGGACGACACCCAAAACTTGGGAAACTAGATGTAGTAAAAACCGCAGACGGCAAATGCCATTTGATGAATGATGATATAGAAGTGTTTCATATGTATAACAGGAAAACACGAGACTTTGGAGCCAAGCCTTACGCTTATGACTGCAATGTTCTCATTCAGGATGAGGTTAATGGTGGTTTCTCCCCACTGTATGACGCTTTCTACTTTGGTACAAAGGTATTTGAAATGTTTCGTGAATGGGTAGGTGTTACTGCTGTGGTGAAAAGACCGGTGCCTCTTCTGGTTCATTATAGGCACGAATTTGGTAATGCTGTGTGGAGTGGGAGTGGAGGATATGCTGCATTTGGAGATGGCAACACCAAGTTCTATCCTTTCAGTGCATTTGACATTATAGCCCATGAACTTGCACATGGATTTACCGATGACAATTCAGATTTGGTCTCTAAAGGAATGTCTGGCGGAATAAACGAGGCCTTTTCTGATATAACTGGAGAAGCGTTCGAATTGTATCTGAATTTCACAAGTATTGACTGGAAATTAGGTTACTACATACGCAAAGGAAGTGCATCTCTACGATGGTTTGATAGACCGTCAAAGGACTGGCGATCCATAGACAGGGCTTCACAATATGATGGTCGAGATGTTCATTACACAAGTGGTGTCTACAACCGGGCATTCTATACTTTATCAAACCTACCTGGATGGAATATAAAGATGGGCTTTCAAGTAGCAGCGTATGCAAATAGGATTTACTGGTATCCAAGAGTAACATTCGATGAAGGGGCATGTGGAATGGAGAGGGCAGCTGAAGCTCTAGGGTTTAACAAAGATGACGTCAGAAAGGCCTTCAATGTGGTTGAAGTGGTATGCAATGGGACTTTGGATGCTGCTAGTAAAACAGAGCTTATCTTTGGCCGCTTGTACACTGGTTTATACGCTGCGTATCAAGAAAAACACTATTACAAGTTCTACCTAGCACACATTGATAAACCACTTTTAGTAATTTCGATTTTTGGAACTAGGAATGTTGATGTTTACTTCAAAAAAGGGCGCTGGCTGACACCCACAACGTACGATAAGAAAATTAGGTCCAAAGGATCTTTTAAAACAATCCTGATTGCTGAACCAACTGCAGGTAATGCTTTACATTTTCCAACTACACGTACAATGATTCAGGGGTAAGAGCATGCCAAATCAAGGTAAAGGATGGTCTGGTGAAAGAGATTTTATTTCTCCCCTCTCTGTTCACATGCAAGCACACTAGAAAACATGTAAACATACAAATATATATACATACATACATTCATACATACATGCATATATACCTGCAAACATATTCATACATACATACATGCATACATACATACATACATAATACATACATACATGTACATACACACAAACATACCTATTTAAAAACGCATACATACATAGCATCCATGCCTGCCCTTATGATCGTAAGTTCTCAGGTGTTCGCACTGACTGCTAGCTGTCTCTCATTAATGACTTGATTCGTTATCAACCCGGGGCATGCAAGAAAGTTGCCGTAGACATGAGGTAAAGCAATGGTTTACAAATAAAACGTGTCGAAAAGAATTTTCTTAATACATACATACGTATATTGAGAACATGTTGTAACAGCTATCAGTGACCTGTCCTATGGGGCCAATGACCCCTTGTCACTGATACCTAGTTATGAATGTATGTGTGTATATATATATATATATATATATATATATATATATATATATATATATATATATATATATATATATATATATATATATATATATATGTATACATATATATATATATATATAAATATATATATATATATATATATATATATATATATATATATATATATATATATATATATATATATATATATATATATATATATATATATATATATATATATATATATATATGTGGAATGGAATCAAGTCATTAATGAGAGACACAAGTGGTGTCTACAACCGGGCATTCTATACTTTATCAAACCTACCTGGATGGAATATAAAGATGGGCTTTCAAGTAGCAGCGTATGCAAATAGGATTTACTGGTATCCAAGAGTAACATTCGATGAAGGGGCATGTGGAATGGAGAGGGCAGCTGAAGCTCTAGGGTTTAACAAAGATGACGTCAGAAAGGCCTTCAATGTGGTTGAAGTGGTATGCAATGGGACTTTGGATGCTGTTAGTAAAACAGAGCTTATCTTTGGCCGTTTGTACACTGGTTTATACGCTGCGTATCAAGAAAAACACTATTACAAGTTCTACCTAGCACACATTGATAAACCACTTTTAGTAATTTCGATTTTTGGAACTAGGAATGTTGATGTTTACTTCAAAAAAGGGCGCTGGCTGACACCCACAACGTACGATAAGAAAATTAGGTCCAAAGGATCTTTTAAAACAATCCTGATTGCTGAACCAACTGCAGGTAATGCTTTACATTTTTCAACTACACGTACAATGATTCAGGGGTAAGAGCATGCCAAATCAAGGTAAAGGATGGTCTGGTGAAAGAGATTTTATTTCACCCCTCTCTGTTCACATGCAAGCACACTAGAAAACATGTAAACATACAAATATATATACATACATACATTCTTACATACATGCATATATACCTGCAAACATATTCATACATACATACATGCATACATACATACATACATAATACATACATACATGTACATACACACAAACATACCTATTTAAAAACGCATACATACATAGCATCCATGCCTGCCCTTATGATCGTAAGTTCTCAGGTGTTCGCACTGACTGCTAGCTGTCTCTCATTAATGACTTGATTCGTTATCAACCCGGGGCATGCAAGAAAGTTGCCGTAGACATGAGGTAAAGCAATGGTTTACAAATAAAACGTGTCGAAAAGAATTTTCTTAATACATACATACGTATATTGAGAACATGTTGTAACAGCTATCAGTGACCTGTCCTATGGGGCCAATGACCCCTTGTCACTGATACCTAGTTATGAATGTATGTATATATATATATATATATATATATATATATATATATATATATATATATATATATATATATATATATATATATATATATATATATATATATATATATACATCTACATACATATATATATATATATATACATATATGTATATATATATATATGTATACATATATATATATATATATATATATATATATATATATATATATATATATATATATATACATATGTATACATGTATATATATATATATATATATATATATTTATATAGCTATGTGTAAGTGATTATATATATATATATATATATATATATATATATATATATATATATATATATATATATATATATATATATATATATATATATATATATATATATGTATATATATATGTACATATAGCGTGTTGCAAGTTGCATGAGAATCTGACATTTTTGCAAGTATATAGGATCCTAACTTGCCCCACTCGGATATTTATGTTTTGGTCAGAGTCCTCGCAATGTAACTCACTTTTGTTTAACAGGAAGGTGGGGGGGGGGGGGGGGGTGGGGCAAGTGGAAATGCCGGAGCGGCAAGTAAACTTGTAGTTATGTATATATAGCTCTTGTTATCCTTTTAAATCAATTGACCTAGATTGAAATACATATTTCGATATATCTTGGTAAATATTTGAATTTGAATTTGAAAACCTGGTCTCCATATACCTCCTGCAGCGATTAACATATTAATCTTTCTCTTGCAGGGTTTTATTTTATTTTACTGTATGCAGCACCTGCATATAGAAATTTAAATCTGGTTACATCAGCACAAAATATCCTGCCCCTCTATCTTGGAAATCCCATTGGTAAACTGTCAGCTGCTGTTGGGGATGTAAAGGTATTCCGGTTGCTTATTTCTGATGAGTCTGATGCGGGCACCCTCTCCTTAACTCTTTCTGGTGGAACAGGAAATGCATACATGTATGTTCAGAGAGGAGAATTACCCTCAGGGATATCTTACGATCGATATTCAAGAAAACCTGCAACTATCATTTCTGCTCGAAGAGGTACGTACATATTAGTACAATAGTGTATGAATATAATGACAGTTTACTCATTCTGAATACTTGATTCTTTGCAGCTCTGTGCATTTAGACATTTTGCTTCCCTACTGACTGTCTCATATCTGCAGAGGCTCCCTGGGAAAGGCTTTAAGGGAAATGTTCCAGCGAGATGGGGTTAGTCTGTAGGGTGTGTTTCAAATGTAATTGTTTGTGTAATTTCTATACGCAGAGCTAGAAATCAGTATTTTTATTAGAAACTGAATGTTTGAGGATTTTAAGTTGCCTCACATTTCACTTAAATGTTGCTTTCTTTTATCTTATTAGGGAAAGTTTCTCGCAAGAACATTTAAAAGCAAAGCATAGCCAAGCTACTAGGCGTTACTGTGTTTTATTTTATTACATGCGAATCTGCCTATGACGGACTCAATGGGACAAGGGAGATAGGTCCGTTATTTGTGAAATACGCCATACGAATATGATGGACTTAGTCTGTCATATGCGATTTTCTATGTTATTGATAAATATAAGTCAAAACAGCAAAAAAATATGCCTGGCTGGACTTCTTTGATACATGCATTTGCCCAACTAACTAGTAGTTCAGAACGCCCAGACAGTGTGAACTGAGCCATGTCTGGTCGAATGTAACTCAGCACATGTGTAAGTCTTGGTGGAAATAAGTCGACTACTAGACACGTGTGCATACACAATGCTTATTACATCATAAATAGCATCGTGTGAGACGTGATATTGGTCAGCTTTTGCCCAGTTCCCGGCATAAAGAATTCAGCCTACGCATGGTCCAGGACTGGGACCAAGCATGTCGTCCGTCATAGCCAAAAGTCCAGCATACAGTGGTCCTGGGTAGGCGAGTTTGCCTTTGGATACAAATGTTTGCCTGCACCTATACCGTATAAGAGTTTGTGGCATACTGTTGGCCATTCAGTTCAGAAAAATGCCACACAAGGGGGTAACACTGGCTGTTATCTAGCCTACCGCAGTGACATCTATCCGCAAAGGATGACATCTAAATATGGTCTGGTATGCAACCTACTGCCAACCCTGCAATCATGGAACCCATTGTTTAACTTTTTTGTTTTCTGCAGTTGAGTCTTGTAAAGTCGTCAAACACTCCTGATAATTTACAACTAAACATCTGCTGTCGGTACTGGCTCCTGCTGTCAATGTTGAGAACCTTCCACCACGGCTGTGCCCCAACACACTGATCAGGAATGAGTTAGAGCTGGTAATATAGCAGAGGGCTGTTCAACTGACTATGGACTTTGTGTAGCACTGTGACTAGCAGTGGAGTCTGTGCAAAACTCTCACGAAGCACAGCAGTCAGTTGACCTGATCTGTATATGCATAGACGCTTGTAGGTCCTCTAAACCCCCTCTCACACATGAGAGAATGAGAATGAGCAAGGTTTATGCCGAAGTGAACACGAAGTTTCAGGAAGTGTTACCCTTTTATGGCGAAGCCAACACAAACCTCCACGAAGTCAACACGGAGTGAAAATAAACCTCGTGTACAGTCGTGTTGACTTCGTGCTCTTGTGTGAGAGGGGCTTTACTGGGCAATTAAGCCACTGCTGCATTCATCCTTTTCAGAAGTATATGGGCTGCACAAGGTGTCAGAGAGGTAGCAGTTGTCTGTACGCACGATAGGCAATGTCCTACTACATTACACAGAAAGACTCAATTCAAGAGGTGAAACTTAGGATTGAGGGTGTAATGTTTTGGTACAACACACGAAGTTGTGCGGAAACAGGACGCCTGCCACCGCACGTCAGATGGAAAAATAATAAATCAATCTCACAAGTCTCATTAAACTCCAGAGACAAAAGGTGATCCCCCCACCACACCTCATCCCACACCAGGGTGTTATCGAACGAAGATTCAAATAAAATATTACCAAAACGAGTAAAAGAAAACTATATCACTAAGAACACTGGGTTTCAAATCTGGCACCTAATGCGCGTTGTGCCAACAGGCTAACCATTCACCATGGAGCCGTTTCATGCAGATAGGCGGCTATTTTTAAAATCTAAAGTGACAGTAATGTGACAGCAGATTCGTTCATGAGTAAGGTAGTAAGTCAGAAGGCAGCTGGATTAACCTAACAATGCAGCATTTTTTCTAATATAGTTCGTTCTATCACACGGCTACTAGCAATGCAAAGGGCGCGTTGACAACAACGGAGCCAGGGATACAGCATTTTACTGGCAGTTGATCATGTTAAAAAAACACATTGAAAGGTTATTTGTGTGGTCATGTGATCACTATCTTTCCCAAGGTTCATCTAAGTAAAGAAATCTTATTTGTGAGGATGCGCTGGAGATGATGCTAAGTTGCAAGCAAGCACGCAAAATAATCAAAGAATTAGCACACAATCGTCAAGACAATTTTGCTTGGCTTCGGATGTTTACTGAGCGTAGATCATCAGCGTTTGGTAATTTGTGATTTTGATCCTGTCTTAAATCCTGTAACCTCTAGTCCAGCGGATAAGGGACAACTTTGGGTGGAATCATGCACTTTGCGATGAAAGCACCAACATTGGTACAGTGGTACTAAAATTGCCCTCTGTCGGCTTTGGCGGCCATTTTTCAAAATGGCCACCAGAGGTCATTTTCTATGGAGTTAAATGTCACAAAAATGCAGTTGGTATTTATAAGAAGGAAACCATATATTTGGTCTGGTAAACTCAAAACCATATATTTATGCATATGTATATAATTCCAATTATAACAACGGACGATAACAACTGTGTGTCACGTAATCCAGCACACGACATTTAGAATTTCACTCAACTATATATTTTTATCAATACGAATTTTTTTAAAGGAATTTACTACATCGTACTCTGTGGATATTCAGCATTTTCTGGTGTCACATTGGAAGCGGAACATGTGACTGTGACTTCGTTATCTCTTGGAGTACCCGTAACGAATCTGGCTGCTGGATCAAGGCAGAAAATGTTCTTCAAGCTGTCGGTACCATCTGGGTCATTTGTACAGCTCCTTGACATACGTACTTCTGGTGGATCTGGAAATGCTGACCTGTTTGTGAGGAATTCCTACTTACCGACTACTTCATCTTATACATGGTCATCAAGATGGGCAAATAATAATGAAGAGATTACCTTTCCTGTCTCCTCTTTCAGTAAGTTTTCAATATCATTTAAAGCATGTTACATTGCTTCTGGGCCACGCACTTCTGATCATTTTGATGATGTTTTGATGTCCAATTCACTTCACTTAAAATGAGGTATTAATTCTGTAGCATTATTAATTCATAATGTTAAAAAACTAGCCTTATACTGAACGATATTCATATGATTTTGGCAAACAGTCATATAAATAGCAGTTGAAGTACAGATTAAGTGATTCAAAAGTAATCAAAACGAGTTAAGAGATACCAATAGAAATCATATTTTTCAGACAGTGATGTGTCAATACAGAACATTAGCTTCTCAACCTGAACATATATTGATTGATGGGGGATTTTCAAAATGAATTGTTTTGCATTTTTGTAAAAATGAAAACTAAAAACATCCAAATAATCACCTAAAACTTAGCTTCTATCCTCTTTTAATATATTAGATTTTAAGACGTTCATTTAAGTCACCTGGAATTGCTAAGAAATAACACATTTAAGCGTATCCTGCACAGTGGTGAATAGTGAATTTCTGACCGGAACATTTTTATCAGCGAGTGTGTCTGCCTAATGAAACTTGGTGGTACATTTCCATACCAGAAATTTTCGATATATATGCATGAGTTTTCTGGCACAGGGAAAAACTACTTCTTATTCTAACAAATATTAAACATGGAATGGCTATAGAATTGGAAAGGATAGGCTAGTTTATGGATTTGCATTGTAATCTCCCTAATGTGGCCACTTATGAAACCGGCCACAACAGGCCAGCTTAGAAGGGTTCCACTTATCATAACAACTAATATGTTTTCATTGTAGAGGGGTGGTCACTTCAAGGGTTCCATCTGTTCATGCTTTTGAAAAATTGAAGATTGAAATACCCTGTTCTTGTGGTGCACCAGTCAGTCGAATCTCCGAGATAGTGTGATAAGGCTTTGGTTACTAGTCTATTGCCTATAAACACACATATGTTTCCCCATGGACTGGTGTTCGAGTGGATAAGTGCCAAAAAGTGTGAGGCAAGATGTCGTGAACAGATTTCTTCTTCTCAGTCCTTCACTATGAGTAGCACTGTCCAAGACCGCAACTCTTGCCTCTATAATACTATTGTTAATACTATTTTTATGAATAGCTAATCATCATGTCAAACATAACTCAACCTAAACCGCCCAACCCTATTGGGAGAAACCTTGATGGCCAAGAGGTCTTCTGCACCAGATATATGTGTGATACCATAAGCCTACATCGCCCCATCTTTTTTTCATTAAAGCCGGTTTAAAAAATGATGATCTTATTTATTAATGATATCTGTATACCAATCTTCTTGAATTATTGATACATAGGTTAGGGGGCCCCAAATGTGTGCTATCAGGGATATCTCGATACTCTGATATGTTTGGCATCATAATAAATTTCATGTTTATATATATATATATATATATATAAATATATATATATATAAATATATATATATATATATATATATATATATATATATATATATATATATATATATATATATATATACATGTATATATATATATATATATATATATATATATATATATATATATATATATATATATATATATATATATACATGTATATATATATATATATATATATATATATATATATATATATATATATATATATATATATATATATATATATGTATATATATGTATATATATATATATATATATATATATATATATATATATATATATATATATATATATATGTATATATATGTATATATATATATATATATATATATATATATATATATATATATATATATACATATATATATATATATATATATATATATTTATAAATATATATATACACGCACATATATATATATATATATATATATATATATATATATATATATATATATATATATATATATAAATATATATATATATATATATATATATATATATATATATATATATATATATATATATAAAGGGATTTAGTACACAGAAGTGGGCTGCAGTGAATCTCTGTTGTCATCGACAGATGCAAGGTATCCACCCACTGTTTATTATATTCCTACACGCACCCCTAACTATTATTTATCTTCTTTTACAACTCCACCCCAACAGAAACTCACTAATGAGTATCTCTTTGATCAGGATATATCCTGCAAATCATTTTCCGTTAACAGAAGATAACCTGAATTTCTAATATCAGAAAAAAGTGATTTTTTGCATGGAAAACTTGCAATGGATATTTTACCTATGTAAAAGATAGTAAGAAGCTGTGTTACATAAGGCAGCATACTACTTCAATTTGTCACTTATATTTTTCATTTTTCTGATAGAGCTCTTCAATTTCTTTCTAGCTTCATACTACATCCTTCTCTATGGAACATCACCATTTTCGGGTGTCACATTGGAAGTGGTAAATGTAACTGTGGCTTCTTTAACCCTTGGAGTCCCTGTAAGGAGTCTGACTGGCCGCTCAAGGAAGAAAATGTTCTTCAAGCTGTCTGTACCATCTGGGTCATTTGTCCAGCTCCTTGCCATACATACCTTTGGTGGTTCTGGAAATGTTGACCTGTTGGTGAGAGATTTCTACTTACCAACTACTGCATCGTATAGATGGTCTTCAAAAAGAGCAGATAATAATGAAGAGATTACCTTCTTTGCTAACTATTACCGTAAGTTCTCATTTGGCTTATGATATTGACAAAAAGAGTTCTAAACTGAATGGTTGTCATACAAATTTGGCAAACATTCCAATAAATAGCAGTTGAAATACAAATAGTGATTCTAAAATAATTAAAAAGAGTGAAAGATACCAATAGAAATCATACTTTTATGACAGTGATGCACCAATACAGTATATAAGCTTCTCAAGACTGATGGGGAATTTCCTAAATGAATTGTTTTGCATTTTTGTAAAATTGAAAGCTACAAATATCCAAATAACTACGTACCAATTAGCTTCTATCACTTTATGACAAATCAACTTATTAAGACATTGCTGATTTTAGTTTAAAAATCCTTTAGTTTAAATGTATCCTGCACAGTAGTAAATGGAGAGTTTCTTGCCGGAACTTTTCTATCAACGAGTGTGTCTAGCTACTGAAACTTGTCAGACATTTCGGTACCAGAAATTTCCGATAGATATGCATTAATTCTTCGGCCCCAAGAAAAAACCTTTTCTCATTCTTACAAAGATTGAATATGGCATGACTATAGAACTTGAACAGAGTAAGAATAAAATGGGATATCCATCCTTCCATACTGACCTATCTTGTGATTGTCCACAGTGTATTATGGCATGAAAGCTGTATGTATGATTTGAACTGCTCGCATACTCACTGGTAGATATTCTTACCAAATGGAGTAGTGGATATAAAATATAGTAGGAGAGGAAATTATGATAATCAGACAAAAGTGTATATTGATACTGTATTTGAGCTTTGCAATGGCAAATACGTGGAACAAGTTTCTAATGACAATTTTATTACGTTTTTGTAAAAGAATCACAAAAATTACTAGTTCCTGTTATTTTTTCTTTCAATTACCAAGGGGGTATACATATAGCTGTGCTAGAACTAGAAACCAGACAAGTGTACATTATAAATCAAAAAGGTATGACGCGCTATATGAATACAAACATTGCTTTTCCGGCAGTTAAAGTTAACTCATCACACGTGTTGGCTGATATTATTTCTATTTAAGGTACTCTTTATGTGCTGCTGTATGGAACCTCAGCATTTGCAGATGTCACCTTGAAAGCAACGAATGTTACCATATCTCCACTATCCATAGACTCTTCCTTGAAGAATCTGGCTGCTGGTGCTGGGGAGAAACTGTTTTATAAAGTTACAGTATCACAAGGTTCATACATACACGCTTTGAACATCAGTCTTTCTGGTGGATATGGAAATGCAAGCCTCTACACGAAGATGTACTATCCAGCAACAACTTTGTCGTATAACTGGAAATCCCAGGGAGGAGATAATGAGAAATATGTTGTCTGCAGTGGTATCTATTCAGGTAATATATATATATATATATATATATATATATATATATATATATATATATATATATATATATATATATATATATATATATATATATATATATATATATATATATATATATATATATATATACAGGCATTTAGATTACCTCTTTTGTCAGGATATCTCCTCCTCCCCCCACCAATTTCTTTTTTTATGAGGCGAAGGAATAGAATGCCAGAAATTCTCTTCTCATTACGAATAGTTACAAGGGGTCTTTCAGTTGCAGAAGGACCATAGAGAGTCCTCCACAACACCGCACAATTATATGGCGACTAGGCCAACCCGCTATTTTTAGGACCTAGCAGAGAAGCAAAACCCCAAACTCACGCTTAGGAGCCAAGGGTTGTAACCAGTAGGCCTTGGCGGATTCCTATCCAACACAGTAAGCTCTCGTAATTCTTGACTAGCTTTCTAGGTCATGCGTTGTTCTAGAGCAAAATATTACACAATAAAGATGTTTGCAAAATAGAATTCTGTAAGGGCTTATCCATCTAAAAGTGTGGCTTGGGATGGGGGGTAAGGAACGGAAGTTAAATAAGAAAATGCCACCCCCTCCTCTCAAGCCTTATATGCAGTTAACAATTCGGAGGGGGAAGGCAGGTGAGACAAAATGAAACTTTGGCATCCCCCACCCCAGCCCTTTAAATCATAATTCACGGGGCATGGCCTCAAACAAACAAAATCTTCAATCTGTTTCTGATGGAAACTTTCCCAACACAGGTGTAAGGATGTTTTCTGTCTGGACGATTAGACAAGAGTAAATGGCTATAATTGTGAATTTCTACAATATGTAATGGAATGTAAAGGTTGGTAGCATAAGTCATAAGTTATCTGTGAATTATATATGATTGGAGGGGGTATTCTGCTTTAAAGTTTCGACAATTGATATTCGCAGCTTTAACGCAATTCAAAAGTTGTAGGGGGGGGGCACATGCTGAAATAATTCAAAGTTTGTGGCTTATCAAATAATTTAATTCATAATCTATTAATTTTATTATGATTTCAAACTACATAAGATCATTCTAAAGGAATATTCGGCCAATAATATGACAGTTGGTAATAAGGTCTCAACGCAACTGACAACAGGATGGCTTAGAATGACACTAAGTAAATCAGGTCCCACGATATGGCTGACAACGACAGGTAGTGTAATAGATTCCATTCCCATGGCGTTCTGTAGGAGAAACGGTAGAGTTAGGTTAAAACAAGATATTAATCCAGTCACTGTACCCTCAAATACAATCTATGATATAAGGATAGTGCGTGTGAAAGGGTAGTACAAATTAGAGAATCAAATCGTAACTGTTGATTATCAAAATTAATCAACTCGATCTTTCGGGCCTAATTGATGAACTTGGATAATCAACATTTCTTCTTTTCTCTATTACATATTCACCTCAGTACGTTCGAAGAAGAATAAAGTGATTTTGTTCAGCTGGCGAGCCTAAAACTATAAAGATATTTATGCCAAGTATGCAAACTAATCACTTTTTCTGGTAACAGAAAATAAATTTTGATATTGAAAAATCACCTGAATTTCGGATAATGGAAAATCACCTGAATTTCTCATATCAGAGAGTAGTGATTTTTTGCATGGAATGCTTGCCATAGATATTTCACTTTTGGTATAGTAAGTTAGAACGTGTGTTACATAAGGCAGCATACCACTTCTAATTTTCACCAATGTTTTTTTTTTCTAACAGAGATCTCATGTTTTTTTTAGGTTTCTACCACATCCTTCTCTATGGAACATCAGCATTTTCCGGTGTTACATTGGAAGTGGTAAATG
>OZ012687.1:23028392-23077991 GCA_963942565.1 Maea johnstoni
ACCACGGGATGTCCTAGAAAATTCAATAGGGTCCAACAATATGGCTGCTAATGACAGTACGTGGGAATGAATGAATGGATTCTATAAAGGCACATTGACACACGGAGGTCATCTTAAGTGCTATAAAAGGTTATCAAAAAGTGGTCCTTTCTCATTGTTGAAGAACAATGACAAAGCCTAATTATTCTAGGTTCCCATGAAGTTCTGTAGGGGAAACGATAAGGTTAGGTCAAAGCAAGATATTAATCCTGTTGTTTAACCCAAAAATAGAATTCATGAAATAAGGATAATGCAAGTGAAAGCTTAGTACAAATTAGAGAATCAACTCGTAACTGTTGATTATCAAAGTTAATCAACTCGATCCTTCGGGCCTCATTGATTAACTATGATAATCAACAGTTCTTTGTTTCTCTAGATCTATTACATATTCACCTACGTACTTACGAAGAAGACTATAGTGGTTTGGTTCAGCTGGTAAGCTCAAAACTTTAGAGATATTTCACTTATGATGTAGAGAGTTAGGAGCTGTGTTACTATATACCACTTCTAACTTGTCACTAATATTTTTCCAATAGAGATCTCATGTTTTATTTAAGGTTTCTACTTCATTCTTCTTTATGGAACATCAGCATTTTCCGGTGTTACATTGGAAGTGGTAAATGTAACTGTGTCTTATTTAACTCTTGGAGTCCCTGTAACGCATCTGACTGGCCGCTCAAGGGAGAAAATGTTCTTCAAGCTGTCGGTACCATCTGGATCATTCGGCCAGCTCCTTGCCATACATGCTTTTGGTGGTTCTGGAAATGTTGACCTGTTTGTGAGGAATTTGTACTTACCAACTACTTCATCTTATGGATGGTCATCAAGAAAAGGAGATAATAATGAAGATATTACCTTCCCTGTGCCCCACTACAGTAAGTTTTCATTGTCATTTCAATTATGATGTGTTAATGTTCAATTCACTTCACTTATAAGATGATGAAATAGTTTTAAACTGTATGGTTGCCATATCAGTTTGGCAAATATTCCAATTGATAGCAGTTGAAATACAAATAGTAATCCAAAAATGATTAAACAGAGTAAAAGATAATCAAAGAAATCTTATTTTTCAGACATATTGATGCATCAGTACAGTTTAGCTCCCAAACCTAAAGGTATGTTCATGATGGTGCATTTTCCAAAATGAATTGTTTTGCATTTTTTATAAGAATTAAAACACCAAACATCAGATAAAATACCTAACAATTAGCTCCTATCTTTTTATGATAAGTCAGATTTTTAATATATTGTTGAATTTAGTCATCTGAAATTCATCAGAAATCAAGCATTAATGTGTATCCTGCACAGTAGTAAATGGTAAGATTCTGGCCGTAGCTCTACTATCAGAGAGCGAATGTGTCCGGCTATCAAAAGTTGGTGGACATTTACTAACCAGAAATTTCCGATATAATTCCAGTACGTTTCCGGCAAAAAGAAGATATTTTCTAATTTTCACAAAGCATACAAATGGAATGGCTACTAAATCTGAACAGTAATAAATCTGATACCTCTGACTTCATACTGATGGATCTCCCCTTATTTTTGAAATGTGATTGTCTACAAATATGGATAAAAGCAGCGTTTGAAATCACCTTGCATTTTATTCAGTTTTATATCGTCGCATCTCATCTCCTCTTAGGATGGTTCTTCTTCATTTCCAATGCGTTCCCCATTTTACTCCCTTTTAAGCAATGAACACCTTTTGTGGGCATACTCATTGGTTAACAGTCTTAAACGTGGTAACAAAGTGAAAATAGTGCAACAGAGGCAAGCAGATAACTACAATAATCAGACTGAGCTGTATATTGATAGTGTCTTGGGGTTTCCAATATAAAATGTGTGGAACAAGTTTTAGAAAAGAATTCCATTACGTTTTTGTAAAAGAATCAGAAAAATGACCAGTTCCTGTAATTTGTCCAATGATAAAGCAGATTGTTCAGAGATATAGTTGAGTTGAAAATCAGTTGGAATTCATTAGACACCAGATGAGTGTACCATGCGAAAGAAGGAGCTTTATTACTTATGACAGCAGTAGAGATATATAAGTTTTAAATAGTGTAATGTAAAAAGGTATGAAATTTTATAGAAATACCAGAATACCTTTTCCTGTGGTTAAAGTTAACTCATAACACATGTTGGCTGTTATCGTTTCTATTTAAGGTATTCTTTATGTGCTGCTGTATGGAACGTCAGCATTTGCCGATGTCACTTTGAAAGCAACGAATGTTACCATATCCCCACTATCCATCGGCTCTTCCTTGCATAATCTGGCTGCTGGTGCTGGGGAGAAACTGTTTTATAAGGTTACAGTGTTACAGGGTTCTTACATACAAGCTTTGCACATCAGTCTTTCTGGTGGAGATGGAAATGCCGACATCTACGTGAAAAGGAACTATCCAGCAGCAGTCTCGTCCTATAACTGGAAATCACTGCGAGAATATAACGAGGATTATGTTGTCTGCAGTGTTATCCTCTCAGGTAAACCTAATTGCAGATTTGTTTTGTTACATTCCAAAGCCTGGGTGTATAGTATATTTATTATATGAACCCAAGTGTTGGATAAGTAAATACCCAACCCTGCTAAGTTGATTCACTGGCTTTTCGAGAGAACTCAAGTACCTAAGTACTTGAGTCTCTCTGTCAGATCATCTAGGCCGCGTTCGTCTGGGCTGTGTAATGGACATGGTTAATGGCAATAATCACGGTGGTGGTTTGGTTCAAACATCAGTTGTATGGCCATTGTCATTTGTTATGTTTTCCCGCTATCTCTTTTTAAAAAGTTGTTTATAAATGTATATGTAGTTTGTTTTATACGCTGTTTCATTGTGAAGCTCACTATGGGTAAACGCTTGTGCTTTGCACTGGTCGTATGGCCGGATTTGGCAACCGCTCCTTGGCAACTGTCTGTTTGTTTAATACGTCATCATGTCTGGCCGGGCTTGGCAACTGTCTGTTTGTTCACTACGTCATCATGTCTTGCCGGGCTTGGCAACCACTCCTTGGCAGCTGTCTGTTTGTTTACTACGTCATCGTGTCTGGCTGGACTTAGCAACCGCTCCTTGGCACCTGTCTGTTTGTATACTATGGCATCATGTCTGGCCGGGTTCAAGTTATTCCAAATAATGCCCTAAATCTATAACAAAAAAGCTCTATTTAAAGCAAACCATCAAATGCTCTATTATTGTCCCATCAGAGTTCTCTCAAAGATCAGAGGGGCTCTCTTCTTTACTTTTGTTGAATCTGTATTTGTTATTGTATTATCATATACAGTACATCAAGTTAGCAAATAACCACTCATTCTATTTCGAAAAGGCTAAGTCTTGATAGATCTGTGGTACTTGTGCACCCTTTCTTAGATAATACTTAGGCTATACAACTTGCAAATAATATAATATATGTTTAGTTAATGAATGTTCATTGTAGTTGTCACCACTGTCAAGTGCCAGGACATATGTCGCTATGGTTTAAGTAAAATTGCAGTCATTATTTCATTTTAAGCTACAACTAGGTGTTAACACCAGTGAAATGCCAGGATGGAGTTTAATCTAAGTCTGGCTTTACTTTCCCTTTCAAGGAGTTTTAGGTACAGACAGGTAGATTTGGTCAGGCCAGATACCAGAAGCTGTATGGTCACCCATTTGACTGCCCCGCCTGAAGTATGGAGCACTGGTCACGATTGTTAATGCAGGGTCTGGAGTTGATCAAGGAACTCCTGAACTTAAATTGGTGGGGTCTAGCCATCACTGAAATTCCACTCGTGCATTCGGGATCAGGTTTATCTGGAGTGAGTCTGGCATCACCTGAGTCCATTAATTCTGGACAAAGAATTGGAGAGGCCGTTTGTGCCTCCTGGCCTGAGGAACCAGTTGCATCATGGTGGCTTGACTTGAGATGCTCCTACTCTGACCTGGACCCATCCCCCTACCAATTCAAGCATCTCATTTCTAAGATGCCCTTTCGCTGGCCACCACAATGAGGAACCACCTGCTCAACCCCCTCTTCCTCTCATCCTGGCATAGTAGGACTCCTTTATGTGGTCAGAGCCACAAGGAGGATAGGGCAACAAGCGCCCTGATCAGAGGATGATCAGGGCTTCTGCGAGCCCGATGCCTTTTGATTAGCCTAGAATTATGCGGTTTCTGAAGAAAAAGTTCTGAAGTCAGAGGTGGTGACATCAGAAGGCAAGAAGCCTTGGATGAGTTACCACATTCGGAAGGTAATCTCCCTGCATCTCGGTGGTTTACTTTAAAACGTCAGAAGACTTCCTGTCAAATATCTCAAAGGAGACCTAGTGCCCTGGGACCAGAACAACCTGCTAGAGTTGCTGTGTATGGTTGTCCAGCTGAACCAGCTGAACTGCATGTGTCAGCAGCTTGATCTGATTGATCGCAGACACCATGAATGAAGTCAATGGAGAGTCAAAAACTCTTCCTTGTCCCATAGTGTCACCAGGAATTTCATGGCAAAGACTGCTTCGCCCAGCAAGGTTCTGGATCTTGACAAGACTTCCGTTGAGTCTAAGTTTGCCATTCTGACCTGTGAAGGGGGTTCAACAGGATGCAGACATATGTTATGGTGGCAATCTCTACCTTTCTGGCAAAGATTAACCACCTCTGGAGTGGTCTAACAGGTTCTAAGGAGAGCACCAGGACCTTGCACAATTGTGCAGCCTGTTTCCTGAAAGCTAGCCAGAACTGTCCAGGTTGCTCACCAAACAGACGTATATCCCCTTTGAGCTCCTCCAAAGTCAGGGATAATCCAGGTGGAGTGAGCACTTGACGTATGGCAGGCGGATTATCGGTCAGCGCGTCTGCTCTCAGGAGGAAGTAATCTCAGGAAGGAGCAGGCATAGTGCAAGTTATTTTGCGCTATATCTGCCCATTCTTGAGCCCTTTTGGGCCTTGGGTACACTTTTTCAGCATCAACTCTAAATGATGTAATTGCAAAGTGATGCCAAAACACCTTAAAGACAGCAATCTTTACTTTACCCCGTTTATCACATCAATGAGGCTGTAGAGGTATATTTGTTGACCAGACTGTTTCTCCAAAACTCAGAGCAGGTTATCCAATTAGTAAGATGTTTGACCTATCAAAACTAATGGCAATAGTGGTTTGGTCAGATGTTAATGTTGTTACTTTCCCCAAAATTAATATCCACAAGGAACATACACCAAGAAGAGGAGAACATAACTTAGAGCTGTAAAAACTGTCTAAGTCAAGATGTATCTTCCTTTGCCACTCTATTGTATGGATATGTAGATCAAAACTCAATATCTTATCAAACCCTTAAAACTCATATGCCTATGTGGAACAACAACATTCAGAGGTATTCCTGCAATGACATAAGATTATTGTGTACTTGAAAGAAGAGGTCCTATTAACAAAGAGATTATAGAAGCATCAATTCTAAAGAACTTTCCTTTTTACAGGTCTGTACCACATATTGATATTTGGTAGCTCACCCATTACCAACAAGACTCTTCGAGTCAAGTACACCACAATTCCCATTCTGGAACTGGATGTTCCAGCATCCAACTTCACCTTAAACGCTAACGGAATACACATGTTCAAACTTATGCTTCTACACTTTCCTATCGCAAAACATGTGATAATCACAGTCTCTGGTGCAGTCAGCATGTACATCAGGAAAGGAGAGTCGCCAAGCAGTTTCAGATACCATTATAACTCACGATCGGTCAGCATTTACGGACCTCCAAAAGGTAAAAACACTAAATTCTAAACGCTATAGACCCCCGGGTATAGACCGATAAGAATTTTCACATGTATAAATGACCTGTATTTTTCTTTTATTAGTTTCCAACATCCTTGAACTAATACCATATCAATAGCAACATTCTCGCTTGCTCTGTGTGAATTCTCATCTGGGAAAGCTGCTATCGACCCTTTGCACATTTATTCGAAGATATGCGAGTGATAACCAAATGGGCGGGGTAGTACCAAAATGGGGAGAGAAAAAAAAGAGTGAGAGGTTGATAGGCAAGATGTTGGAAAGAGAGGCAGGATTTCGAAAAGGGAACCAAGATGGTGATAGTAAAATGCGAAATTGATATTCACGAGTCCAGGTACAGGTCACACGCACACACAACTTTCTGATTTGTGATGAAATCATCTGTGTAACCTATCTGTACTCATGAATACCTAACTCACATATCATTAACAGCACGGAATGAATACTTGTTACCATCTTTTTGAAATCCTGCCTCTCTTACTTTTCTCTCAACCTCTCACTCTTGATTCTCTGACTTTCCATCTTGGTACTTCTCCCACCCATTTGGTTCTCCCTCACATTTATTGAATAGAAAAAATGTGCAATGGGCCTGCCATAGTTTTCTACATACTGACCAAGTGTGCAGCCTTCCCTATATAATGACAGCAGAATTATTCTGAATTACTTTAGACATGGCATTATAGTGGGAACCTTTTTGGTTTGAAGATCTGTTTGCGAGTTTAACGTATCACAGGAAATATAATTACATTACGTACAGCACTATGCATGAGACTTACAGTGAGTTACTCAAAAACGACAAAGTGAAAAAAAAAACGAAATTCGAAATCCTTGATGAAAAGAGCAGATACCCTCAAAAATGATTATCAGATCTAAATGCATAACAGCACTTATTTGTATCCCTCTTACTTTTTAGGTGTATATTATGTGTTACTCACTGCTGGAGTTACACAATCTGGAGTCTCCCTTGTTGCTACTTCTAGCACACTTGATCCAGTGGTGCTCCTCCAGAATGCAGTTCCCATCACCAATCTTCAAGCCAACAACAATACACGACTGTATTTCAAGTTTGTCCTTTACCCCCATTCTCCTGCACGCTCTATGAACATCACCCTCTTTGGTGGACATGGGGACGCAGATTTGTATGTAGCTAAAGGAACATGGCCGAACATAAAGATCTATGATAAAATATCAAACGCAGGGGGTATAAAGGATGCCGTTTTTATCCAGTCCCCTGCTGCAGGTATGTACTGTTTCCTATGTACATCAGAGTATATGTTTTAAGAACCGCTGTTGTCGTTTACGTAATTGTACATGGAATCCGTCCTAGCCTTGTCATTATGATGCAAGTCTTTCATGCTTGCAATCTAAGGTTCAAGCCTATCGGAATTCCCATGATTGGGTATTAGATTAGCCTTTTCGTTACAAATATATGGCATTGTGAAGCATTTTCTATGATTCCTTTGCAACTGTAAGACCCCCTTGGGATGATTCAAAGAGAATAGAAGATAATCTTTTGCTAGTTCTATTTCTTATCTGGGTGTTGAAAAAAGCTTGAGGAAGTCTAATTTCGATACATGGCATTTGCCTACTTCATGATGTCTAGTTGCCATTGCCGACATTATATATCTGACCATTTGAAATTAAGTATGGTGTACCAAGAAAAGGGGGCACTACTTACAATTTGATGAATCCTCCACACGATAACTGGCATTACAAAACATAAATAGACTAACATAGGTCATATACATCTCAGTTGGACCAAGTTAAGTGGACATATTACAGTACAAGATATATATATATATATATATATATATATATATATATATATATATATATATATATATATATATATATATATATATATATATATATATATATATATATATATGTATATATATATCTTGTACTGTAATATATTCTTCTGCATACCACATACCTCTATATATCTATATAGAGGAATATGTTTATATAGCATGGCCATGATGCTTGGCAGTAAGGAAAATAACAGAAAAAAGTCTCTGGTAGACTTTTATAAAATAAAAAAGTTAAGTGGACAGATATGAGCACTATGTCTATCAAGGGATTTCAGTCAAAATGTCAAAACAGGAAATCACTTGTATGTTTTGGTGGAATAAAATCAAAATCTATATAATATTTCATAATTATCATTGCAGGAATTTACTACATACTGGTATATGCTTTTACGGATTTCCACAACTATACCCTGAGAGCAACCACTTGGTCAACGCCAATGCCTAGACCAACTACATCTGTAGTCATTTCATCAACATCAACAACGAGGAACAACAGACAGAGAGTGCAGTGCATAACAATTTTGTTAACTATGTACAGTATCTTATCTTAATTTCATGTTCAAACAATAACAAGTTTGGATATAAAACATCGTCATACAAGTATCATTTTATATATATGTTACTTAATAAAAACAAAAAGACTTTAATGATTAAGAATCAACAGCATTAATTAACGACCCAACTACACAGAGATATTGCCAACCCACAAATTTAGATGAGTATGTATACTTGTCTAAATGTCCTGTGAAAAGTTTACGTCAGAAAAGCTAAACCCTGAACCCTGTGAAATTTGGTATAAAAACAGTGAGATGTTTTAAAATGGCAAAAATCTAGTTAAGGATTTAATTGCCAAGAGCAATAGTTAAGGAAATCAAACAGTTAAAGTTTAACCACTCGAAATATCCATACACATATCACAGTAAGAAATATTTATAATGACAGCACAAATAAAAGCTTTATTTAATATAGACTGCAAGAGTCGTAGCATATCAGCAGTAGCCAAATATAATCAAAATAAGCATAAGCCTAAGTGTAAACACGAGCGTGAAATGGGCGATGATCGAAAAGTCGATCCAAAACGCTCAAATGTACGATGGAGGGGGATACCCGGATCTGTCTATGCGGAAAAATCACAAAGCCACAGCATTTACCTATAACAAAAATCCTCCAAAATAGGCACTGACGAGAAGATAATAATTGATGATATATATAGAGAAAATGGTAGTAAGTGCAGATTACCGAGTCATATTATGTTATCAGGTTTCTTGAAAATATAATTATGTCTGAAGGGTGGAATACCTAATAAATGGCTAGTTGAAGAAAGTTATTAAGAGGGTTCACATGGTAATAACAGGGTGGCTTTAACTCAATTCCGAACAGTGGGATATAAACTTTTTTCGTACCTGAGGGTATCTCATTATAGCATTCTCATATAGCAACCGCCATTCCATATAACCTATAATGTTGGTGGTCAAGGCTGATTCCAACCCGGATGCAACCGGGTGAGGCCACCCGGTTTTCTGACCTTTGACCTCAACAAGTATATGTTACAAATATATGTCATACAGGCTTTAAAATGAGGTAATTAAGATATAGAGACCATGAAACAATAGGTACAGACGAGACACATGTAAAAAATTCATTTAGGGTCTTTCTTATATGGGAACCAATCTGCAAACAGTTTTAGACTGAGGTGACCTTGACCTTTCATGAGGTCTGCCTCTTTTTGAATTTCAAGTTTGGCGCCTGTGGTCAAACTGGGTCAAGCTCTTTTCAACATTCAAACAATCAGCAATCCCAAGACAAGTGCTCTGGTCATAATACCCTATATCTAGCATATATGGAATACTAGTTAATTTCATTTCAATTTCTGATCATGCTATAATAGCTTTGCGCCTTGAAGGGGTTGACATCAGCTCCTCAGCTTTATTCGCCACACGGCCCTCCGGGCCATACTCAATCCCTATAATACTACAGGGGATATCCTAGATATCTTCCAATATTCAATAAGTAAGTCATAGGGCTATCAATACCTACAGGTTATAATGGATCCTCAATCTCTAAAGCCAACTGCTGAGATGACCACCCGAATAGACGTTCATGTGTGTATGTGAGAAAGTTGCCAGTGACTTGGGGTTAGGCGGTGGTTTTCGCCGGATACTCCGGTTTCCTCTACTGCGTACAACTGGCTAGTCACGAATTAGCCAAGATTGGCATAAATGTGACGAAAAACAAAATTCCAAATTCTTCGAGAGACAGACAAGTCACATGGCCAGTTCCACAGGCATGTGTGCGGCATACTATGCAGGTTTTGATTTTGAAAGAAAAATATTCGCACTAAATGAATGGACCTTAACAGACACCAGAACCAAAGAATAAATAGTCAAATGCTCTAATGTCTGCAAATCGAATAGTTCGTGTTGGTTATCTCTTCAGGTACTAGTTGTCTTACTGACTTTTCATTAGATGTAGGTAAATGGAATGTAATGTAATGCAAACTGTACCAATGTCCACGTTTTTTTTAAAAATTTTTTTTTTTTTTTTGAATTTATTTTGTTTATTTTCCTCGGAATCAACTATGACCATTGTTTAATACATACTAATTTCAGTTGTAGCTTGTATTGTAAATCATAAGAGTGATAGCCTCACTTTTCACTGGCCTATCAACAGATATAGTGAGAGATATTTTGTTACCATTTGAAGTTAATGACTTTATTAACATGATATATATTTTGAGAAAAGCATAGGTATGATACATAAATGGATAAGGTTTTATATGACAAACCTAGATACCGTTCCAGGAGATAGTTATAATTGTGGGAGGAAGCTGATATTATGCAGTCTTTTTGATTCTATAGATTTTGAGATCAGGTTTGATTTTTTATCAAACAGTTACTGTTTTCTTTTTAAACTTGATTTGTTTCTTTCTACATAATAAATATATTCAATGTCACCTATAACATGTTGAATGTGTGGTTTCTTGCCCGATTTCATGGTTAGTTAGAATAATATGGCTGAATATATCAATATTTTCTAAATCTCCAAATATAATACGTTTCACTGATATGATGTAGCCAACTGTACCCAATTAGTGCTAGCCAGTCATGTACACTATCCCAGAATGATTGTATTTCGGGGCACAGAAATAGCATATGTTCAATGCTATCATCATGGATTTTGTAGAAGCTACATAAAGGTGATGTTTTAATACCAATTTTTTGGAGTTTTTCATCAGTGAAGAACATTTTTTATATAGTGCGAAATTGGATGTAACAAAGATAAGTATCCTCAATATTTCGGTTGTGCCAGATGAAAGATCTGGACACATCTTGTGTTTCAAGAGAGATACTGGCTAAATCATTCCATTCGTCGCAAATTTCATCTCAGATATAAAATAGAAACACCTATAAAATCCAAGTTGATACGATGGTTTACAGGGCTATTTCTTGGAAGAATATCCTCATTTACAGATTTTTCCAAAAAATTCATAAAGTCATTGATCTTTAGGCAGAGACTATGATATTCCAGAATGTTAATGTTTACATTGTACCTATTCATGATGGATTGAATCGGTAAAATGTTAAATGATTCATACGAAAGATCCCCTATCACCATGATACCATTTGACTGCCATATTGGATCAGGTTTTAATCTGTGATAGAACCATAAGGAATTCTTTTTCTCACATGATATCGCCAAATTGGGTTTCTTGGAGCTTCTTATTACATCAATCCAGAATGGATTTAAAGTTTGATTTCCCCAATTATGTTATTAATGTTTAGTTCAGTCATCTTACCCTAATTTGTCTGTGTTGTAAGTTATGCCTAAAATATCAAAAGTATTGGTCCACTTGAAACCGAATTTACCTTCCCAATGGATGCTCCTGCCTTTCAAAGCACCAATATTGGCCACTTTGGTCTTTTCGTTGTTAATCCCTAAACGTGATACTTTCTTATACCACTTCAAAATGTGCATTAGCTTGTTCATGCTTGACACTTGTCCATTTAAAAAGCATATGATATTATCAGTATACTGCAAGTTTCATCTCACAGCCCATAATTGGAATACCTTTCGCTCCATAGCAACCCCTGACTACTTCTAATATTTCAGCACATATGACAAAGAGATATGGCGATATTGGATCGCCTTGTCGTCAGGTGACCATTTTGTTCCACTCTACAGTAGGTGTTGTATTGGAATAAGGATATAATAGAAATCAGGTTCTTGCCAAATTGGAGTAGTGTAAGATAACTTAAAACAAAGACCATTCTAAAGTGCCAAAACCTTTTGCGAAGTCAAGGACGACTGGAGTTCCTTCCTTGTTCTCAATCTCGCATTGGTGGATGGTGTCGTAAATAATTCAGGAGTTCTCACCAATAAAACGACCAGCAATAAATCCAGTCTGATCTGGTAAGACTGTCTTTATGCTATTAAGTGATTATATTGGAAAAGAAATTGTAACTAGAATTTGAAAGTGCTGATGGTTGCCAATTTTTAAGACTGTTGCGTAATTTCCCTATTTCGGGAATGCATGCTATAATTCCTTCCAACATAGTGTGTGGAAGTGGGCAATTTTTTTCTAAGTTTCTCTCGAAAAGATTTGTAAAACTCCTTTGAAAACCCATTAAGAATTACATTGTATGCCACTTTGGCGCCACCTATATGGACTGCATGACAAGTGACCCTCCTTTTTTATTTTAGGTATTCAAAGAGGACCTGACAATGAAAGCCTGTGCAAGGTTTGGTGAAGTTTCTATTGTAGAATATTTTTAAAATAAACTTTTGATTCTAAACATGAAACTGGCGAATTTAGCGCCACTTTGGTGCCAACTATATGGACGGTATGAATGATGACCCCCTTTATATTTTGGATTTTTCAAAAGTGAGATGACAATGATTGCATATCCAAAGTTTCATGGAATTCTTAAGGCTGTGATGATGGTGACACATTCAAAATAGGACAACTCCTAGTTTAGCACTCCTGTCCCCTTTCTTAAAATAGTTATCTAATCCATGACCTGGTCTTGGTGTTTCAACTATAAGTTTTCTTTGACTTAGCTGCTTGAGCTGACCTCGATATAATCACAGTTTCTATTTTACAGTGTTTTACCTCAAATGAGGTTTTCTTGATCAATAAAGGTACATACGATTTATAAATACCATACGTGTCTACTAAATATTCTAGACTAGGGCAACTGGAAGGCAAATTTGGAGCTCCTGCAAGATAGTGCCTTATAGCACCTGACTTAGATGATTTTTTACCTAAGAAAGTAGGTCACAATGGACCGGCAGTCTCTATCGTGTTGACCTACTTTCATAAGTAAAATTTTCACCAAAATCGCGTGCTGTAAGGTATTATCTTGCAGGAACTTTGCCTTCCAGTTGCCCTAGCCTAGTATATTTGGCAGACATATAATGTTCCCAAAATATGAGCTACAGGTATGCATGTGTTAATCTACAATCGATCCACACGTTAGCGTGCTGGTTAATATTTGCTGGATCATTAATCAATCATCTACCCATTTATGTGACCTACATAAAATGTAAGGCAACTGCTTGCATCTCCCATTACATCTGCTTATATCCATCGATAAGAAATGGCTGCAGAGAAGGTATACGAGACTGTTGATGATTATCAGAAGTATTTCGACCCTGAGCGGTACTTGGAAGTATTTCATAATCCAACCTATTTCTCAGAAGAGGCTCCAGAACCTTGCAGGAAATTTATGGAAAGAAACGAGGCGGTCCAGGACTTCGTGTTACAAGGTAGGTGCAGACGGGGCTTTGTGGAATATTGTTACTGTTTCGATCGGGAATATATCACATTGCCATTGGCTGTGACCAACACTTGCCACTGCCCAAGTTCCTACAGTGTCAATATTCAATTCCTGCAATAAATGTATGGGCAGGCAACGCATAATGCACGACGGCACACCTGATTGCCAACCAGTTTTCTGGGTTTGATTGCATGGATGAACTCAAAACTGATTGTAGCATTGATTTGCAAGCTACGTAGGTCATTGATGTGATTGACTTATTCTTTTTGACATGTTATCCGTGGGTGTTTGTACGACCAGGCACTGACAGACGAACGGTTGGCTGGTGGTGCATTAATTGGATGCCTGTACTAGGTCCGAAGGTCTTGCCCTGATGCATTGTGGTCTAAGACGTTGCAACTGACTGCTCACTGTCTCTCGCCTAATGTGCGATTTCGAATCCCGTCCAGGGCATGTACAAAAGGTTGCCAGTGGCTTTGAGTTATGTGGTGTTTTTCGCAGGGCACTACATTTACCTCCATCACTTTCAACTGCCCAGTCTCGACTTAGACCTTATATGGCAGAAAAGTGACGATGGGCAAAAGTTCTAATTCCAAACTGTACAATGCAGCCAGTTGCAAAAGTATAAAATAAAAAGAACTTATGATAAATTGCAATAAAACGGACTATTACATAAGCCAAAGAGATGGATCGTGCAGTCGCGATGCAAATTTTCGATGATTATTAAACATTTTAAACAACTTGCCATTTATCCCTTTATCATATTGATGCAAATGCGTGGTTTCATTTGATCATTTCTGCTAGTGTTAGAATTCCCGCTTCAACATTGCAAAGAAATCACTTCGTAGCATTTTGACAACGGGTTATTTCTTCTCATCAATAATGCCGTGTTTTCGCAAGCAATCAATAATGCACTACCAGTCACTGTTGCCAATAGCAATCGACAGTTCCATCGTGTGTAAAAATGTACTACGTGATTCATTTAGGGCGGACATATTATCTTAAAATGTGGGCCTGCTTTAATTCAATATATATACAACGTTAGTTTTTTAATTAGCTTATCGAAGCCCATGCATTTACAGTTGTTAGGCGGAGAGGAAGTATTCAATTTTTCAATAGCTACCGAGAATTACAAAATATGATAAAATCTGTGAATTTATGGGAGGTACTATTCCAATATGTTGCAAAATGACCTCAGTTATCTGAGAGCAAATTCTTTATCCGTATATTTTCATTTAATTTCCATTATACTAGGCAACCTGGGAGGGGAGAGAGCTCTCGTTGTTGGATCTGGACCGTCCATCCATGAACTGACCTACTTGGTTCCCCACTACAGGCAGTTCGTAGTGAGCGACATTGTGGAAAGTAGTCTCCAGGCTATCCGAGCATGGCGAGACAGAGAACCAGGGGCTTATGAATGGGCCCCGTTTTTCAAGCACTATGCCGCACGTGCAGGGTGCGGGTAAGTTCGCATTTCAACACGATAGTTAATACCATTAGGTGTTTCGTCGAAAAGAACACGATATCCTTCTAGTAGTTTTTAGTTTATTTTTTTCTCAGCATCATCTATTGTTTAGATAACTGTTTAACTGTGCAACAATTTGATAAAACACTCAACAAATTGATTTTCAAAAAAATGAATTCTTGGATTTTATCAATTAGAAGCAATTTGATAAGTTGCTGGGAAATATACAGATAGTAAGGTCTAGATATATATTTACTGAAAACGATTAATAATGATTTTTTAGTTAAGATGAAACTATTGGATATATTCTGGCCCTGGAGAATGGATATTATCTAAAAAAGAAAAAGAAAAGTACACTTATAAGTGGTCATTGGTCACCTGTCTTGGTCACGCAACTGTCTGTGAACATGTCTGCCCAAGTACTACGCTAAAAGCTCTTGTGACAATGCTGTAAGTGAAGGGCGCTGGAACAGGTAGGCATGGAGGATAAATGAGGGGAGATGTTGTAGAGTTACATTGCTGTTGTTTTGTGACTTTGTTGGAAATGATAAAGTAACACAGTTTATATGTGGGGTTAGATGATTTTTGAGGGGGTTCATAGTTGTGGGGTTTAAATATATATGTATGGCGGGAAGACAAGGAAGGGACAGACCAGATACTTGATAGGTATAGGATAGGACAGGGCAGGGTACGGACCTGATGCAGGACGCATGCCAAAAGTACGGGGGAACATGAAGAGAGACGAGGCCCGGGTGACGTGTGGCCTGGGTGGTAGGAGAGCTCTCTGCAAGTCCTCCCTTGGGAGTTGACCCCGTGGGACAAAGATATATAGGTTTATAGTCTTGTATCCACCGAAATGTTCACACGATATGGTTACCGAATCTACAACAAACAAACAAACAATAACTACTGTATTTAAGACCAGCTGCAGCCCAGGGTCTAGGTGAAACACACACACCTTTTGTGTCTGAAAGGGGTTGAACTGTTAATATGAAATATTGATATTTTAATCGTGTCTATTTACAACCCATATAGATAGATACACTAATGTCATCATAACTTAAGGTGATCAGTGCTATTGAGACCTGGTTAAAAGCCTCATCCCAAAACATCCCTAACAACAGCATAGTCATCTAACAAGGTGTATCTCGAGATTCTTTAGAGTTATCAGGTAGGAAATAACATTGCCAACCGTCCTTATTCTAATTCATTTCTTTATTTACAACTTTTCTCTCAAATGACATAATCTCATTACTTACTTGTGATGGTCACTGCAGGTTCAGAGTAACCTTAGGGATATCATTGGCTAGTGCCAATTGGAAGTATATTTCAAATTCCTTACTGCTAAAGTTGTTTACATACCATGATATTGACAATCTTGGTGATCAAGCATAAACTCTTAGAATATTTGAAGTAGATTTCCAGGTTTAATTTTGATTAATATTTCTCCTTCAAATATATTCTAAAACATGCTGTCATGAGTGAATTATCACTAAAAAGGGTCAGGCCGTGTATGGCTGCTGTAGGCGTAAATAGGTAGAAAGAAGATAAACTGAAAATATATTAGAAGATGAACTGAGAATATGTTTGAAAAGGCAGTTTTTGGTTGGTTTCCTATTATGATTCCTGTTTGATGGATGACTTCCAAAAAGATGATTTTGTCGAAGAAATACTACGGATTTATTCAAACCTTCTCAGGCTGTCCATTATGAAGTACAACGCAGTAAAGGATATATTCAGGGTCTTGAGATTGATCCTTTGTGTTTGGAACCCATTCCAACTGTCGCCATAGCAAAGATTGTTTGAGACAATGGTTGCTACAATAAGATACACGTAACGTCCGTGGTTTATGACTTTAAGCCGGAAGCTGCCATGTAGGCACAGATTGCGTAGACTAATCACTAATACTCCAAGTTCTAACTGGCTCTCCAGTGGTTGGTACTATCATTCACGAACGACCCACTTACAAGAACCCTGCATTTCTTTTAGATTTTATTTTCGTTTCGAAACCCGACCAATGAGTGGCATGCGAGAAAGCTGCCATTGTCTCATGGTTAGACGGTAATTATTGCAGGAACTATATATATATATATTTATATATATATATATATATATATATATATATATATATATATATATATATATATATATATATATATATATATATATATATATATATATATATATATATATCAAGATCCCAATAATTTTTGTTACGAGATATTAGACTCACGATAAAGTGTTCAACTCACTCTTGCGATTAACATTCACATTGGTAACTGTCAGGCAGGCTCAACTGCATTTTCTCAAAGGCATGGATATATAAGGGTTAGCATGTCAATTTTACACGTAGACATAAAAATTGCAAAATTTACGAAAGATGGATATAGTTTTAAGTGGATATTTTTATTGTACAATTACAGTACATGCTTTGTACATTATATGTTTTGTTCGAAATGCATGCATAACTGAGCACACAATCTCTTGCAATAAAGCTACCTTTCTAGAGGCTTTTATCTAATGTCCGTTGTCTAATGTGTGATATTATGAATAGTTAGAAAACATACGTTGTGTGTCTAAAATCGAAATGTAATAAAACCTCTGACATCAAAATGAATACTTAAGTAACCTAAGTTACATCTAGCTGTTTCAAAAATGGTGAATATTAGAATCCGTATCATTTCGAGGGTGAGGAATTGTTATTGCTTATCCCTGAAACTTAACTTCTAGTATAAAAACTAACGAATAAGACTTTTGATGTCACCGTTGCTTTGTTACAGTTAAGTACTCTGAAATTTGAGTTTAAATGTCTCTTACTGGTAATGGAAATCTTGCAATTGTTTAGGTGGGCAAATCGCCTAATGAAATAGAGAGTATAAGGTATAAAGTATATACTGTTTCTGCCAAAGTTTTAATTGTTATTTATGGATCTGATAGCTTAATAATGTTATCAGTCTATTATTTCTTACGAGAAATACAGGATTATTGATTCATCAATTTATGTATCATTATTCTTATTACAGCCCTTTAAAACGTATTTGGCTATTAATTGTTATTGATGTAAGGGCATGCCTGAAACCATGTGGTTGAAAGCATTGCTACTGACATATTGTTTTCTCACAACTGCCCTGGCTTTAATCCTGCTTGGGCTGGCGCACGATAGAAAGTTGCCAATCACTTGGGATGAAACTGTGGTAGTCCCCTGCATCCTGAAGACATTTCATTATCTATTACTGGTGTGTAATGACTTGGGCTTAGTGAGGCAGAAACTGTGACAATAACTAAATGTTTGGATAATGTTCAAAATCCATATCTAAAATCACCCCATCTCACCACCTCTTGTAATAATGTACACTTTTAGTTTTTTAAGTAGTTGGTATTGATAGTATGTATGGTGGAGAATGTTAGTTGGAATAATTTCCACACTTAGCATTCTTGTGCCAATCTATCTTTATCAAATAGTTCAACCTTGGTCTTCTCTGCTGCCAATGTGGACTTTGTCAGCGGGTAACTAAAGAGTTTAAAGCATAGGATGAAGATAATGAACAGAGGGGTGAGTATCCATAGTGATACGAAACCTGAACTCCACTTCTCTTTTTGATTACCTATCTGTGCTGCCAAGATGATTTCCTCTTCCAAGTTTGTAGACTCTGTATTCGCGATGTTTTTCTTTGCGATGGCAAGGACTTGGTCGCTACTGGGCTTGTTTTTGAAAGCCTCAAGTATCTTACCACTGGCATCAGGACTGCTGAAGTTTACCAAGAATCCATTTTCTCCTTGGACGATTTGGTTGTTAAAGCCTGTTGCTGCTTGAGCGATTGCTGGGATGCCGCAGCAATTGGCCTCTGTTACCGTCAGACCAAAGGTCTCGAACGAAGATGCTGACACTACGAAGTCTGACGCCTTGTAGAGTACTCTTAGTATTTCTCTTCTCACCATGCCTCTGTGAACGATGATGTTCTTGGATGGGTCATGAAGTGCTGCAATTGTATCACCCTCTTCTCCAGGCCCATCTCCTACCAGGGCAAGAACAGTACCCTCTGGAATACACTTCGTGAGAAGAAGTATCTGCTTCTCAAAGGAGAATCGCGCAGCATAGATACAAAGGGAAAGCTGGGGACGACCAGCTGACAGCCAGATGCGTGCTTCCTTAATTTCATCCTCTTTGTCATTGCCCCGGAGAAAGACACCAAGGGCGAACCTTGGTGAAAATACTCCATCAATCCTATAACCACGACTTTGAAGTTCATCTCTATATGATAAGGAAGTGGTGAACGATCTTGTGGAGAGATTAGCCCATGGTCTGAGAGTTAGGTCAAACAGTGGTCCAAATATATAACGTCCTGCTGTTCCGGTCATTTCCATGAGATATCTCACATTTGTATGCGTGTTGGTGATGATAGGCTTTCCATTGTAGTGAGCAAGAAAGATCAAAGTTGGTAGCATAATAGTGTCTGGGCATACAATAACATCAGCCTGCTTCATACTGTTATTGATGAATCGCATGTTATGCAGAGTTGGAGAAATGAACTTGAAATGGGAGTAAATTACCTTTGTTGTTGAAGTATCTACATTTCCCACATTTGGAGAGATGACATGTACAATGTGTCCCATCCTTGCCAGTGTATTTGTTAGTGCGCCATAGCGAACTGATAGTCCACCTCCTACTGTGACATTTGGAGGAAACACTGAAGTAATGATGAGAATATTAAGTGGTTTCGGATGCCCACACATGTGTGCCATTCTCCTCAGTTTTAGGTCTTCTTATACCACGTCTTCTACTTTCTTCTACTTGCAGTTCACCAAATGCAATGATGTGAATTCTTTGACTGCTCAGTGTATGTATTATATAATGTAGGGGCCTACTTCCTTCTTTAGTTAAAACTTCAAACGCTACCCCCTAACTTTGATACACTACTGATAACTCACAGTAGGTGGTAGCTAATACAAAGCACATCTTTGCAAGAATATGCCAATAATTGTTTGACTATTTGGATAACCTATTTTGGAGGTTATCATTTGTGGGATCATCCCTAATTTCATCATGAAAATTATTCTCCATTTGTAGGGTCAATGTTTTAGGTGTATTGTTTAAGGCTGCAGGTATCATTTCCTTTCTAAAAAAGTACATCCACATCCTAAATAGATTATAATCTGAGTAAGGGGCTCAATCCTTAAGAATGCACTTATAACACTCACAAACACACACACACACTCATACAGGCTTTTGTAAATGAATGCATGGAATGACATTGCAATGATATTGCAATGCCCCTTAACAGGACTCCAGGCTCTCTTAATGTACATGACCATGTGTAAAAATTCAATGTTAACATGACCAAGTTGATTTCACGGTTAGGATAAATGTCAAAATCTACAAAATTGAAATGACAAAAGCTAATTTCTATCTTTACCAAATAAAAGGAATGCTTAAATGAAAATCTTGAAAATACAACAACTACAATCCGAATTTATTGAAAACAAATGCAAAGTGTCAAAGATTACTTTTTTGTTTTTGGTAATAGGGAGATATTTGACTGCATGTGATAAAAATGTGGCAAAATAATGTTTAAAAGACATTTTGGATAAAATCTCTGTGGTTTAAGTAACTGATATAACAAAGTATGGGTAATATTACAAAACCTACACTTTTCGAGGCATGTGAAAGTTGGAAGGCAGGCAACTGCTGGTCAAGTAAGAAAGTTGCCAATGACTTGGAATTGACTGGAGGGTTTCACCGGGTTGTCAGGTTTCTTTGACCACTTATAACTAAAAAGTGACGAATTTCTATACTGTATGCCTGAGTGATGGGAGGGTGTATTCCAGTGTTCAATAATGTAATGGACAGGACTTGAGTGTGTAAGATTTGGACTTCTGCTGATTTGTACTTTTTGTGTATTTCAATATTTTCAGTATTTTGGGGGTTGTATTTTGTGATTATTTACGTATTTACGGTATCTTAGTCATTGATTTCATGTATTGACTTTTTTGGTGTAACATTTTAGTGTGGATATTTTACTGGATATAATATACAAGTTGTACATTCTGGTCAATAGGTGGCAGCAGTGTTTTTGGCAACATGGTGAGGCCACTTTCTTTTCTATTTCAGGAAGATTTTCCCCCTGAAATCAATGCGAGAGAGAGCTCAAAAAGAAGTTTTTAAAAAAATATATATATATTTTTTTATTGTCAGAAACCCATGCATATATTCTGTAGGGTACCACACAGGTTGCAATCACCGCAAAGAGTGCAGGTACCGCGAGGAGCACGGGTACCTCTAGACTTGACTGCACCACCTCTAGAGCTAGGACAATGACACATCTTATGACGGGACATTGGGGTAGCCCACTGTGATGAAGCAAACCCCAACAACGTCCCTGCCAACATGCCCCTTTGGTCCTGACCCCTTCAATGAGTTATTTTGAGGGGTGGAACTAATGGGGACGTGGATGAGGACATCCCCTCTGGCCAACGGGAGAACCTGGAATAGCTGCTTGAGCTCCTGGGAGAGCTACAGTGCCATCATTTAATTCCTGCACTAAATGCGTGGGCAGACCAGTTGTAATATACAACCGCACGCCCAATCGACACCCAGTTTTCTGGGCATGGATACATGGATGACCTCGCAACTGAATGTAGCTTTGATTTGCAAGCTTCGTGGGTCATTGATATGCTTGGGTTATTTTATTTGTTTACCATGTTATATATGGGTATTTGCACAACCAGACACTGTCAGACGTCCGGTCGACTGGCGCAGGAATTAACTGTCTGTACTGTAGGTCGCCATCACCATCATCGGCCTTGGCATTTGACATTTCAACGCTGGTCGCGGCCCTGCAGGAGGCGGTCCCACCATCTCACCCAAAGGAGACACCATCTAAATTGGCAGAGATTACTTCGAAAAGTTTCATAGTCATTTCTCATCATTGTCCATGCTATTTCTGTTGTCGGCATGTACAAAAAGCTAACATTTTTCTATATGCCTGAGCCATCCATGAATGAAAATAAATGTGGCTTAACCCATGTCTAAAAAGGCGAAAATTGATCATAAAATTCTCCATGCTTTATTTACAGGGAGAATTGGGAGGAGCACCAGAAAATGGTAAGGGCGGGAATCGTGGACGTGGTTATCGGTGACCTTTTGAAAGAAGATCCTTTTGAAGGCCGCGGGTATGCGGCATTTGACGCAATTGTCGCCCCACAGTGTCTTGGCGCATTGCACACTACCGGCAATGCTACCAAAGCAATACGAAACCTTACAGAGAAATATCTGAAGCCGGGTGGTTATTTCCTCACACTAGGGGTGTCAGGAACCCCATTTTACCAGATCCCCATCGAGAAGTTCAAATGGATGATGACGACGACGGCGGACTATGAGAGGATGCATAGCGATGCTGGCTTGGGGGTCGTGAAAGTGCGAGAATTCATTACCGAAGAGGGAAAGGACCCCTCCAATGCAGGACCATGGACATTTACCGCCCTCTTGGCAAGAAAACCAAATATATAAATCCTGTGCAGTGGCGAAATTCATTTCCTGCTTTTCAAATTAAATGAAGGTCCCTACAAAGTTGTATCCTGTTGTATGGTTGTCTTTTAGAGAAAATATACATGCAGCATGAAAATGTCTATTTTGATAAAGTGTTTTGTAGATGAATTTTTATATGTTTAAGGAGCTTCAGGCATTAGCATAGAATCAATATGATTGGCGTATTCTCGAGAAGTAAAGAGCATGAATTACATAGAAACACATGTCTTTTGGGTTGTCACTCATTGTATGTATATGCATTAACCACACATGAACTGTAGAAAGAAATACAAAATACATCTAGATAATAAATAAATTCAATATAAGACAAAATAGATACACACGAGGATATACTAATATAGGGAACAAACAAAACAAATGATATATTACAAAAAAAAACTGGATAAGAATTCGAAAAGGGGATTTGACAGACAGAATACTCTGAATACGACATAGAAGGTATGTGAGGGTTGTATGTCAGGTAAATAATCACTTTTTTTAAACGTTTATATTGTAATAACTTTGATAAAGAGACCAACTCAAGTGGTAGTTTTCAATATACAGACAAGGTCATCATTACAGTGTGAATGTATGGATACCTGTTAACCAAGAAGGTAAATTATTTTGCATTGTATCAAATAGCAACGACAAGACATAAGTATGTAGAATATTTGTATTTGAATGAAGTAGATGCACTGTTGTTATCTGCCTATGTGTCTAAGGCAATAATCTACAGTGTTCTTGATATACTAAAAGGTGTTTTCCACTATATTTCTCTGTAGTCATGTCTCCATTTTCCATATATTATGACAAACTTATGTATATTTGCTGTTATGTTATTTGAAGATCAGTACATTGGAAAATGTTTCAGATGTTTAATCGTTCATGAATACAGTCAATAAACATACAAAATGATACAAAAATACATCCATACTGAATCTTACAGTGTTTAGAATATCACCGTTAATCTTGATGCTGGGAAGTACGCTGCCGCTCAGTATAAATGCCCTTATCCTTTTATTTGAAGCCTTCTTCCAGTATATGCCCAACATTGGGTACTTGGATAGGTTCTGAAAATATAAAATTGGGTTTCTGTTGTCACTCGAAGAATTTTGTAAGCTGGTGTTAAGTAGTATACATATTAACTTTAAAAACCGAAAATAGAAGTTAGGTAAAACTGATAACATGTTACTATTAGTAACACCCTGTTAGAAAGTGGGTCCGACCTGATATCCACATGATATGGATTTCTTTGGGTGGATATCAGGCCTGGCCACACTTGCAAACGAGTGTAACGGAAATATTACCTGCCCTTCCATGGTAAGAAAAACACAAATACATCACACTGCTAGCGGAGAGGGATATAATTTGTGGTGGCGCTAAGAGGTAATATTAAATATAGAATTTTGAGTTACCCATTGAACACCGCAGCACGATTGATATTTATTGACCAATCAGCATCGTTACTCACAGCAGACCAGGTGATAATAAACAGTTATTGCCTGGCTTGTTGGTGGATGGTGCAGATTATCACCCCGAGAATGAATTATTTCCCGAGGGCAACGCCCGAGGGAAATAATTCCTTTCGAGGGGTGATAATCTGCACCATCCACCAACAAGACAGGCAATAACTGTGCTGTTATACCGAACGTTTTAAATGCCTAACAAGCAGCAAACGCGTAGGAACGGACCAGAGCTGATTTAAATGTTCAGCAGCAGCATTCATTTAATAAACCGGCTGATGAGTCGGTGCACCAGTGCAAGATGCAGTGTATCTAAAACTATAATTGTAATCACCATATCCGTTAAAGAACTCTTGTAACCACCTGATGAATGTTTCGGCAAGCTAATATCATAGTTATTTCAGTTCTATTGATAGTTAGTTGTAACCTGACCCACCACAACTTTTATCCTGTTTTATGAATCAAAATCGGCCAGCCACCATTGAACCATGGAATAGGGTAGATTATTGACTGGCAACTATTTACCTGCTTGTGATATTATTCCACCTTTTCTGACAGATAGGGTGAATTATGAAATTACTCTTATTATAGGGTGAGGTATAACAATAGTTTTTATTATACCTCACGTGAATATACTTGATTCTGGGTGATCAAGGGCCATGGATTAATCGTCATGTTTTCCTCACTCCTTAGCGACAGGCTGTTGTCCTTAACAGCTTATGAACTAATTGAATAGTTCATGGCAACATCCATGAACTAATTGATTAGTTACCGCTAGCCCGAAGAATACCCACGAAAAACCCACGGAGTTTGCCGTGTGGGCTACCGGTGAAACTAGTTCAACAAGGCAGACGACGAGTATTTATCCAGAATCTCTGGTGTTTTTAGTTTTTTCTCCTTTTGTGTTATGTATTTTGTTCGATATAATAAAACATACATGACATCCCTGTAGTGTGTCCACCAGGAATAAGTTCCCCCCAAGAGGATTGTCGTCCTCGGCCTACGCCCTCGAGCGACAATCCTCTCTCGGGGAACTTAATCCTGGTGGAAACCCCACAGGGATGTCATATTTGTATAATACATTTTTCTACTAGCCTCTTCATTGGTTAATTAACGCGATACCGATAAGCAATCTTAACCTTGTCATTTTAGTCTAAAAAAGAAAATGAAATATGAAATGTACCATCATACATACGTGCTGTAGGATATACCTTAATTTTGATTACGTTTAAAGACTATTTCTTTCGAAAACATTGTGCAAATAGATTACAAGCACTTTAGGCACACAGATACAAACGGACACATACAAACATTCACACATGCATACATGAGTACATTGTATGTACAAACGAATGTACGTATGTGTTGCTGTCTGTATGTATGTACATACCTACCTACATACATATGTATGTATGATTGTATGTAGATAGGTAGGTAGGTATGGATGTATATATATATGCGTGTGCCTATGTGTTTCTTTAGAGGTAGGTATCCAAGGTATGTGTATATTTATCATCAGCCCCACTCTTATTCTAACAGTTGACTGGTTAATTAATGTGTTGTACGGGGCTGAATTGGGCTTCTAACATTGCTTCTAACAAGTGTCGAGGGTCGAATATTAAACCTGTATTGGGATTTTAACAATGCTCTTCACAAAGTCCTTTGTTAGCATCCCAATACATTTATACTACTTCCAGTAGATCGAGCCACTCTATCGTCAGGTATGCCTTTGTTTACATTATGAGGTTGACTGGCCATACCCACGATAGAGAAAGCCCGGCTTTCTCTATCGTGGGTATGGCCAGTCAACCTCATAATGTAAACAAAGGCATACCTGACCCATACAAAACTTTTCCACTGCGCCCAAAAAAATGGGCGCTCACATTTCTAGCCCAGTCTGGCCACCCAAACCAACTGAATTCGTTTCCTACCTTGGTAATTTACGTTGTGACGCCTTTACAGCACTCAAATCCGTCCAGAGTGCGAGAAATGAGAGCTTTTTGGCTGGAAGCGATAATTTTCACTGTGTCCGTTCCGCCATTGAATTTGAGGCATGACTAGTCGAGCAGCACACGTGTGAAAAGGTGATAGGTTTGATACAGGAAATGATGGACAATGCTGCTCGACTAGTCATGCCTCAAATTCAATGGCGGAACGGACACGGTTAAAATTATCGCTTCCAGCCAAAAAGCTCTCATTTCTCGCACTCTGGACGGATTTGAGTGCTGTAAAGGCGTCACTACGTAAATTACCAAGGTAGGAAACGAATTCAGTTGGTTTGGGTGGCCAGACTGGGCTAGAAATGTGAGCGCCCATTTTTTTGGGCGCAGTGGAAATGTTTTGTATGGGGCTTTCTCTATCGTGGGTATGGCCAGTCAACCTCATAATGTAAACAAAGCCAAAGGCATACCTGACGATAGAGTGGCTCGATCTATACTTCCAGTAGTGCCATGGATAAGAGTGCTGGGCATATCATAGCAACAGAATGGTTTCAAAATGGCGGCCATTGCTGATCGTTACCCGCTAGAAATTGTTTTAGGTGTAAACATACTATCTTATATATCTATCGTAATTCAAAATTAATGTGGTTGGGGGGGGGGGGGACTAAAAATGAATTCGTTATCCTTGTTTTAAAAATGCTACACGGTCGATGTCTACATTCAGCAAGCGGTATCGCATTCGGCCGATGGCCTCGTTTGATACCGCTGTCTTCTTGCAGACATCTCCCCGTAAACCGTTTGCACAACAATGATAACTAATAGTACCTACCTTCGCAAAATAAGCCTATAAATTCTGAAGGGCAGCTACACGTTCGCTTCACACAAGACCCTCCGTTGAGACAAGGATGACCTTTGGTACAATATGTCTCATCTGAAAGCAATTGTGACATGGAAATGTTAATATTTGAATGGTGAACTTATTTTCTCCAATGGAGCAATGATGCAAGGAATGCTATTCATAATAAAAATGCAGGAAGTGTGATATCCAAACATAAAATACGTTCAAAAATGTTTAAAAGATGTCAAAAAGGCAAAAAGCTAGTTGCGTTTAAGACGCTTAAGTCAGAGTATCTCATCAGTCTGGCATCCTACACAATGCAACATTATTTTTGTAAATGTTTCCGTCAATGACTCCATTTCATTCAAGCGGATTACACACCTATGAAGATTATTTAGAAATTATTCATGTGCCTTTAACAAAGAGAAATGTATATACCATTACCAGTTGTTGACTTTATCCTCTGTTGGACATCTGCGGCAGCAACCCAGTTGCCCTCACCGAGATATGCGGTAAGTATCAACACAATGCCAAAAGTCAGCATGTATCTATCCATCGTTCAAAGAGGACCGTTTTTCCTACAATACAATAGTTTCATAGTTGCAAACATCAAAGATCTAATACTAAGGAGAAAATTACTTCGAACCATTATCATATCATTTGTATATATATATATATCTATCTATCTATATATATATATATATATATATATATATATATATATATATATATATATATATGAATATATATATATATATATATATATATATATATATATATATATATATATATATATATATATATATATATATATATATATATATATATATAGATATATAGATAGATAGATAGATAGATAGATAGATAGATAGATAGATTGATAGATAGATACAGTGAAACCTCGGGATGTGAACACCCCGAAAGTGTGAACACCCCCTATAGTGAACACTTTTCCCCTGTCCCATTTTTTTCTGATACATTTTAGTTTAATGAAGAGTGAACATCCCCTTATCCGAACAGTGAACACTTTTTGGACGAGAAAATGGTCCTGAGAACCTCCTATATGTGAACACCTGTGTACAAGTAGGTCACAGTCAATTGCATTGTGTGTGAACTTTTACTGTCCACACTAAATACTTCCACTTTAATTAATCTAGCCGGGTTAAGTTTAGCATCAGTGATTGCAATTACATTTGTGTCAGATAGTTTTGCTGCTTGAGACAAGGGATTATCACTATTGTGTGGAAAGGAGTAAGGACTGTGGTGCAGTGAGTGAAGAAATTTAGGATCAATTAGTGACCAAAAGCTAACCCTAACCCCAGCTCTCATTCCTTCGATACAGAGCACACCAAAGTATTATTGTGAATAATCAAAATTTCACACAGCAAAAGGTGACAATGTTTAAGGCAGATATGATTACTTTCCTAGGCACGATGATGCCAAGAGTTGACCTGCCCTTAAAGAAAATGGTGAAGCCGATCCACCGTCATGGCAATGGGAAAAGCCAGAGATCACTAACTACAGCTTAGGTGATCGACATATGTGGTTACAGAGTTCATCTTTTTGTTTTAAAGTGCCTATCTGTATCCGCTAAAGAATTACATGATTCTCTATAAGAATCAGGTTCTATGTATCTAATGTAGAATGACAAGGTGAATATATGCTTTACGTCATGTCCCTCTAGTGGTTCAACTTGCAAAATCCCAGAAAGTGTGAACACCCCCTATAGTGAACGTTTTGGCCCGGTCACAAGGTGTTCACTCTTTCGAGGTTTCACTGTAGATAGATATACATATCTCTCTCTCTCTCTCTCTCTCTCTCTCTCTCTCTCTCTCTCTCTCTCTCTCTCTCTATATATATATATATATATATATATATATATATATATATATATATATATATATATATATATATACATATATATATATATATATATATATGTATATATATATATATATATATATATATATATATATATATATATATATATATATATGTATATGTATATATATATATATATATATATATAGATAGATAGATAGATAGATAGATAGATAGATAGATAGATAGATATAGATAGATAGATAGATTGATAGATAGATAGTTATACATACATACATACATACATACATACATACATACATACATACATACATACATACATACATACATACATACATACATACATACATATATATATATATATATATATATATATATATATATATATATATATATATATATATATATATATATATATATATATATATCAATGTGCAAAGATACTTCTACTCACCCAGGCGGAAGAGCGTGCATAAGGTCCAGTCTGCAGACATGGAATAACCGTTTAAGCATACCGTGATGTGACTAAGAGGGCGAACACGCACCCTTTCCCACTTCTCACTCACTATCAATACCCTCCACCTAAACATTGATGACATTTCTCAGGGTGCGAAAAGTTTATCTTCAACTTGGACAAAGGCCCGGCATGAATAGGAGAATTAGCATTACATGCATGTGGATGCTAAGTACATGATCAGGCTCTATGTATAAAGTTAACATGGACGATTAGTAAACAACGATTACTACTGATAAATATTTATACGGACCTAAAATAGATTTGGGTTTACACACTAGCGTCAATAGGGTCCTAAAGAGTGGCGAGGGTATTGTTGTTTCAACTGAAAATCCCTATATAACTCGAAATGATACGACTGTAAAACAAATAAATAAAGGGGGTGGAAGGCTGTGGTTCAAGTGGTTTAAGTGGTTCAAGGCAAAATAAGGATCGAGACTCAATATTGAACATAGAACAACGCTACATTCCTGATATAACTATAACAGCTTGTTTTCCTAATCTACTCTGAGACGTTGGTACAAACATTAATAAGAATCTGGAGTCCCAGAGTATTTTCTATACATGTACAAGGTGTCGGCAAACAACATCGAAGCAGAGATACAGATCTATCCTAAGAAGATAGCATTCTTTTTACTTGGCAACGAATTTGGAATTTCGGTTTCCGTCACTTTTTCTGCCATATTACGTGAGGTCAGTTGCAACTGGTGGATGAAACCGTAGTACCGGCGAAAACCACCGCCTAATTCCTAGTCACTGGCAACATTCTCACATGCTCCGGGTGGTACTCACTGGGCAAAGTATTGGTCACATTAGTAGAGCCATAAATAAAGAAAATAAATATTAATTGTATTACACTTGTCTGTTGACCTTCTAGGCATAAAGTAGCATTTTCCTGCTTCTAGCTTCATTCCCTTATAGTCCAGTCAATCTAACTGATTTTTGGGCTCAACGTCAGAATAATTGCAACAGAATTTTTTTCACTTCTGTGAGTTAAGGCATAGTCTCCTGCATAATATACTGAAAGTCTACCAAAATCATCCCTTGGGAAAGGGGTCAACAGCAGCCATCTTTAAAGATGGCCGCCAATTTCACTATTCAGTACTGTACTCCACACTCTCATTTTTCCCTTACACAAATTTAGTCTTAGAAACCTAAAACCAGCTTTATTTCACTTTTGACAATATGTTTGAATATTCCATGCAAAATTTGTTTCAAAAAAGTTTTAATTTTGGCTCTTTTAATTCAGAAAAAGTAGAAAAAACATGAAAATCGCCCAATTTACTCCGAGTTGTTTATGATAGCATTAAAAGCATAGCTTATTTTTGAAACTTTACTTTTTCTTCCACTTTCAGCATCCCTAAGGCTTCTTCTCAGTTCATTATGGGTCCCAGTTTCCTTATAATTTGTTCATAATAGGTGTTTTTAACGGGTTTACTATTTCAGTTCTTAATTGGCCACAACCATATCTAATATGTGTACCTCCAAACCTTATGTACTGAGGCTGAATCTTTATCTTTTAGAGTTTACACCTAGGACACATTATCTGAAAAGTGTTTCTCCATGGAAACCAGAGAGTAAGGTGTAGACTACACCCCTCTTCTTTCAACATATAGGGCGAATGCCCCCCCTTCAGGGAATAAAATTCCAGGTCTAGGGGAGGAAACAGAAGGGAGGGCAATGCTCGCAGGTAAGTATTTATCATAAAAGAGAAATTACTTCTAATTTCCTGTTTTATTAGTAAATCCTTACCTGCTCCCTTTGGAAGCAGAGTACCACCGTTTAGCATAAGCTGTGGAAGGATCTGGAATTACTTTCTAGCCGCTGTGCCGGCCGCCACCATCACCGCTCTACTAAACCGTCCCCTCATAGCAGGGAGGTCCTTCAGGTAGAAGCGTGCGAAGGTCTGAGGGCGACTCCAAGCCGCAGCATCCATAATATCCTCAAACGGTACACCTACGGTGGCCGCCCAAGTGGTTGCGAACCCTCTGGTGTCATGAGCACAAATGCCCATCTGCTCTCTCTGCTCGTGCGACAAGTGCGAGTACGCCCCAGAGATGGCCTCCTTCACCCAACCAGCGACAGTACCCTTGGAAGCTTTCTTGTATGGCTCTTTCGAGATAACGAAGAGAGCCTTCTCCACGCCCGAAGGGGTTTGGTAAGCTTCAGATACCACTTCAGAGCTCTGAGTGGACAATGTACCTTATCATCTGGTGAGTGCTCCTTTAAGCTCAGCAAGAAAACCGAGCTAGGAGTGAAGGACAAAGGTTGGTTTTTATCCAGCAAGAGAGAAGGGAGGAGACGAACTCCACCATTTTCCCATCTCAGGTGGCTAGGGTCTATCCTGCAAGAGTGGACCCAGCTCACCCGCCTATCCAATGCTAGCTGTATGAGGAAGGCCGTCTTGATGGCCACTGACTTCAAGGGGGCCGCATGTAGGGGCTCAAACGGTGAGCCCGCCAGGTACTTAAGTACCGTTGGAAGGTCCCACGTTTCCCTGAGAGTTCTCGGCCTGGCCGCCACGACAAAGATACCCTTCAAGAGGGTAGAGAGGTCGGTGTTCAAAGACACCGTGGACCCATCCGGAAAACCCTGGTGTATAGCCGCAATAGCCGACCTATACCCTGCAAAAGTGGAAGGGGCTAAGGGATTCCCTTTATGCCGGATTGTCCACAGGTTTTCCAGAAATTCTGCAACCTCCATTAAAGGCGGGAACCATAAACCCGGCGAGTTGACTCTCGTCTGGCTATGGCTGCCGTGTCAGCAACGTTTGCTGAAAAGCCGCGGTCAACGAAGGATTTGCGGACAGAGGCCATACAGTTAACCTCATGGCCTCCGGTTTGGGGTACCGCATCCCCGTGACCGCGTTCTTCAGGAGATCCTCCCTCTGGGAGATCTCTGGTCACAGCGTTGTGGAGGGTCCACTCCGTGGGGTGACGGTGGCTCCCCCTGGACAAGGCATCTGCAAGGACGTTCTTGTCCCCGGACAGGTGGCTGGCCACAAGAGAGATGTCATGTTGCCTGCACCATGCCCAGACGTCCAGTGCCAGACGGCACAGAGACGGGGACTGGGTCCCGCCCACCTTGTTGATATAGGCAACCATGGTGGAATTGTCGGAAATGAAATCCACAGCAGTGCCCTGCAACTGAGGTAGGAAATGCTTCAGGGTTAGCCAGACCGCTTGAAGCTCGAGCCAATTGATGTGTCGCTTGGCCCAGGCTCTTGACCAATGCCCGGAGACCACCCAGTCGCCTAGGTGGCCTCCCCACCCTTCCTTGGAGGCATCTGTTACGATCGACATAGTCGGATCAGGATGCAGGAAGGGGCAGCCAACTCAAAGATTGGCCTGTGAAGTCCACCACTCTAACTCGGCGAGAGTCGCCTCGTTCGGTAGGATGCGTACGTACGGGCTGTCCGAGACCTGTGTCCACTGGTCGTGGAGCATCAGTTGGTTCGACCGCGTGTGGATTACTGCCATAGGAACCAACTCGCGGAGGCTGGACAGGTGTCCTAGAAACCTCTGCCAGGTTTTCGCCGGCTGGGCATTTCTCGCCAGCAAAGAGGCCGCTAGGCGGGTAGCCCTGAGAATCCTCCTTTCGCTCGGGAACACGAGCATATTCAGGAGATCCAGGGTCGAACCCAGGAAGGCAAGGGCCTGAGAGGGGGTGAGCTGGGACTTGCCCTCGTTCACAAGGAACCCCAGCTTGTTCACCCAGAATAGCGTCAAATCTCGGTGACGCTCCACCAGGGATTTTGACTGACTTTTCGTCAGCCAATCGTCCAAGTACTGGTGCATATCGACACCTTGTACTTTGAGGAAGACCTCTATGACCCTCACGATCCTTGTGAAGACTCTGGGAGCCATCGACTGACCGAAGGGGAGCACCAGGAACTCAAAGGCTCTGCCGTTGTAAGCGAAGGGCAGGTACCTGGTATGCTCTGGCGCCACGGCCACGTGAAAGTAGGCGTCTTTTAAATCGATAGAGATCGCCCACGTTTCGGACAGACTTAAGTCCCTCAATTGTTCTGAGGTGTTCTGTCGTTGTTGAGCTGCCTCCCCTAGGCAATCCATAACTGTTCGCAGTGTCTCCATCCGAAAGGATGGGGGCACTACAAATTTGTTGAAATCCTTGAGGTTGAGAATCAGCCTCCAGCTACCCGATTCCTTGGCTACTAGGAAAATTGGGGAGTAAAACCCGGGCGTCTCTGGAGACACCGGAATCTCTCTTATGGCCTGCTTGTCCAACATGGACTGGAGACCTCTCTCGAGGTCCGCCCTTCGAGATGGATTTTTTGGGGTCTCCGTCCACCATACCCTCGATGTAGTTGGAGGTTTTGCCGTGAACTCGATCCTGTAGCCCCTGGACACCGTTTCTAGGACAAATTTGTCCGAGGTGACCAGAGGCCACAGGTGGGCGAGGACCTCAACCCATCTGTCTCTGATTTTCTGGAATGTTTCATCAAGTGTAGTGTATCTGGTTAAGTATCTTACACCATAAGAAAATTCCTTGATTGTTGCTTCACTACAATCTTGCTTTCCCCAGTCTACCCTCCTGTTCATTTTATTTCAATTCACAGCATTTTCGTTTTTTTTTGTTTTGTTTTTTTTGGTGGGGGGGGGGGTACTTTCAAGGGTGGTAAATTACACCCACCCCTAATTTGTGACCAGAAACACATAAAGATAGACTATTAAAAGAGGTAAAATACTAACCTCAACAGATTTAGTTATAAGGTTTTATTATGTTACGTGATTTGCACAGAGTTATGGTAGCATCCCTGAAACAGTAATCATGTTTAAAAAGATATTTCATGAACACCAGAGAAGGAATCTGGGTTCATAAAGTATTTTAAAAAGCTTAAGTAATCAGGTAAAGGAATACAGATAGTAATGAATATCAAATTACCATAGGTTTGAACATTTTTAGAAACACTTTGAGAGGATTTTTGTCAAATTTTGCACTTTTTTCAGCTTTAATTTCATTGAAAGTTATAAATTTCAACATTTTCTCCTAACAAATCTTGCATAAAATATCACAATGAGTTGTAGAAAGGAAATAGAAACAAGTTTTATGATCACTAGTCTGAATCTTTTCAAGAGAAAAAAGTAAATCTGAAGCATAGTATTGTAATAGGCAATTTGGCGGCCATCTTAAAAGATGGCCATCGTTGACCCATTTCCCATGGGATGATTTTGGTAGACTTTTGGTATATCATGCAGGACACCATCCCTAAACTCACAGAAGTGAAAAAAATTCTGTTGCAATTATTCTGACGTTGACCCCCAGATTGACTGGACTATTAATCTTACACAGTCAGAAAATGGTTTACATGTACGCGACTGCGCACATAAATATCGGAAATAGTGTCATAAATGTGAATAGGTAGGTAGGCAAGTAAGGATGTAAGTAGCTAGCTACTAAGCAACGTCAGTATGTATAGTGGTAGGTATGTTGTAAGGTAGGTATTCAGGTACCTGAGTGTGTACCTACGTTTGCAAAAGAGCCTGCAATGACTACAGGGCGACAACACATTCCCTCCACACAAATCCCTCCGTCGAGGTGTCGATAGCTAGTACTGTCACTTTAAGAGCAGTTGCCTTCTAGATTCTCTTAAAACAAGTTTTCAATTTCCTTTTTAGGCCACTCCAATTTATTTACTTGTCTTACGAGCTCAGGAGGTAGGAAATGAGCCATTTTGGAATAAAAAAAAAAGTTGAAAAATGTGACTTTTTTTATTATTTTTTTTTTTTAGAGTTTGACGACTAGGATATGTTTCTACCAGCCTATTCTCAACTAAATAAAATCAATCAATCTATTAATCCCTGTAACCTGAAGGGTGGGAGGTATACCTCCTCAAGTCTGAGGCTCTACTACAGCAATGATAGCTTCCTGTAGTTGATTGAATCACACTTACAAAGAATATTCTTAAAACTTGCACTTTTTTCTTCTTTTTTTTGGAGTCTGACAGAAAATTTCAAAACCACTTTCGTCCGTAAGACACCAAAGATGATTTTTTTTCTTTTTTTTTGGAGTCTGACAGGATTTTTTTTTCAAAAAAAGCTCGTAAGACAAGTAATTAAATTGGAGTGGCCTTATAGGTAAATAAAAAAGAAATGACTACCCTGCTAATAATTGCACCCAAATAAGCGTTTTGCTGAGCCTTTCCAAAAGCACATCATGCTACGACAACATATCTTTCTTGTGAACAACAACAATTAAAACAAAATAACATAATTTGATTTATATTGTATCATATCTTTATTAACAGCAGATTCCTTATAAAACAAGTCATGTATTTTTCATTAAGATCAAAAAGCTCAAAGCACATGGAAAAGAGTGTGGGTATTTGGGTGTGTCATTTCCAGCGATATGTCAGACACTAATCCAATTAAATACCTTAATACATAATAACATGAAATAATTTAGCTGGACGGAATATCTACAAAATTAAGTGCAACAGTCTTGGTCAGTTCATTGTGTAAGCTCCCAAGTAAACATATCGTTCGAAGAGTTCTGTCTTACAGTTTTCTTCTCTCAATTGATACGCAGGACATATATGTTATTCATGTTCTTGTCCACTCGTCATTTCCAAAGGTTTCATCAGGCCGCCTGATAACTTTTTCCTAATGGTTGCTAAGGGTGTGAACAATTGATTGTTTCGGAGGGGAGACAATGAGATAAAGAATGGTGGTAACAACACCCGTTTATGAATAAGATTCCAATGTTACATTTGGAAATATCGATCACCTTATTTCAGGACAAGATTTTGTCTTGTTTTTGAATAGTGAAGCCAAAGTTCTAGCAGTTTTGCTCACAACAATATAAATTTGCAATACTTCACAACACATTGTCTCATAGTGTCATCTCTAAATATTGTAAATTTATGGCAATTATGTAAATGTAAATATAAATATCTCCGCAGTGAAGAGGCAACGTACTGAAAAGGACTATTCAATCAAGTCAAAAAAATGTCTTGCCAAATAATACAAATAAGGGTCACTTACAAGAACTAATCATGTGTAACTGTATATGACATGGCACAAATATCTAATATCGCATAGCATATATATAACATTTACTTGACTTAGTTGCATTGCTTAATACTTTACTCATACTTTTTACTATATTTTTGTATAAATGAATTTGGTATGAATATTTTGTCAGCACTGTGCATTTTAATACATATTAAATATTTCCAACTAAAGAATTTTATGTTGGACGGGATTCGTATTTTGATTCCCTAGTTTTGTTAGTAGCAGTAAATCTCAAAGCTGATCTTGGTTCGTCGCTGTCAACTTTGGACTGCTTTACGTCGAGAATCTGGAATATTCAAGCGAAGTCATTGGTATCACTAAATAACAACACATGGATATGCTCCAACTCCTACTATGCTGGCCAAGCATTTTCCTCGCCCAGTGATGTCAATTATAGAATGAAGTATGACTTGATCTAGTATTGATTATATTCATTGAATGTCAGTTGCTAAACATGTTCATTTACGTATAAAATATTGCAGGAAGGTACTGCGAGACATTAAATTATAATAATAAGACGTTTATAAACAATGATTTATAATAACTTTATTTTATAATAATATGTATATATATATATATATATATATATATATATATATATATATATATATATATATATATATATATATATATATATATATATATATATATACATATAAATATATATATATACATCAAAAGTTGCGTCGTGGTAGGAGGGTGGGGGGCAGCTGGTAATGAGTTCGTTACCCATGTTGTGACAATGGTGCATGGCAAGATGTCTATCTTCAGCCAGCATGTATCAGCCTGTGGCCCGGTCCGATGCCGTACGGCTTCTTGCAGACATGTTGCCGTACATCATTCTCACAACAAGGATTACTTATATGGAAAGTTTAGGAATACACATAAGGAAACGAACCTTAGGGATAAACATAAGGAATAGGACGCTGGTAGAGCAGAATAACGTGAAGCCGCCCATCATGGCTAGTTGGAGGCTTTTGTTGACCTTCAAAGCGATGCCTACAGGTGTCCCAATCAATGAACAAAACAGCACGTTGTAGATAGAGAAACCGATGTATTTGCTGTCATTTATTCCAGGAACTGTTATAAACCTGTAAGAGAACATGGTGAGGATTTCATCATACATGTATCCATGCGAGTCTCGAGTGTTTAACTCATCGATAGTAATCTTTCTGATACTGATTCTTAACAACATAATAACTCATGTATAGGGAAGTGCATGCCTACTACTACTACTACTACTACTACTACTACTACTACTACTACTACTACTACTACTACTACTACGACTACTACTACTCTACTACAATAACTACTACTACTACAATAACTACTACACCAATATACAAAAAGGAAATAAAAATACTACTACTACTACTACTACTACTACTACTACTGCTGCTACTGCTGCTGCTGCTGCTGCTGATGCTGCTGTTACTCCCAAGACACTGAAAAATATCCTTGTTGATTTATGTGAATCATGTCCTTCTTCTAAGTCAATATTTTATTTTGTATTTATTGTATTTATTCATTTTTAATAAAAAAAAAACACAGTTTTACCTTGTTTGCCATGCTAAGAATGCTCCAAATATCAAAAGTAAAGCTTTGATAGCCACGAGTCCTATTGTCCAATACGTCTTATATTCCGAATCACAAAGTGTCGTTACCGTTCTGTTGATATGCTGCTGGTTGCCTTGGATATACTGCAATGTAGAAAGGTCGCTTGATAAAGGGAATGTTTATATCTCCTCTATAAACTGTATACTAACATATGTATTGTTCTATTCCTCATAGTGTCTACTGCGATAGATGTGAGGTACTACTAATGATATTGTGAAGTCATTCAGCTGTGGAGACTAAAAAAATCAAATGTTGTACACATGAGGGTCATAATTGACAATCAATGAATAAAGAAAAAAATCTTAAAGATGAAGAAAAATCATAGATATTGGTTGCACTTTGAAATGAAGTCTTGTTTTCAAAATTAATTACTGAGTTTGAATAATCAATAGAGCGCCAATTCCTTTTAACGACTGCACACGATTCAGTGTGTCGTTTCTCAAAACTGCCTTAATCAAAGAATTAGTTAGAATCAAATACTTTGTGGAATTGCATTCAGAGTCCTTGCAGCAAAGCTATAGGAAAAGCATCACATGAATACGATACAATTTACTGCGATTGTCTCACCGTGTGTTGGTCTTTGATGGTGACTGCAGCATGCGGGTAGAGAATAGCCCAGAGAATAAGTATGATGACATCAACTAGCGTGATAAGACTGACCATCACGCCTAGATGGCGGTCTTTGATAATCTGAATTAATACATAGAGCAGTACACATCATGGCGATTTTAGGTTTTCATTGACAATGTAGATTGTACAAGGTCCTATTATTTTGTTATATCTATCTGGTTAATATATACATAAACCAGCACTGAATATCAATGGCCTTATATATTTGTGTTTTTTAGCGTTTAGCCTCGGACGCAAAATAAAATTCGCAATGATTAGTGCTGCCACTTTAACGGTATAGCTTGCACTGCATGTTGTGGCCAATTCGCAAAGTTAAAATACGCAAAATCGATCTTCTGTAAATTCGCAAAATGTACTCTACACAATATATTGTGAATCTACAGTATGTACCTTTGACTTTGATGTTTTGTTGGTGAAAATCGCGTATACTCTCCAGGTTTTAGCAAATAGAGTTCCAAACGCCAGGGAAAAGCCTATGTTCAACACCCAGGGTCTAACCTGGAAAGAGGAGACATGGGAAATAATCAGAGAAGAATGGAAACAGCTAATCCTGAGACGTATGGAATGAAACCGGAGCATTAAAAATAATCTTTATTATCGTTTTCTGTTTAACTTAACAAAAGTCATATCCCAATTCGACTTAATTATAGATGGTTTTGAATGCACATCTAAGTGCGTAGCTTATGCAATCATAGTAGGGCCACAGGTGTATAGTACATTGCGAACCATGTTTGTCTTTGTGTCTCACGTAGATCTTATATTCCCATTGAGTAGTATCTTAATGAGATGTTGATAAGAAAGCATTACTCACCTTGCATATGGTGGTCAGTGTTTTAAGGGAAACAAGTTCGACATCAAATCCGTCGATTATAACACTGGCATAGCACAGAATTATCCCCAAAAGAATGACATTATTCAGAGTAGGACTCGACATCTTAATTACCCTGAAACGATAGCATTGAAATCATTTCATTTTGATATTAAGAGCATTTTTAGCATGGCAAACACAATAAAACTGTTTTCTTTTATCTAAAAATAACACGTTAATGACTTAGAAGATATAATCCATCAACTACGTTTTTCAGTGTTTGAGAGTAGTAGTAGTAGTAGTAGTAGTAGTAGTAGTAGTAGTAGTAGAAGTAGTAGTAGTAGTAGTAGTAGTAGTAGTAGTAGTAGTAGTAGTAGTAGTAGTATCATTTTTATTTACATCATCTTTTTCATCTCCGTCAACATAATCGTCATCATCTTTATTGATTTTGGGAATATTATTATTCCATACCGTAATCATGTCCACATCTAACTATTAGATGCAGTTAATGGGAAGAGTGGTATTTTGAACTGACCTCTTACTGCGGCACACGTTGTTGAATATGGAGAAGGCTATGGTCAGCAGGATACCTAGAGAGCTGATGGCCGTCATCACCCAGAACGTCAAGCTACCAACAGCATGGACCACCTCTGTGACCACAACCACTGACGAGTCAGGTGGCGGCACCCCACCTGAAATGAAGAATATATATATATATATATATATATATATATATATATATATATATATATATATATATATATATATATATATATATATATATATATATATTTATATATATATATATATATATATATATATATATATATATATATATATATATATATATATATATATATATATATACATATGTATATATGTATATCTGTATATATGTAAAATATATATATATATATATATATATATATATATATATATATATATATATATATATGTATATATATATATATATATATATATAAATATATATATATACACATATATATATATATATATATATATATATATATATATATATATATAAATATATATATATATATATATATATACATATATATATATATATATATATATATATATATATATATATATATATATATATATATATATATATATATATATATATATATATATATCTTATATCTTAATTCGGAGTTTTGAAATTTTAAATCAACAACTCCTCTGAACTTACGCGATGCCGGGCTGAACTGCCCCTGTGGATCTCTTGCCAAGGGTGTCTGATTGGTGCAGCCACTTTTATTTTTTTAAATTTTTGGTATTTAATGCCTTAATTCTTCAAAAAATCGGCTTTTGCCCATGAAAACTGCAAGCAAGAAATGATACAATTGTTGCAACAATGTATTTCAAACACTGTGGTAAACTGTATCTATAAAAATTATACAATGTTGCTCTCCCCCTCTTTCAACTCTGTCTATAAAAGTATACAATGTTGCAAAAAACTCTACATCATACAGCACTATAGGTTGATAGGGAGAATTAGTGCATGTGTACTCAGGGCTGTGGTGTTGAAATTAACTCCCTCATTGACTGCCCCCCTGTCACTCTACTGTCCCTTTATTGACTGCCCCCTGTCACTCTACTGCCCCTTTATTGACTGCCCCCTGTCACTCTACTGCCCCTTTACTAACTGCCCCCTGTCACTCTACTGCCCCTTTACTAACTGCCCCCTGTCACTCTACTGCCCCTTTATTAACTGCCCCCTGTCACTCTACTGCCCCTTTATTAACTGCCCCCTGTCACCCTACTGCCCCTTTATTAACTGCCCCCTGTCACCCTACTGCCCCTTTATTAACTGCCCCCTGTCACCCTACTGCCCCTTTATTAACTGCCCCCTGTCACTCTACTGCCCCTTTATTAACTGCCCCCTGTCACCCTACTGCCCCTTTATTAACTGCCCCCTGTCACCCTACTGCCCCTTTATTAACTGCCCCCTGTCACTCTACTGCCCCTTTATTAACTTCCCCCTGTCACTCTACTGCCCCTTTATTAACTGCCCCCTGTCACTCTACTGCCCCTTTATTAACTGCCCCCTGTCACTCTACTGCCCCCTGTCACTCTACTGCCCCCTGTCACTCTACTGCCCCTTTATTAACTGCCCCCTGTCACCCTACTGCCCCTTTATTAACTGCCCCCTGTCACCCTACTGCCCCTTTATTAACTGCCCCCTGTCACCCTACTGCCCCTTTATTACCTGCCCCCTGTCACTCTACTGCCCCTTTATTAACTGCCCCCTGTCACTCTACTGCCCCTTTATTAACTGCCCCCTGTCACTCTACTGCCCATTTATTAACTGCCCCCTGTCACTCTACTGCCCCTTTATCAACTGCCCCCTGTCACTCTACTGCCCCTTTATTAACTGCCCCCTGTCACCCTACTGCCCCTTTATTAACTGCCCCCTGTCACCCTACTGCCCCTTTATTAACTGCCCCCTGTCACTCTACTGCCCCTTTATTAACTGCCCCCTGTCACTCTACTGCCCCTTTATTAACTGCCCCCTGTCACTCTACTGCCCCTTTATTAACTGCCCCCTGTCACTCTACTGCCCCTTTATTAACTGCCCCCTGTCACTCTACTGCCCATTTATTAACTGCCCCCTGTCACTCTACTGCCCCTTTATTAACTGCCCCCTGTCACTCTACTGCCCCTTTATTAACTGCCCCCTGTCACTCTACTGCCCCTTTATTAACTGCCCCCTGTCACTCTACTGCCCCTTTATATACTGCCCCCTGTCACTCTACTGCCCCTTTATTAACTGCCCCCTGTCATTCTCTCTCTCTCTCTCTCTCTCTCTCTCTCTCTCTCTCTCTCTCTCATTATGTATGTGATGTCCAGGGTTCGTCTTTCCCAGGGGCATATGCCCCTAGCTTTTGCTGTGGGCCCCTAGATTCTTTAGACTAGGGGCCCAAAATAGTATGTATAGTATAATAATACAGAAATGCTGTTTTTGACCACTAAATTGATTAAAATAGCTTTTCGGGCCCCAAGCCTAAAATCTAAGTGTCAGACCCTGGGTGTCACAATATCTTGATTAGTGGGGGCAGGAGTTTGGGGAATTTAAACATGAGTTCTATCAAATTGGCTTGGCAAACTGAACGCCTGGCAGGACTTTCTGATCATGGGTGGCCCATGTCCAACTTGCCCTGCCGGACTACTTGGGTTGGCAGGGTACTGTTGAGCCCTGTCCCCTATGGGGATCTTCTCTCCCTTTCTTTTAAAAAAAGTTGTCGCACCCTCTCTCTCTCTCTCTTATTATTATCATTTAGGTGGTGTTTCAGTATCTTGATTAGTTGGTGCAGGGGTTGGGGAATCTATACATGAGTTAAAAAACAAACAAGAGCGACGTCTATGGTTCTGTAAGGGTTCTATTTTTTTAAGTGGTTAAGGCAGTTTTTTTGAGCTTCACTGAATATGGCTTAGAATCCAAACCCGTGCTGTGCACGGGGGCCTGCTAGTCTATATTTTAATACTCACTTGGCAGGTTCGTTGTTGGGGGTTTTCTCGTGGGATATGCCCTGCCGGGCTACACTGCTGCCATGGATCAATTGGTAGTTGTTTCCGATTACTGCATTCACTTTTGTTTTTTCGAAATTGTGTTAACTTAACTTATTATCTTGAAAAATAGCCAGTTGCCAATGGCAATGAAAAAGTGTCTGCAGCCAGTCCAGGTCACATCAATGACATATGTCTGCAGCCACCCGATATGATACAATGTATTTCATACAATGTTGTACAACTGTATCTATGAAATTATACAATGTTGCTCTCCCCCTCTTTCAACTCTGTCTATAAAAGTATACAATGTTGCAAAAAACTCTACATCATACAGCACTATAGGTTGATAGGGAGAATTAGTGCATGTGTACTCAGGGCTGTGGTGTTGAAATTAACTCCCTCATTGACTGCCCCCCTATCACTCTACTGTCCCTTTATTGACTGCCCCCTGTCACTCTACTGTCCCTTTATTAACTGCCCCCTGTCACTCTACTGCCCCTTTATTAACTGCCCCCTGTCACTCTACTGCCCCTTTATTAACTGCCCCCTGTCACTCTACTGCCCCTTTATTAACTGCCCCCTGTCACTCTACTGCCCCTTTATTAACTGTCCCCTGTCACTCTACTGCCCCTTTATTAACTGCCCCCTGTCACCCTACTGCCCCTTTATTAACTGCCCCCTGTCACCCTACTGCCCCTTTTTTAACTGCCCCCTGTCACTCTACTGCCCCTTTATTAACTGCCCCCTGTCTCTTTACTGCCCCTTTATTAACTGCCCCCTGTCACTCTACTGCCCCTTTATTAACTGCCCCCTGTCACTCTACTGCCCCTTTATTAACTGCCCCCTGTCACTCTACTGCCCCTTTATTAACTGCCCCCTGTCACTCTACTGCCCCTTTATTAACTGCCCCCTGTCACTCTACTGCCCCTTTATTAACTACCCCCTGTCACTCTACTGCCCCTTTATTAACTGCCCCCTGTCACTCTACTGCCCCTTTACTAACTGCCCCCTGTCACTCTACTGCCCCTTTATTAACTGCCCCCTGTCACTCTACTGCCCCTTTATTAACTGCCCCCTGTCACTCTACTGCCCCTTTATTAACTGCCCTCTCTCTCTCTCTCTCTATCTCTCTCTCTCTCATTATGTATGTGATGTCCAGGGTTCGTCTTTCCCAGGGGCATATGCCCCTAGCTTTTGCTGTGGGCCCCTAGATTCTTTAGACTAGGGGCCCAAAATAGTATGTATAGTATAATAATACAGAAATGCTGTTTTTGACCACTAAATTGATTAAAATAGCTTTTCGGGCCCCAAGCCTAAAATCTAAGTGTCAGACCCTGGGTGTCACAATATCTTGATTAGTGGGGGCAGGGGTTTTGGGAATTTAAACATGAGTTCTATTAAATTGGCTTGGCAAACTGAACGCCTGGCAGGACTTTCTGATCATGGGTGGCGCATGTCCAACTTGCCCTGCCGGACTACTTGGGTTGGCAGGGTACTGTTGAGGCCTGTCCCCTATGGGGATCTTCTCTCCCTTTCTTTTAAAAAAAGTTGTCGCACCCTCTCTCTCTCTCTCTTATTATTATCATTTAGGTGGTGTTTCAGTATCTTGATTAGTTGGTGCAGGGGTTGGGGAATCTATACATGAGTTAAAAAACAAACAAGAGCGACGTCTATGGTTCTGTAAGGGTTCTATTTTTTTGAGTGGTTAAGGCAGTTTTTTTGAGCTTCACTGAATATGGCTTAGAATCCAAACCCGTGCTGTGCACGGGGGCCTGCTAGTCTACATATAAATATGCACTTCCCCCAGCCGTAGGACAAGCTTTTCTCGGCGGTTGTGCATGTGCAGGTTGCGCTGCTGCCGTGAAATGGTTGCCTTGGGTCTTCTACAGTAGGTAACACTTTTATATTTTTAAATTTTGGGCATTTAATGCCTTTATTTGCGAAAAAATGCCACGTTGTCAATGGCAACTGAAATGATACAATTTATTATACAATGTTGCGCTCCCCCTCTTTCAACTCTACCTGCCTGATACAATGTATTTCATACACTGTGGTAAACTGTATCTATAAGTATTATACAATGTTGCTCTCCCCCTCTTTCAACTCTATCTATAAAATTATACAATGTTGCAAAAAGGTTCCAACTCCACACCAGTACAGCACTAGACTGATATGGAGAATGAGTGCATGTGTACTCAGACAGGACATTAGTGGTGTTACAACTCTCCTCTCTATTTGACTGCCCCTTTATTGACTGCCCCCCTATCTCTCTACTGCCCCTTTATTAACTGCCCAGTGTCTCTACTGTCCCTTTATTGACTGCCCCATGTATCCCAACTGCCCCTTTATTGACTGCCCCCTGTCATTGTACTGCCCATTTATCGACTGCCTCCTCCTGTCACTCTACTGCCCCTTTATTGACTGCCCTCTATCTCTCTACTGCCCCTTTATTGACTGCCCCTGTATCCCAACTGCCCCTTTATTGACTGCCCCCTGTCACTGTACTGCCCCTTTATCGACTGCCTCCTCCTGTCACTACTGCCCCTTTATTGACTGCCCCCTATCTCTCTACTGCCCCTTTATTGACTTCCCCCTATCCCTCTACTGCCCTTTTATTGACTTCCCCCTATCTCTACTACCCCTTGATTGACTGCCCCCTATCCCTCTACTGCCCCTTTATTGACTGCCCCCTGTCTCTCTACTGCCCCTTTATTGACATCCCCCTGTCACTGTACTGCCCCTTTATCGACTGCCTCCCCCTGTCACTGTACTACCCCTTTATTGACTGCCTCTTTGCAACATTTTGTTCTTTGCAACATTATGAACACTACTTATTTATCATGTGTTCTATTTTTTGGCACTTGCTGTTGGACTCCCACTGATAACATTGGCGGGGGGGGGGGGGGGTGATTGATTGCATCCTATGTCTGCAGTGTAATCGATGCTTGAAAATTGTGATCGATTATGAACACTACTTATTTATCATGCATTCTTTTTTTTTGGGCACTTGCTGTTGGACTTTCACTGTTAACATGGGGGGGGGGGGTGTGATTGGTTACATCCTATGTTTCCTTTTTTCCTTTTCTATCCCCTGTAAGTTCCTTTTTGCATCTCTTTGCAACATTTTGTTCTGACTTTGCAACTTTCTGAACACTACTTATTTATCATGCTTTCTATTTTTTCCCACATGCTGTTGGTCTCCCACTGATAACATGGGGGGGGGGGGGGGTCTGCAGTGTATAACCAATGCTGCGCTATAAAAACTAAAGCGTGCCTATTCTTTGCAAGCAGGGGGCCTGCTATAAGGTGGGCCTGAACTTTTTATTTTTTTCTGATTGATGCTGGTGATAACTCATAACTGAGAACTAGAAGCTAAAGATACAAGAGCAACGCCAATCGTTCAGTAAGTGATTAGGGTAGTGTGATTGTGTTCTTTTTATTTATTTACTTATTTTTTATCATTCTATGCCTCTAAACCTCCTGCACATCATTGAGTAACACTTCGAATCCAAACCCGTGCTGTGCACGGGGGGCCTGCTAGTATATATAAATAAGTACATATGTATATATATATATATATATATATATATATATATATATATATGTATATATGTACATGTATATATATATATATATATATATATATATATATATATATATATATATATATATATATATATATATAAATAAATATAAATATAAATATATATATAAATATATATATATATATATATATATATATATATATATATATATATATATATATATATATATATATATAATAAATGTTCGGTACCCATACCTGAGGCTTTCCAGATCTCTTTGGTCGTCTTAAACCACGTCATCGTCATCAACTTTTCGTCATACATCCCGATCATCTTCTCATTACCATCTGTAAGACACGACACCAACTCATTATTCACGTCATATATCTAGCTTGACGTCACACATTCTAGTTACTTTCTCATTGCCATCTGTAACATATGATATCTGTAACATATGACAACACCATATCGCACAAGGAAATAAGTTTGACGTCACACACTACAATTACGCTCTCTATGCCACTTACAACACAAAACAACAACATATTATATATGGCAATAACTCATTTTTTACGTCAAGACAACAAATTCACTATTTATGTCATATGTCTAGTCTGACGTAACACATTACAATTACCTTCTCAAAGCTAACCGCAAGACATCACAATAACAGATCCTACATGGAAAAAAGCTATTCTCATTTTACGTCATATGCTTAGTTTGACGTTACACATAACAGTTACCTTCTCACAGCAGTCAGCAAGACATGACTTAAGTACATATCACATATGACATTGAGTTTTATCCTAATCGTTGATTTACATATCATTACCTGCTCTGCTGTGATTCTTGATGCTGATTGGTCAATAGGTGTTAGACCTGGAGCCGTTCACCCTTTGTAGATTCAATATCGAACGGCAGAATTCAATATTACCATTTGGAGCACCAATTTAATTTGATACCACCACTCTGACAGCCTAGAGGTCACCAGCCTCGTTCTGACCTCCAGCGGTGCGCATGGGCCTTGTGTGAAAAATGGCCAAAAGCACGTGCTTGTTCAGTTCGTCGCTTCAGCTTCATTTTCAGTCGTAGTTGACTGACTAGAGTATGAATATCGGTAGAATTGCATGGAAGTTCAAGATAAGACTAGTCAGAACAGATATGGATTTTTTTTGTTGATTTCCCCCCATGCTTCACTGTCAAATTAGCGGCAGGGAGTCTGCGCTGGCTCTCTGTTTGAGGCCCTACTGAGATTCTCCTCATGCAGGCTCACGGCTCATTGAGATGTATTTGTTCTTTTTACTTAGCATGAAAGAGCAGGTGATAAATTCGTTACGCCCTGTTGGAAAGTAGAATCCGGACTGATATCCGCCCTCAGTCATCCAGATCCCACTCGGCTCCGCCTCGTGAGATCTGGATGACTTCGGTTGGATATCAGCCCGGATTCCACTTCCTAACAGGGCGTAACTAATAATACCTCCACTTCATGTCAAAATGCCAAAACCCTTTCAGTTGCCATGGGAAAACACATCACATCCAAGACGCAATAACACATCACATCTCAAAATGACCTAACACGTTTAACACCATACACCTAAACCATCGTCTCACTGCCCCATGGAAACATGGCGATAGTCTTCTCGTGGATGATTATTTATCATTATTTTATTTGGATTACAATTATATCAAAAGACTAGTCAAGGAAGCTGGCAATACAACTATACACACGACTCGGCATGTATGTGGTTTGCTAACTTATAAACTGTGATGGCAGAAAAATGGCAATTGGTTAACGCTTTTTACTCATATTTTTACCATTTAATACTGACTTGTCAGACTTCGTCTTAACCCATTAACACTCAAGAGATCCTGGAGATGGATCGTCTGCCTCTCTCATACTTTTGAAAATAATTTGTGAATGAAGCGAAAGTTTACAAAATATTTGATGGAGAGTTGTTGTTTGGCTTCTGATCAACACTACTCCTTCAAAAGTTTTCAAGAGTGTTAATGGATTAATTGGCGGGAAAAGAAGATAAAAATTTGAATTTTTGGATATGTTTCCTTTTAAAGTGCTTACTTCGGCATTGTTCCACCTCCATTCGAGCAATCCTGTCGCTACTTTTGAATTCCACACGTCCCTAAAATGAAAAGTAAAAAGCTTCAGTTTCATATATTGTATAATTCGTCGCAAAAAATACAGAAATGCACGAGATAAACCATCAAAAGGCGAAGTTTTAGATGCAGGTATATACGTACGTATGATGCGGTAGATATACTTTTCAGCAAATAAAGTTCTACAATTACTACTACTACTACTACTACTACTACTACTACTACTTCTACTCCTCCTACTGCTGCTGCTACGACTACTACTACTAATAATAATAATAAGAAGAATAAGAATAATGATAATAAGAATAATGATAATAGTAATGATAATAATAATGATAATGATAATAAGATAAATATCAAAAATAATAATTTTATTGACAACAAACAAAAAATGATAATGATGATAAAAATAACAACCACTAGCATCAAATGCTGCTGTTGCTACTATTGCTATTACTACTACTTCTCCTACTTCTACTTCTACTACACTACTACTACTACTACTACTACTACTACTACTGCTGCTTCTACTACGACTACCACTACGACTTCTTCTACTTACTGTCACTCCTTCAAACGATACCTGCGCCACGTTGCGGAGAATCATGTCACTAAAGGTTGAGTTGGAATAGTCGTAGTCCTGAAGAGTCATACCAGACTCCACCAGCTGCGCTAATGTTCTATTCAGGGCAAGGACTGCTGCCCATACTGCGTCATAGGTATACGTTATGGGGCTCTGGTGGCCAGGCGGCCATGGGTCATATCCTAAGGAACTCTTAGCCTCCGAGATAAAGGCTCCTTTTGTCTGAAAATGAGTACGTTTGAGAAGACATGACGAGCAAGAACGTCATGTAGATAACAGGTATCTCCATGACATTTCCAAACAAACATTTCCTCTCCTGGAAATTAATGGGTGTAAATTGCTGATTTTTAATTGCTTTGATAAAATATCGAAATATATATATATATATATATATATATATATATATATATATATATATATATATATATATACATATATATATATATATATATATATATATATATATATATATATATATATTATTTTTTACACCTACTGTGCTGCCCTCTTTTAGTAATGAACTGCATTTTGACACCTTTGCTCAGGAAGTGACCTTTGACCTGACCTGATTACACGGGAAGTGACATACCCAGAGGTGAAGGGTCAGGGTCAAGGACACTCAAGCCTCAACATGTAGCACGAGTGAGGACCTTTTACCCTAAATGGTCTCTATAACGGCCTGAGGATTGCACAAGCATGGAACCCAGGGTTGCCAACTTGAGACGGAGTATGTGACTTGCTCCTATGTATATCTTGCTCTGCTTCTA
>OZ012687.1:23078191-23083191 GCA_963942565.1 Maea johnstoni
ATATAATATATACATATATACTTATATAGATAATATATATACATATATATATATATATATATATATATATATATATATATATATAATATATATATATATATATATATATATATATATATTACGAAAAAAAAAATGCGAAATTTAAAAAAAAAATGGGTGCGGCCGGCGAGAAAAAATCTACATTCGGCACCCCCCCTCCCCACCAAAATTCAAAATTCGGGGGGGGGGGAGGGGGGGTAAAATAATTCAAAATCGCCCCCTCCCCCCCCCTAAAAAAATCTTCCGTTCCTCCCCCCCCCCCACACTTTTAAATGGAACAGCCCTGACATAGTTGTATTGTAACAAAGTAACAAAACATCTGTATTTACACCTTAGTCAGGAAAGTAAAGTTGCAACAATGTATCAAAATATTGCAACAAAGTAGCAATTTAGGAAAGTTTTAGCGTACATACATAGTAACATGTCATCAAGTAAGAAAGGGGAGGGTGGGTGGGTAATTTCAGCCTCAAAGACTGAGAATCCTGCGGCCACACTCGTGCTCGCAGCATGGAGATGTGGCGGGAAACTGCACGTGCATATGCGAGAGGACGTAATGCGCGCAGTATAACAATGGAAAAGGGTGAGAGTGGGCATAAAGGTAAGGTCAGTTATTAGGTCCAAAATGCCACAGAATGACTAACGCCATTCTCAACAAATGATATTGTGAAGTCATCAAGTGTGGAGACTAAAAAAATAATAATTGTGCACATAATGGTCATACCTGACAATCAATGAATAAAGAAAAAAAATCTTAAAGATGAAGGAAAATCATAGATATTGGTTGCACTTTGAAATGAGATATTGTTTTCAAAATTGATTACTGAGTTTGAATATTCAATAGAGCGCAAGACATCGTCTATTAAATAGATTGGCAATTCCATATAACGACTGCACACAATTCAGTGTGGCGTTTCTCAAAACTGTCTTATTCAAATACTTTGTTTAATTCCATACAGTATGACTGGAGTCCTTGCAGGTAAGCTATAGGAAAAGCATCATATGAACACGGTACAATTTACTGCGATTGTCTCACCGTGTGTTGGTCTTTAATGGTGACTGCAGCATGCGGGTAGAGAATAGCCCAGAGAATCAGTATGATGACATCAACTAGAGTGATAAGACTGACCATCACGCCTAGATGGCGGTCTTTGATAACCTGAATTAATACATATAGCAGTACACATCATGGCAATTTTAGGTTTTCATTGACAATGTAGATTGTACAAGGTCCTGTTATTTTGCTATGTCTATCTGGTTATACATAACCAGCACTGAATATCAATATCAATGGCCGTATACTCATGTATGAACAGACAGATAGGATCGTGGGAAATCAATAACTTTTCAACCTTTCTACTTTGAGCTGCCATTTTCAATACGTTTTCCAATGAAATTCAGCTAGACATAGGTCAACCTTCATAAAGGGTGTGTCGAGTGCTCGTTGTATTTTACATAATTAAATTGCACAAAAAAGTCATAAAGAGACTTTGGTAGCGTGAATATGTACCTTTGACTTGATGTTTTGTTGGTGAAAATCGCGTATACTCTCCAGGTTTTAGCAAATAGAGTTCCAAACGCCAGGGAAAAGCCTATGTTCAGCACCCATGGTCTAACCTGGAAAAAAGGAGACATGGGAAATCAGAGAAGAATATAAACCGCTAATCCTGAGACGTATGGAATGAAACCGGAACATGAAAAATAATCTTAATTATCGTTTTCTGTTTAACTTAACTAAAGTCATATCCCCATTCGACTTAATTGTAGATGATTTGAATGCACATCTAAGCACGTAGCTTATGCAATCATAGTAGGGCCACAGGCGTATAGTACATTGCGAACCATCTTTGTCTTTGTGTCTCACGTAGATCTTATATTCCCATTTAATATGATTTCTAATGAGATGTTGGTAAGGAAAGCATTACTCACCTTGCATATGGTGGTCAGTGTTTTAAGGGAAACAAGTTCGACATCAAATCCGTCGATTATGACGCTGGCATAGCACAAAGTTATCCCCAAAAGAATGACATTATTCAGAGTAGGACTCGACATCTTAATTACCCTGAAACGATAGCATTGAAAGCATTTCATTTTGGTATTTAAAGCATTCTTAGCATGGCAAACACGGTAAAACTGTTTTCTTTTATCTAAAATAACACGTTAATGACTTAGAAGATATGATCCATCAAAGATGTTTTCCAGTGTTTGAGAGTAGTAGTAGTTAAGTAGTAGTAGTAGTAGTAGTAGTAGTAGTAGTAGTAGTAGTAGTAGTAGTAGTATCATTTTTATTACATTATCTTTTTCATCTCCGTCAACAAATCATCATCGTTATTGATTTTGGGATCATTATTATTCTATATCATAATCATGTCCATATCTAACTATTAGATGCAGCATCGAGAACAGTGGTATTTGAACTGACCTCTTACTGCGGCACACGTTGTTGAACACGGAGAAGGCTATGGTCAGCAGGATACCTAGAGAGCTGATGGCCGTCATCACCCAGAACGTCAAGCTGCCAACAGCATGGACCACCTCTGTGACCACAACCACTGACGAGTCAGGTGGCGGCACCCCACCTGAAATAAAGAATATATATATGTAAATATATATATATATATATATATATATATATATATATATATATATATATATATATATATATATATATATATGTATGTATATATATATATATATATATATATATATATATATATATATATATATATATATATAATATATATATATATATATATATATATATATATATATATATATATATATATATATATATATATATATATATATATATATATATATATATATAGGATTCAATAAATGTTCGGTACCCATACCTGAGGCTTTCCAGATCTCTTTGGTCGTCTTAAACCACGTCATCGTCATCAACTTTTCGTCATACATCCCGATCATCTTCTCATTACCATCTGTAAGACACGACACCAACTCATTATTCACGTCATATATCTAGCTTGACGTCACACATTCCAGTTACTTTCTCATTGCCATCTGTAACATATGACATCTGTAACATATGACAACACCATATCGCGCATGGAAATAAGTTTGACGTCACACACTACAATTACGCTCTCTATGCCACTTGCAACACAAGACAACAACATATTATATATGGCAATAAATCATTTTACGTCAAGACAACAAATTTACTATTTATGTCATATGTCTAGTCTGACGTAACACATTACAATTACCTTCTCAAAGCTAACCGCAAGACATCACAATAACAGATCCTACATGGAAAAAAGCTATTCTCTTTTTACGTTATATGCTTAGTTTGACGTTACACATAACAGTTACCTTCTCACAGCAGTCTGCAAGACATGACTAAAATACATATCACATATTACAATGAGTTTTATCCTAATCGTTGATTTACATATCATTACCTGCTCTGCTGTGATTATTGATGCTGATTGGTCAATATAGGTGTTAGACCTGGAGCCGTTCACCCTTTGTAGATTCAATATCGAACGGCAGAATTCAATATTACCATTTGGAGCACCAATTTAAATTGATACCACCACTCTGACAGCCTAGAGGTCACAAGCCTCGTTCTGACCTCCAGCGGTGCGCATGGGCCTTGTGTGAAAAATGGCCAAAAGCACGTGCTTGTTCAGTTCGTCGCTTCAGCTTCATTTTCAGTCGTAGTTGACTGACTAGAGTATGAATATCGGTAGAATTGCATGGAAGTTCAAGATAAGACTAGTCAGAACAGATATGGATTGTTTTTTGTTGATTTCCCCCCATGCTTCACTGTCAAATTAGCGGCAGGGAGTCCTGTGCTGGCTCTCTGTTTGAGGCCCTACTGAGATTCTCCTCTTGCAGGCTCACGGCTCATTGAGATGTATTTGTTCTTTTTACTTAGCATGAAAGAGCAGGTGATAAATTCGTTACGCCCTGTTGGAAAGTAGAATCCGGACTGATATCCGCCCTCAGTCATCCAGATCCCACTCGGCTCCGCCTCGTGAGATCTGGATGACTTCGGTTGGATATCAGCCCGGATTCCACTTTCCAACAGGGCGTAACTAATAATACCTCCACCTCATGTCAAAATGCCAAAACCCTTTCATTTGCCATGGGAAAACACATCACATCCAAGACGCAATAACATATCACATCTCAAAATGACCTAACACGTTTTACATCATACACCTAAACCATCGTCTCACTGCCCCATGGAAACATGGCGATAGTCTTCTCGTGGATGATTATTTATCATTATTCTAATTGGATTACAATTATATCAAAAGACTAATCAAGGAAGCTGGCAATACAACTATACACACGCCTCGGCATGTATGTGGTTTGCTAACTTATAAACTGTGATGGCAGAAAAATGGCAATTGGTTAACGCTTTTTACTCATGTTTTTACCATTTAATACTGACTTGTCAGACTTCGTCTTAATTGGCGGGAAAAGAAGATAAAAATTTGATTTTTTGGATATGTTTCCTTTTAAAGTGCTTACTTCGGCATTGTTCCACCTCCATTCGAGCAATCCTGTCGCTACTTTGAATTCCACACGTCCCTAAAATGAAAAGTAAAAATCGTTGTGTCTTTTATCCAAAGCTTCAGTTCCATATATTGTATAATTCGTCGCAAAAAATACAGAAATGCACGAGATAAACCATCAAAAGGCGAAGTTTTAGATGCAGGTATATACGTACGTATGATGCGGTAGATATACTTTTCAGCAAATAAAGTTCTACAATTACTACTAACTACTACTACTACTACTACTACTACTACTACTACTACTACTACTACTACTACTACTACTACTACTGCTGCTGCTGCTGCTGCTACGACTACAACTACTACTACTACAACTAATAATAACAATAATGATAATAATAATAATAATAATAATAATAATAATAATAATAATAAAAATAATGATAATACTAATAATAATGATAATAA
>OZ012687.1:23088191-23093191 GCA_963942565.1 Maea johnstoni
AGTAATCATAGAATCTATTTGATATTCAAGTTTTCTTTCTTAGATTTTATTTTCGTAGGTTACAGTAGACATAGGCTGTTTTAAATGCAATATATTCATTTCAAATTCAAAAGAGAGGAATATAGCTAATCATTCATATAAAACCTTTGTTTTGTATATTTGTTTTCTTTCTTAGATTCTATTTTCGTAGGTTACAGTAGAAATAGGCTGGATTCAGTTGCAATATATTCATATCAAATTCAAAACCGAAGAATGTAGCTAATCATTCATATAAAGCTTTTGTTTTGTGTATTTGTGTAGTTCACTACAATCAATAAAATATAATACAATTCGACCCATTTTATTGTTTTCAATTATTCAGCAATTTCAAAGTCACACTTCAGCACGTATTTGTGATATCCTCAATAAACCAAGCTTCCCGGCAGTAATTTATCAAGAAGTGTTGTTGTGATTTCTAACGCACCGGAGGCATAACTCTTAACCTTTCCAATGCTGAGGCTACTTTTGCCCAAAGCACACGGACACAAAGATGTTTGAAAACCATCTAAACACGGTCGTGTTGGTATTCATTGGATATCTCTTACTTAGAACTCTCAGATGAGTACCCATGTTCCAAGGTTTCAGTCATTATTCAGGGTTTTCCATCACCTTGTAGTGGCAAAATTAATAATAACACTCTTGGCAATCAACATTCCTTTATTAGATGACGAAATAGAGAAGATCTGAATAATACAGTAATGTCCTTTGCTCTCAGACAAAATGGCTATTGCCATGTTAACATTATAGGATGATATATATCCTAATGGTAAAATATTTATAAGAGGGATGTTGATCCACATGTTACATGTGTGTATGGTTCTTTGGCCTTCCATTCTTTTTATTTATTTTTCTTATTCTAAAGCCCAATGTCAATTATTGTCGTACTACACAATGGCCAGTTTCGGGAATTCAAGTAGTTAACCAATTACTGTTACTTAAGTGAAATATAGGTCTTACCTGCACAACCTTCCGTATAGAAAGTAGGTCAGCCATTGTCTTTGTGGCAGAACTTAATATAGAGCCAATAAATAAAGGCTTCTTAGGAGGGTGGTATAGTTGTTTGAAAAGCTCATGCATTGTATAACCACTTGACCCCTGGAAAATAATTGAAAATGCCAAAATGATTCAATACTTTTTTCCATAAACCACAAAATTACAATCGGAATGGTTTTCATATGCAAAGCACTTATATTTTATACAAAACAAAAACCACTAACACACATGATTATTATTTAGTTATTAGTTAGTTTTGTTGTAATTATTGTGCAATCAATCTTGTACTGATATAAATCTAATACGACACAGCGTATGTATACGTGAATTTATATATGATAACACTATTTGCAGTATCAAACAGAATTGTTAATAGTGAGGCCATGTCAGCTGTGCATACCTTATTATCGCTATGTAGAAGCTTCAGCTCGTAGTCGCCTAGAATGGAATGATTGTTGATATCTGCCATTGCTAGATCCGCAGCCACTTTGCATTCTTGGCCTAACTTGGCAAACCAGCCACCTGAAGTTGGTAGGAATATAGGTATTGACAGTGTCTTATTCTGTGTCCCATCAGCTGGTGGAATTAAGATGCTTAGTGCAAGCAATACCATTGCTGGTGTCAGATACATGTCCTTTTGCCACAATATTGATTCCAGCCTGCAAAGAAACAACACTGTTTGTACCTATATTTATTGACTATGCCAAGGCATAAAATATATGATATATCAAAATATAATCATAATGATGAAACACATCGAACATAATAAAGGGAGATTAGAGTAAGTCTAAACTATTGTTACCGATTCCTGATGGATTTGTCTGGTCTCAAAACACATGAAGACAATACATACAGTACAGTTAAAGATTGATCCTGTGAAAATCCCCTGTGCTTCACAAACTACTAGTTAGTAGAGGAATAAAAGAAATTCTTATTACATAGTAAGATGGGTGTATGTTGTGTTGTTAATGTAAATTTCAACATAAATGCTCTACTATATGGCTGTCTGTGCATTAGGTGATATATTCCCTGTTTGCCATTTTCATATTGACCCATTAATGCTTAGGAGTTCCTCCAGCAATTGTCGTCTGGATCTATGATACGTTTCACAATAACTTCAGAATTGAGGATAATTTTACAAAGCATATGAAGGAGAGTTGTTGACAATGTTCTTATGAACATTTCTTCTTCAAATATTTTTCTACGTGTGTGTTTGTCTCCAGGATTTCATCAAAATTGTCAGGCTGCTTTTGGTCGCTGTGTGCATTAAAGGGTTAAGAACCATTTATTGTGTCAGGCACATGCTATTATATAATGTTAGGGAATCGCTGTGCGTCTGTTTAAGGAATAGCGTGTTCCTATACTATACTACTACACTATAGTCAATTGCAGCCGTACGTTGGCGTTTGCAGATTCATTTTTGAAGATTTTCGTTTATGGCTGTTAATGTCTGGGGATGTAATTCATTTTCGAATATTTAGAGTTTATTTCTAAATAGCACATGAATATTCATAAAAATAGTAACTGAGTAAGGTTACGAAAATAAAAAACATATTTTGATTTTTTTCATCGTTTTATTTATTTGTTCTTCCATTTAACTATGCATTTTAATATACATCGAATCAAATCCTCTGAAAAAAATGTGTTGTTCTATCGAGCTGGACATATAAAGATTAAGCCCATGAAACAATGTCTCTTTTACATAAAGATGGCCAAGTAGCCGGTTGGTCTTAGAGCATTCTTGGTTTTGATCAATTATGAAGTATACCGGTAGATAGGTTGTTAGGCCTGTAGATGTACCATAATGTATGTTTAAGAGTAGCATACTGTTTAATCAGCACTTATGAACAAAAGTCAATGTTTTACTACATAGAAAAGACGTACCGACCTAGGCCACAGGAAATATTGTGTAAATAGCTGACATTCTAACCCATATATGTTCGTAACACTCAACTTAAAGGTTCGAAATTTCAGAAATAACTTATTAACAAAACTATATTGTTGAAATAAGGGAAAGGAATCGTAGATATATGAATCAGGGCTCTAACTCGCTTTCATTGGTAAAGTGTTGATGTAGTTAAACTCATCCTGAAACATATTCCGTGGAGTGAACATGTTAAACATAATGGGCGATACCACTGATAGGCGATGCAAATGCATCAATCCTCTATTCTAAACAACAGAAAAAGGTCTAGATGAACCTGGTCATGTTTGCCATACGTAATAAAACGCTTTCTAATTGGTGCTTATGAGTTACATGGTATATACAAAATAAATGTTGACTGAAAACTGAAAACAGAAAATAAAACCTTGCAGAGAATGAACACTTTTCAACTGCAGAAAATGATTAACTATTTACGCAGCAGGAAATAAACAATTGAAAATATCATTTAATATTTGAACCTTCAAAACAGCAGAAAATAATACACAGTGTACATAGCCATACATAGGGTATAATACAACCTACAAATTTGCATTTCAAAACAACAGAAATACAAACTATACACAGGGTGTATAGCCATACATAGGGTATAATACTACATACAAATTTGCATTTCAAAACAATAGAAAATACAAACTATATACAGGGTGTATAGCCATACATAGGGTATAATTCGACCTACAAATTTGCATTTCAAAACAACAGAAATACAAACTATACACAAGGTGTATAGCCATACATAGGGTATAATACTACATACAAATTTGCATTTCAAAACAACAGAAATACAAACTATATACAGGGTGTATAGCCATACACAGGGTATAATACTACATACAAATTTGCATTTCAAAACAGCAGGAAATGAAAGCTTGCAAACAGGAGAAAAACCCTTCCAATGTCACATGCTTGTGTAGCTGGAGAACTGTGCACACACAAGAGGTGATCAAATTCATTGCAAGAAGGGACTTGCTTCCGGGTCCGAAAGACCGCCACACCCCTTGCGTACAACGCAAGCAGAATATCTGAACCTCAGCTCTTAGCTGCCATTCATATCTATAGATCACACGCTTGTTCAGGTGAAGTTTAAAGGGCCAATTAAACGCATAAAAAATATGAGTTTTCGGATGACATACAGTTCTCAACATAACATCATCCTTAGTGTAACGATCCTAGCGCGCTGTTCAATCATTAATTGTCAAGTGTGTTGTTCCTATTTGCTATGACTACATATACATGCTAGATGAGAGATCGATCGCCATGGACAAGGCGTGTGATGTCATTCAGTGCAGAAATAAATATCGACACTATTATAATATGTAGAATGCAATCATGATAAGTGAATCCTTTCATAGCAGATGATCTATACATGCATATAATGACCAAAATTTCTCTTGCTAAGATAGGTAATGAAAACATCAGCACAGCTTTGTGTGTGTGTGAGAGAGAGAGAGAGAGAGAGAGAGAGAGAGAGAGAGAGAGAGAGAGAGAGAGAGAGAGAGAGAGAGAGAGAGAGATGCTCATACATGCATATAATGACCAGAATTACACTAGCTAAGTCAGGTAATAAAAACATCAGTTTTGTGTGTGTAAGTGAGAGAGAGAGAGAGAGAGAGAGAGAGAGAGAGAGAGAGAGAGAGAGAGAGAGAGAGAGGGGGGGGGCTCCCTAATATTGCACACATGCGGCAATGTTATGGCCTTTCTAAAGAGACAATGGAGGTATTCCAGACCCCTTCCCTGACACAGCAATTTACTAGTGATATTCATTCCAACATGAAATATCTACCCAAGACGAATTAGAACATGTTCTTAGTGATAATCATCCTTAGGTCTGAAAGTGTTCAAAATTCATCAATAGTTCACTGATGCATTAATTATTATGCGTATTTATACCATCGATGTCATATATTTGCTCATATATGAGTGGTGCATATGCTACCCAGTATCCTTTATATGAGACCTGTACTCATTTAACCGTTTCAAGCCTTATTACATTCTGATCGATATTGAAGAGGTTATAGATAAG
>OZ012687.1:23095691-23110691 GCA_963942565.1 Maea johnstoni
CTAATAATAATAATTAATATTTGATATACTGCTTAAAAGCGCTTTGTAAATAGTCAGCGGACAGAAATCAATGGTCCCTATAATTAATTAAACTCCTTTTGGTATGGCAATGTTTTCAGGTGTGTCTTGAAGACTTGCACACTATCAGCAGCCTTTATCTTGTCATTCCAAAGGCGTGGTGCATAAGCAAAGAAGACTCTGTCACCAAGCGTTTTCAGATATTAAGTGCCTCGTATCTGTAATAAGTTCGTAGTGTTCGATCAAAGATTCCGCGTATTAAACCTGTTTGACTAACAATTCCCTCAAGTATAGAGGGACATATGTGTGCATGCATTTAAAAGTCAAAGGCAGAATCTTGAACTCGTTTCCTATTCCTGATGGGCTACCGAGGAATACTATGGTCCAGAAAAAGCTTTGCTAAAACAAAGGGAACCATGTACACAAATGTACATAAAATATCAACCTCGATTGGCAAATGCCTTTGATATCATTAAAATGGAATATGTTTATACTGTACATTTTGAAAAGATTGCGTTAGCTTAATTTTTGCGATTTTTGTGTTTAGCCTCGGACGCAAAATTAAAATTCACAATGATTAGTGCTGCCACTTTAAGTGTATAGCTGGCACTCCATGTTCGCAAAGTTAAAAAAACGTAAAAATCGTTTTTTCTGTAAATTCGCAAAATTTACTCTACACAATCTTTTGTGGATCTACAGTACTGCAATATTCGAGGGGAACCAACCCAACCTCGAATGGAATTTTGTTTCTCATTCCGCCTATCCAGACTCAACCGTGAATCGTATATAGTTTGGGAAACAGGAATATCCGGGATAATCAAACTGCATAGACATTAACGACTGAAGTAACATAATAATGCTGGTTATGGCACGGCTTTATGGTAACAAGACGTATTTCTTTTGGTATTTACACGTGAAAATATTGCTTTCCAATGAACCACAGATATATTTGGTAGACTGTCTGCTTAACCAATATGCTGCTGATTGCTAATTTGGCCAATATAAACTGATGCAAAAATAACGAAATTAACTGAAACCCTGACACATTGGTATTCATCTGAGAGTACTCAGCGAGAGCTATCCAATGAATACCAATATGACAGGGTTTTGATGGTTTTCAAAAGAACTGTGTACTTTGTACGAAAGCAGCCCCAGCATTGGAAGGGTTAATGAAGAAAAATGGCCTCAATGCTTTCAGCAGCTTTTTATAACTAAGATTTCTAGATTTTGAAAAGGCAATCAGCTGAAATTCCATGCTCTATAATTGCTATGCAAACTCACTGGACTGGTTCAGTTGGGAAATACAAACCCAAAGGGGGTTGAATGGGACATATAAATGCCCTAGACTGCGGTTTCAGCGCGTATACTGTAGAACGGGAAATTAATCCGGGGTGCAATTTTAATTTTACCGAACAGTCAGTTCACACATTAACACAGATGGGAGGCAGATTTTAATCCGAATTGAAATATACCGATATATTCTAATTCGGTAAATTCGGATTAATTACATGCTCAGAATCATTTCCTATTCTGCAGTATATACATTTCTCGACAGACCAGTCTGGCATGGCCTTCGTTTCTAGGACATTGAACAGTTCTTGGCCACAGACAGCACTTGGTATACAAAGCGTTTAACAACATAGATTGCCAGCTAATGAATACAATGGATGATAAGTAAAGTAGGCTTAGTAATCTACACCTTAATAAATTACACCTGAGATAATCAGACTTCGTGTGTTAGTCAAATAGTGTGTGGTAGTACAAATAAGATCCGTGTGAATTGACTCGAGTTCAAACGCGTGTGAACGTAGTTATATTGCAATTTGTTATGTTATGTTGAAGTTGTTATCCTGGTTTAAGTGTTATCTTTATTACGTTTGAATCGAGTAACAGTAAGCCTTTTAGGCCATACCATTGTAGGCTTTGAACATACATGTACGTTACTAAAGGTATTCGGTGTATAGTCTTGAATCCACCGTAGTGCTCACATGGCCTTCCTCCCCTAGCAGGCCTGTACACACGGAAACCATTTCAATCCCCCGGGGGATATTCCAGAGCAACTGGCAGCATATAGCGCACTGCCTTATTTATGCTAGGTGCCCATTTTGCAGCTGGGTTAGACTGAAGCAATATGGAATAAACGTTCTTGCTCAAGGACAGACCAAAGTGCCCCTGCCGGGAGTTGAACCAGCGACCTTCTGATTAATAGTCCGATACCTAACCAACTGAGCTACTTTGTCCCCACTACAATTGGACTCATGGCCTATTCAGTTCTGGCTCCTCACCAATGCATTTAATCAGGACAAACAATGAGATTCCATACTAATATGGCATTCGGTAGCCTCATGATTAACCAATATACTTTAAATAATTGGAACAACTGCATACTGATTAAGGTCAAAGCAGCAATAACGATAGAGGATGCTTGTAATTGATATCCTCATTTAGCTATGGCTGAATAAAATCCACCATTATTGGTATTACTAGTCATGGGGAAGTATTACATTACAAATTACAAAATGAATGATCTCTCGGTCGATATTTCAAGGAAGAAAACAAAAGCGAATAGGTAACACATATACACTAATGGGCAGATATGATAATTCACAGTGTTTATGTTACCCAGCATATCAATCATCATAATTGGATACACTGGCACTGATACGTGTTGTGTAGTGAAAGCGTGATTCTCTAACGAGCAAGCTTTATGAACGAGACTTGCTGACCGTTTTCCTCTTTTTTGTTACAAAAAATTCGTGTTTGCAATCCAAACTTGGCAAATATCTTAAGAGCATTGAGACGAGTATGTATAAACATAATTTTTGTCTCAACTCCGCAAAATGTTGATTTTGCTCATTAGGTCCCATTGTAAAATTTGCCCATTGCCAACAATACGATCTCACGTGTTTGTATTGTTGGCAATTGAGAACTTGTAAATTCCAAAATCCTTCCAGTATACGTTCTGTCTCAGTCAAGGTGGTATGAAAATTCTTGACATTACGCATAGCACATGAAAGCTGTTACATTCTGAGACAGATGTCTTTTTGTCGATAACAAATACTTTATCAAGCAGTGATCATACATAACACAGACGGATGCTGACTGCCAATAGTTATATAATGGTCGTAAAAACAGGTTTGTTGATGACGGTGTCTGTTTAAACCATCCTCAAAATCGATCAGCCATTGCTAAACGTGCAAAAACAGTCCACTTAAAGTAAACACGTTTGCATCTAGAAGTGTAGGGACAATCAATATGCCTGAAGAACCGTGTAAATATGTATGTGTTTTGTGCAAATAGTTTTTTTTAAATTTATAGAATTTTTGTTTATTCATTACATGCCAGCTATGACAATCGCATTCTAATACATACTATTATTTTCCTGAGAATCCTCGCATTTGAGAACTCGTACATTAAGAGATACTGGGTTAGTGTGACCTCCATTCTAAAGCATTAGAATGTCTAAGGAGGATTTTCCTGAAAAGAAGAAATTGTTACATAGAATATTATTAAGACCAATGTATTGCCAATAAGTGCCACTCTTTCTCAAATTTTTCCATACTGTGTGTAATATTTGCCAAGTATTTTGCATGTATATATTCTTGTCTCAATAAATTTTTGAAGCAAAAGAAATTTGGAGACTTGTTTTTCAACTTTGCCGAATATATAGTTACTTTGGCGTATAAAATAATTTTTGAAATAAGACAACTTTTGTGAATGTCACCCGTGATGATGTTGTTTGATGTCAAAGTATAATTCCGTACTCCTATCTGATTTACCCATCTTTCAACGTCTGACCAGAGTTTGATCGATTTTTCACAATGCAGAATCATATGTGAGTTGCTATCGTTTGTTGTTTCACACATATTGCATATAGGGCTTTCCTTTATGCCCATTTTATGTAATCGGTCATTAGTAAAAAATCTCTGGTGTAATGTACGGAATTGAACATATTTAGCATAAGTATCTGGTATTAAAGTACTATGCCGCTTAAAAGATTTTGATATTTCAGAAGGTATTAAATCAACATCATCACAGGTGTTCCATTTTTCACAGTTTTCTTCTATGATATTATAATGTCTACCTTGTAGAGTACGATATAGATTTGAAACCCCCTTTTTATCTTTGTTTGCTATAATATTGAGATAGCTATTACGTGGGAGGGGTGTTTTTGATTGTGGAAAGTCTTTATAGCGCAAGAAGTTTTGGATTTGTTTGCTGAAGCCCCCATATTCTAGAAAATTGGTTTTTAATTGAAATTTTGCCTGAAATTCAGTCAGACTGAGTGGTTTTCCATAACTGTCAACAATATCATTTATGGTTCTGACTCCACGCTCAAACCAATTCATTTTAAAATTGAGTTTTAACTTGGGGTTAAACCACAGTGGAAGTTCATGAATTATATCCATTTGTACCATAATATCTGTTTTGAACAAAGTGTTGAAACTTATAATAAAATCATACCAAAAAGGATTATATATGACCTCCTTTGTCGCTTCGAGTTTGTCAGGTCCAAAGGTAAACATATCATATATACCCCAAACAGTCGGAAAAGTTGTCCATTTAGAATCGCTTCTAAGCAGTCTCTTTATCCAACCTAGTTTCAGAGAACAATCAAATTTTTCCAAGTTATGCAATTTCAAACCCCCATCAAATATTTCGGCTTCTATTATTTCCTTACGGAATTTTGGTGGTTTGTTGTTCCAAAGGAATTTTTTGAACAATGTATTAATTTCTTCAAATAAGATTTTTTTGGGACTGGGAAGGGACAGGAGCAGGTGGGTGATTTTAGATAAGAAAAGTGATTTTATGACAGTAACTTTGCCGTAGGGGCTTAATTTCCTGGCTTGCCAGAGTTTAATGAGTTTTTTTATGTCAGAAATCTTCTTTTCAATATTTAGTGTGGTGATTTCACCCATTTCATTAGTGTTGTAATCTATACCAAGAACAGTGAACTTGTTTGTCCAATCCATTCCATACCTGCCTTCCCAATACAAGCTCCTGTCCCTTGTTTCCCCAAGTTTGACGGCTTTGGTTTTGTCCACATTTATACCCAGACCTGATATATTTTTGAACCATTTGAGTATACTCATTAATTTTTTTATAGCTGCAAGTGAACCCTCTAAAAACAAAGTTGTATCGTCTGCGTATTGTGAAATGAAAATTTCAGTGCCATTTACCTCAATCCCCTTAATGTCCCCACATTCCCTGATGCAATGGGATAGGATTTCCGCACAAAGTACGAAGATATACGGGGATATCGGATCCCCCTGACGACAACCCCTGGAGAGCGGAATAACGTTTGAGAAATGTCCATTGTTTTCTACAACGGAAGTTGAATCATTATGTAATAGTTTAATCATTGTGATAAATCCATCACCATATCCGAACATTTTCATGCAGGCATATATGTACGACCATTCAATAGTGTCAAAAGCCTTTGCGAAATCTAACACTATTAGTAGTCCTTCTTTATTTTCCATCTCACAATGGTTTATGGTATCATATAAAAGTCTAGTATTGTCGCCAATAAAACGGTTTGCTATAAAGCCAGTCTGGTCCGGGTTTACTACTGTCTCTAAGGTCGATTTAAGTCTATTTGCAAGAATTGCTGAATAAAATTTGTAAGTACTGTTAAGCATTGTCAATGGTCTCCAGTTTTTCAGTAAGTTTCCGTCTTTTCCTTGTTTTGGGATGCAAGTTATTGTTTTGGGATGCAAGTTATTTGTGCAAATAGTTGATGTAGATCTGCGTAAATCTGTCACCAATGGCAACTTAATCAGTCAGCGGCATACATGTGAAATCGATTCATATACACATTGTGTGTGTATTATATATATATATATATATATATATATATATATATATATATATATATATATATATATATATATATGTGTGTGTGTGTGTGTGTGTGTGTGCTTTAGCAGAATAGAATAACTTTAAACGTGGACGTAATGGATGTTTATGACTATTCAAACATGTGTGCTTTCTATTTTGAAATGATAAATCGGGCTACCACCAAGCCACCATTAGAAGTTGAGAGAATTGATTAGCTAATTTGCCCAATAAATGAATAAGTGGGTTTTTGATGGGCACCTACTTGAACAAAAACAGACATAAGATGATTTAATTGACTTAAATTCCATTGACAGGGCATTAATAATAAACATATGGAATTATCATTAATATGAATTTATCGATCTCTTTCTACCTCTCCGACTTTCTAGATGGATTGCTTGTGTGGATCAAACACACCTCATTTATATGAAGCCATGTTTTGCAATATGCAAAGAAAAGGATTCAATCAAACAATTCATGATTAAGTGCCATAACGCGTTGGCCAAAAATAGTGTGGAAATGTTGAGGAGTAAAAATAATTTTAATAGTAAAGCATTTTTTCGCTAGAAATATATCCATCCAACAAAGAATGGAATGTCACTTATTTGTAATTTATCTTGATTCGGTGAAAATGTTGCAGGCATTTTTATCTTGATAATTTAGCTTTATTTAAACAGGTCAGTTAATTCCTACATTAACACTTGTACAATGCATTCAGGAAGAGGGCTCCCCATATTGCATTGAGATTTATACACCTTTCCTTTTATTATGTATTAAACTCATCAACATAACTCGGGCCCGGTCACTATCGTACAATGAACATCACAACATACAGTTTCATAACATTATTCGCAATTCATTCTTTAAACTTCGCAATAAAGTGCTGTTTTATCCATTTCAAGACAAATACATACATACATACATACATACAGATGTACAAAGGGTACGATTCTTGTTCCAACTTCTGCTGTCGATCTTTTCGGATTATATGAATAATTTATAGGAAACTCTTTATCTTAACATTGGTTAGATAATTCTAGGTATGCTAGGTTCCAGACATTGTTAGACCAAACTAATTTGAATAAGCCCTCAGACTAAATAAAGTCAAGGAGCACCAACTCTGGTAACAACTAATTAGCCAATGCCTATTTAAACAATATACAGTTTAAATATACAATATTTGATTATATGTAAATGGTGAGTCGCCATTTGGCGAATACACATACAGCCTTTACTTAGTAAACTGTACTAAGAGCAATCATCGTCACCAGCCAGGCAAAAGTCACCAGAAGGACCGAAAGACACTTCAGCTGCTGCCTCAAAAAGTTTCCGCCATTTTGATTTTGCGCGGAAGAATACAGGCGGTTTTCCGAGCGGTGCGTCCACAGTCACCTCCCTCGGACCTTTGTATGCTTCCCCGCTCCAAAAGTGTACCCAGATATCTGGGGGAAGGTAGACTTGCCACTGCGTACGACCAGGTTCAATAACTGGTGCTACCAGCAAATCAGGTCCAAACATATACTGGTAGTCAATAGAGTAGGACTTTTTGTCAGTGTCATATTGTAAAAATAGGGGGCGCTGTACGGGAATTCCATTCTCGGCATTTTCCGCCACCAGGCGCTTGATGTAGGGAACGAGGACTTGATGGATTTTAGACAGGCGAACAAACGCCAACATTATTTCTCTGCTCGAATATATTTGGATATTTTCATCGGGTCTGTTTCCTGAAATGTAGTGAATATGTATATATAAAGAAATATTTAAACGCAAATATAAACAACATATATATTGTATCTTATGACATTTTTCTACATTTATTAGATGTTTGCGTTGGTGTAAATTCGTTTGTTTCACAACAAAACAAGAATATGAATGACGATTTGTCAAAGCTTTCTATTTTCAAGTTAATTTTCTTTTCGTAAATATCCGTTCATCAAATCATTCTTTCTACCTCCATCTTTACAATACCCTAACTCAACGCTATACTATAAAACATATCCTTGAAAAATACTTTCAGGAATACTTTCAATCTCTTGCAGAAGGCCGAAGTTCATTCATTCCATGTTGTTTTACCTTCATGCGTACGCATCAAAACGGTAAACACTGCACCCTCTGCCGACCTCAAGAGTAACTCCTCAGTCCGCGTTATGTTGAAGAGGGAAGTGTATCCCCCTATGTCGTAGTGGTAGAGTCCGGTTCCGGACATTGCTAGAGAGAGTGCAGCAGGGATAGTGGAGCCTATACCATCGGAGAGAGACCAATCCACAAGCTGGTCACCCGCCCACGTCATTGTGCTGTACTTCTGAGAACCTTTAGAAGGGGAAAGTAGTCTAGGATACACACACAAAACTGCAGGGCTTAATTTTGTAAGAATTTTGAACATATAAACAGTTAGTTATATACATTGATATTTGTACCACCGTTTTTGTCATTACCGGAAGTTAAGTTTAACTTGTTTCAGCGAAGTGCACGCAAAGGATGATAATAATAATAATAATAATAATAATAATAATAATAATAATAATGATAATAATAATGATATTGATAATGGCGAAACTTATTTGCGCTTCTGGCAGCTGAAACGATCTAATATTACTAGTACATGAAAAGTGTGTGTTCGTGGGAATAAAAACCTACCGGCAAATCCTGCCCTCATGAAGAACATGATGTCGCCCAGGTTCCCTGTCTCCTCCACGACCTCCCTGTTGAGTTTGGCCCAGAGCACGGGCCACAGGTTGTGCAGATCTCGCCCATTCTCGCCGCTGCTAAACACGCCATCTGGCGGCAGAAATTCGGAGAAATCTGCCATCCAGCCGCTCAGGCCGAGATCAATCATATTCCGCTTGATCACATCTGAAAGCATGCGTTGGAGAGCATGTGTTAACCCTCATGCTGCTGGAAGCTTATTTAGCATATGCAAAATGACATAAAAGCTGGAAAATGACTTAAAGCCTGACATATGGGAACTCATCTGAGAGTATTCAGCGAGAGCTATCTACTGAATACCAACATGACAGGGTTTAGATAATTTTCCACAATCTTTGCATCCGTGTGATTTGGACGAAAGTAGGCTCAGCATTGGATGGGTTGATATAAATACACGGTGAAAATTAAAGTCATGCCGTTGCTCAGTGCAAGGAGAAAACAGCTGAAATGAAATTGATTGCCTGAAAGTTAGCAGTATTCATCTTTTTAACAAACTCTATAGATGTAGTCACCCGTTTTACAATTACGGGCACTTAACAAGGCAAAATGCTTATCATATTAAGAAATGCTTATGTATTAAAACTTCTTTTCACCAGTTAAATAGAGACGGAGAGTTGAATTATAAACAAATGCTTAAAGTAATCCCTGGTGGAAGAGCTTGTTTCAAGGTTCAACTCGAACGCTCATTTGCAATAAAGTGCACAACCGTTGAGTACTTGCAATTTAAACCGCCTATAATAGTTATCCTATGGAGGTTGCTATCCTGTTTAGTTGGGGGCATACCAATCCCACAATGCAATATTAAATTTGTGCTAAAGTACCATAATGTAATATGTGACAGTCGTCAACTAAGACTGGACTGACCAATCAGAGCTAAAACTTGACTGGCCAATCAGAGCTAAAACTGGACTGGCCAATCAGAGCTAAGACTGGACTGGCCAATCAGAGCTAAGACAGGACTGGCCAATCAAAGCTAAGACTGGACTGGCCAATCAGAGCTAAGACTGGACTAGCCAATCAGAGCTAAAACAAGACTGATGTCACAAGAAGCAACAAACATGACGCCTCCATGGCCTTCCACCAGAAGCACAGATTGCTTAAATTTGACACGTTCAAATATTAATATCTCCAATTCTAGACTGGTTACAGCAGCAAAGGATAGTTCATTGTAAAGTTTGAAAGATGGTATTTCATTGGGGAAGGTAATGACGTTGTGGTTTACTATGCCTTTATTTCATCGTCGCCCCTCCCATCAGGTGGCAAACAAAGGAAATACATTCATCGATCATGCGGGCGGTTATATCCTTTATCTCTGACATGAATACAGCTCATACATGTAGATGTACAGACTTGCTACATTTTATATCTTGATAAGTGAGAGTATAAATGCATGTCTAAAAACATTATAGAATATATCGGAATTTCGAATATCGCAAGTTTAAAATAAAAAAGTTCAGGCTGAATCTTGACTAGCCAGTTGTGTGTGGTAGAGGCAACAGGAAAGCCTGAAGAAAAAACAACGCCTAACCACAACTTACATGCCTCGAGACGCATCTTATACAAATAAGGTCAAAAGAATTTAAATTCACAAGATTAGTTTATGTATTGAATAGGTGTATTCAAAATGGGAATATGCGAGAGAGTAACCATACTTTTGACAATGTTTGTAATTCATGACGAATATATTTACATTTCTGTGATTCTACAAACCTTTGTACCATCTAACTGCTTCTGGATTAGTCAGGTCAATATTTCCACAAAGGAATTCCCCAAAATCTGTCAGATAGGTGTCGCCATCAGTCGTTTTTACGAAATACCCGGGTGCCTCTGCCTCCGCAAAGAGGCCGCCATCTTTGTGAATGTGAGGAGTAATATAGCCAAGGACGCGAACTCCTTTTTGCTTCAAATTTGCGATTTCTTTGTCCAGATCTAGAAATAGTATGACACATCTTTAATTGTAATTGTGTACATGAATTGCTGCATGCATAGCAAGTGTAGCATATCTAAACAATAAAAGAGGTATATACAAAAGGAAAAGCATATGTAAAGTGTTACATACTGTACGACAAGCCGGCAGTGTTAGTACATGATAAATGTAAACTTACGTATCTAGTAGATACGTACAGCGAAAGGGAAGGAACCTTTATACAAAGTTTTAAGAAATGATGTCATAAGTTATAAGTCCTTTAATCCGATATAAGTTCCAGTTACGTCTCCTGCTAAGTATCGAAAAAGTTGCGAGACCTTTGTCTTTTCCCACATGTCTGTCTGTGTGTCTTACTTGGATATTGTTTTTGGTCCCACTCCCAGTTCCAAAAGAGGCGTCTTCCAAATGATGTCCTTATTCGTCCAACCCAGTCCTGTATCCACAGACCACTCACGGGGAGACCAGCCTGTGTGGTCACGTTCAGATACGATAACATCTAAAGAGAGAGCAATACTTACATGTAAATCAATGAACTGTTTTGCGTTAGACATACACTTATACATATACATGTATCCGTAACCATTCAATACAATAATGATAAGAAATTATGATAAGATTGAATTATTATCATTATTATTAGCATTGTTATCATTGATATTATTATAATCTTTATCATTATTATTTTTTATTATTATTATTATTAATATTATCATTATTATTATTATTATTATTATTATTATTATTATTATTAGCCTTAGCATTAGCATTATTATTATTATTATTATTATTATTATTATTATTATTATTATTTTTATTATTATTAGCATTAGTATTGTTATTATCATAATTATGATACTCATCATTATTATTATTATCATTATTATTATTATCAATATTTTAATTATAATTATTATTTTCATTATTGTTATTATTATCGTTATCATAATCATAATTATTATTACTATTATTCATTTTTATTACTATTATTTGTATAATAATTATTATTATCATTACTGTTATTATTGTTATTATCATTGTTGTTGTGTAGTGCAGTATAGCGGTATAGAAGAATGGCCTTTTAAAGTTATAGATGATTATCATTTATCAAATTTATTCGTCAAGTCATCTCATTCCATTAAGAACTATCAAAGAATAAAAAAAATAAAGATCATTTGCACAAGACGTTTCGACGAAAACTAATCAATTCGTGTATTACTCTTTCAGTGCCTCCCTGTACACCCAGAATAACACCGTTGTAAATCCACTCGGGAAGTTCCGGTTGCCTTCCGAGAAATCCCGACAATTTCTGGACGAGATTCATCATGGTCGGTGCGGCGTTAAAAAGCAACCGTTTCGGTCGATTCAAAATGGCGATCTCGTAGACATCCGGTCTGCGGAAGTCGAGTTCCATATAGTTTGAACCGTCCACGTGCAAGTAGAACCTTCGCGAGGATAAGATGGTGGGCTGAGGGAAGTAGGTCGTGTGATAGTCACCCCCCGCGTTGGCAAACGAGTCAGCCATACAGGAGAGCATAGTAGACCTATTTCGACCAACGCCTGAAATGCAGTTGAAAGAAAAACAAAGTGTTAGCAAATTCCTATCTGGAACGTACAAACGATATGACAACTTTTAACAAAATATCATATTGTTTGCTACATGCATGTATCCCCGTGGTCCGGCTAGACAAGCAATAAAAGTCAATAAAATACTTTTCTAAACTTAGAAAAAACTATTAATAAAAAGATGTGGAAAAACAACTTTTAGAAAAATGTTTCTCAAAATATTGCTTTGATATCAACAAATGGACGAATATGTGTCAAAACATGAGTACAATTTTTAAGCGAATGGGTCAGTAAAATAAATCCGATTAGATTCGTTCGTGAATTGTCGAGCAATTCAGTGTATACACAATAGGATTTAGAAGGTACAGATCTGGGAGTCATCCTTAATTTGGGGTGTTATGATTTAATAAGTGTTGTAAATAGCATGGCCCTCTATTTTATGCATTTTTGTTTTTATTCCAGTTTGTGATTAATACATGTTTGTATTCTTGCCTTTAACATTTCAATTTATGTAATATGTATTTTGTGTGATTTTGTACATTTATAAAATACAGTCAATAAATATACAGATACAAATACAACGATTAGGTTGACGTATTACCATCAACACCTTAAACTCAGATGGACCTTAGACATACAATGATGAATAAAGAATATTAAGGCCTAAACATGAAGTGTTTTCATCAATATGAATAGTCCATACGTTGCAAAACGTGTGGAACAAGTCAGCCATACAAAACGAAAAGGTCAACTTCTTACGACCAATATCTGGAATTAAGTTTCGTCACTTTTTGCCATGGTTGATGCTAAACCATGATTAGTAAATTGGTATTGTTAGAGGGGAATGGAGGACGGGGAAAACCACCACCTATTCCAAATTGCCTGGCAGAACATTCTCGCATGTCTAGAACAGGATTCGAGGGCATACATCTATATGAGACAGCTAGATGTCAGCTAGAATGCTCTAGAACACTCAGCTATCGGCGACGTCCTCTACCCTAATTACAATGTCACACCAAGGTCAATAAAATCTGAAGACTGCGCTGATAGATGATATTTAAACTTCGGACTAGATTTTGATTAAATCTCAAATGGCATTTATAAGACAAGATATGAAAAGTGACTCATTGGCAAGAAGGGTATACACATCCATGCATACATACAAGCATGGCTTGCCTATGATAGTCATGTGGTCAAGAGCGTTGCCAGTGACTGCCTGCTGCCTCTCACCACTGCATACATGCATACACACATATATACACTGTACATGCATACGTGCATGGACATGAATACGTGCATACATGCATGCACATACATACATACATAAAATGCATACATGCACGCATACATACATGCATGCACACATACATACATACCATACATACATACATACATACCTGCATACATACATACATACGTCCATATATGCATACATACATACATACAATGCATAAATGCACGCATACATACATGCAAACACATGCATGCATACGTGCATGCATACAAACATACATAACTAGATACAGATAGACAGATAGACATACACAAATACATACAAAAATACATACATACACACGCGTTGATATCTGATACCAACCTACCTTGTTCCTGTACCCAGATTGGGTACTTCCTGTCCTTGAGGTTGAAGTAGGTGTACTGCTCGCCCCCTCCGTAGAGTAACTCGTCCTTGTCCCCCATCATGCGCACCCAGATACGGTCCATGTAGCCAGCAAAACCGTCAAAGCTCACCACCAGGGGGTGCTGCTCATCACTGCTTATCACTAGGTCTACCTAGGATTAACGGACAAAAGTCATGGAGTGCTAAAAGATTCATAGAAGCTAAATATGTGTATCCAAACCTCATATAAGGAATTCTGAATGGACGAATACTAGATCTAGTAAATGGTGGTCTTTTTTAAGTTGGCTTCATTAAACATGACTTAGTTATAGAAGGAAGTGTATGCCAGTACGGAGGCAGTCTTAACAGGTAAGCAAACTGGTAGCAATCGGTTTTAAGCTTTATCATTCTATTCAATATGATCCAAATTCATGTTATAATACATAAACTCTTGCTACTAGTCAGTCGGATTTGAGACATATTTTGGTCAAATCGTGCACCTTGTATTAAAAGCGTGAAACTTGGTATGGTGGTACATATAACTAGACTGAACAGGTGTTATAGGCCATATACTAGTATGACTGGAAGGCAAGCCGAAGTGTGGGTGGCGCCACCTGCCACCAGAGGGCACTGGTGTGACGCCTCCATATCTGGAAATGTTCAGTCTAGTTATATGCACCACCATACCAAGTTTCACCCTTTTAATACAAAGTGCAAATTTTTTTCACAAATCCGCCTGACTATACTGACCATAACTGTACCTTTGTTTGCGTTAATTCTTTGAAACAATAAGATTTAATAGAAAACTGTGCTTCTACTTACTTTTCTCTTTGCTGGTGTAGAGAGTGAGATGACGTGGGAGTCGTTCTCGTAGGCGATGGTGAAGTCAGTTAGTCCTACCCTCTCCTCCAGGTAATCCTGTATGGTATAGTGACCCATCACCTCCTCAAAGGTGGTCAAGCCAAGACCCACGTACAGCATAGGGAAGTCTGGGGTATGCTGAAATAACTAAACACGCCACCTGGTGTCAGAAATGGCAACTACATCATCCCAAACACGCCACCTGATGTCAGAAATAGCAACTATGTCGTCCCAGATCCACGTACTGCATAGGGAACTCTGGGGTATGCTGAAATAACTAAACACGCCACCTGGTGTCAGAAATGGCAACTACATCATCCCAAATCCACGTACCTCATGGGAAACTCTAGGGTATGCTGAAATAACTAAACACGCCACCTAGTGTCAGAAAAGGCAACCTAGTCAACCCACGCCGCACGTATAGTTTGAGGAACTCTGTGATATGCTGAAATAACTAAACATGCCA
>OZ012687.1:23115691-23125691 GCA_963942565.1 Maea johnstoni
AATGCCAATCATCTAAGACATCGAGTACATAATATGCATATAAATCCCATGATTGCTATATGACAATGGCGCATATTCACTTCTGACACAACCATTTTTTTTCAAACTTTTCAAAATGGTGCCTACAATATTGCATTTTCTAAAAAACTGAAAAAGGGTACCTATGTCAGCTTTTTAGTTAATCATCACCATTTTCAGGCTGTTTTGGTAAAGTGGGGTTTAGACAATATCTAAACCTGCCACTGGCATGCTAATCTTAATTCATAGATGCTTGAAATGCACGACTTTGCTAATTGTGTATTTTCCATTCGGTGAAATATTTCAAAACTGGACAAGAGGTTATCAAGGTAGCACATGGGGTTAATTTCTTTAAGGTAGAACCCAACTCGATACCCGGGTCATTTTTAAAACTTGAATATCTGAAAACTGAGTTAAATGATATTTTTCATTTATTCATTACAATAAATGTTATAGAAAATTTCTGAGGCTATCATATTCCTTTATGTAGTCTGTATGTTTCCTTAAAAGCTGAAAAGAAACTGGGGGTCCGTTTGCTTGCTGTTCTTCACGGACTTGTTGATGATGAAAAGGTGTCAATGGCAACCTTCTCACGTGCCTCGACTTGAATTCGAGGTGGTTGAGTCTTGAGAGAGAGCACGTGGGTACTTCAAACACCCTAGACCACTCGACTATCAGAACAGATGCCGTCCCGCCTCCCAGATCATATTCAGATGCCAATTCTCGTGGATAGATGGCACTGCGACATGCTACTGAGGGTAGTTGTGACACACATATCGACTTTATCTAGTAACTTCTTCAACCGAAAGATGGCAGTCGTTGTGCTAAAAGGGAGGAATTCGTGTCCGTAATCATTAACAGTCAGCTCCTCTAAAACAGATCAATAGCAGCTTGAATGCCATGACGATATTACAAGTTTATGAATATTCCGAGATTGAAGTCGTATGTATCATCAAAATTATGCATAAATGCAATGTGGAATACACAAAAATATATCAAAAATTAAAGAAAAAAACATTTTATTTTCACATATTTGGCAAAATCTGCTTTATATCAAAGAGACTGCAGGTTTCCTTCTTGCCGTTAGCTGATTCGTAGCAAAATTAAGACAGCTGTGAAGTTAAGGCGGTTATGAATACACCAAGATGCCATAGTGTTGAGCGGGGATTATGTTCTCATGTTGTGTGTGTGTGTGTGTGTGTGTGTGTGGTGCCACAATGAAACGTGTTCTCTTTTTTTCTCCTGTTCGTTTTCCTCGCTCATTATCTGGTAGCCACTGCATGAAAGATAGGCCTCTGCACGTGATTCTAGATATCAGTGTCCCCTTTACAAACAATACATACATTAATATTGCAAGTTTCCTCGCAGTAAAGTAAAGTGAGCTGTTTCGTTTAACTTGTCAACAATAGATGGCGCCACACAATTGACACCCGCTACTTTCCTAAGGCAAATGATATGAGAACTTTCTGCGAGGGCCAATAAAAATAAAGGCAACAACAGTCTTCTTTTCCGAGATCCTCGATGATGTAATGTAGCATCTGATTTATTCTCAAATCAATTGTTTTATTACAATCTTAAAAACAACAATCGTTATGGTATGTCTCGTCCAAGAAAAACAGCCTTGTGGAAATCTATGATCGGCGTTATGCAACCTTACCAATGGAAATACGATCTAAGTTTGTGTTTATAATTATCAATTTGATCTCGTACCAACCTAGAACCTCAAAACCAGAGGGAGTACGAGCTTCGAAATAATGTATGCTCTGTTTAGAGCTTCTTCTACGCTTAAAGGGCAAATGCAACATCAGAATGATTTAGGTTAAAAATGAGCTTATACATGTCACCTTTCAAATAAGATCTCCCCCGAACCTGTCCTCTTCAGCACTACTCAGTTATAGCTTACAGAAGTGACCATGTAACAGGCCTGAGGCAGCCATGTGGGGGCGTCCTTGTATCCCAAGATGCACTCTGTTTTTGGCATCTTTTAAGCACCAACTGACTCTCACCAGTGCTTAAGAGATAGCAGTAATAGGGATGGTGCATTTGCCCTTTAAATTTGCATAACTATCGTCCAGAGTCATTGGACCCTAAATTAGTTGCCTGCGTCCCTACGTTTACTGGACCCTATCTTTATTGGACACTAAACGTTCACGCAATACTTTTCTTTTATTCTGTTTCACTACGCTTACCTGCGGACCACTTCGTTCAACATAACCACAGAAACAAGTATATTTCTAAGCTGTGTTTTGATTGATATGTACAAGCAAGGGTTATACTGCACGTACAAGTATATGTTAGTATATTTCTAAGCTGTGTTTTGATTGATATGTACAAGCATGGGTTACTACATGTACAAGTATATGTTACTAAAAGGGTTACATTCAGAAAGTAACCCTTTATTGGGTTATTGTTGTCTAATTTTGTCCATAGACCATTTTCCATCTTATGGAAACGATAGAGAAGCTTGGGCTTGAGGAGCTGGAGAGATGAATGTTTGCCATACTGAACAGAACCCCTTGCTTGCCTGGCTGGCTGAGCTGGCTACCTGGGAGGAGTTATGTAACCACCTGTTGCCACGGTGTGGCGTTGCTAAGACACTGCTGCTCGTGCTGGCTACGGCCTCTCAATCACGACCTTGTCTCCTCTTCTCTCTCTCTCTCTCTCTCTCTCTCTCTCTCTCTCTCTCTCTCTCTCTCTCTCTCTCTCTCTCTCTCTCTCTCTCTATATATATATATATATATATATATATATATATATATATATATATATATATATATATATATATATATATATATATTGGTAAGGAATCCAACTCTATCAAATGTGTCTGTGTATGTATGTATGTTTGTATGTATGTATGGATGGATGGAAGGATGGATGGATGTATGTATACCTACACATGTATGTATGCTTGTATGTACATTACATATATATATATATATATATATAGAGAGAGAGAGAGAGAGAGAGAGAGAGAGAGAGAGAGAGAGAGAGAGAGAGAGAGAGAGAGAGAGAGAGAGAGGGTATCTCTGGAAGTTTTAGGAATTTGACTAAATCCCTGGTTTGACTATCTTACTGTAACATATATATACCCGACGATGATCACGCGCCAATGTGAGATCCCAATTGATCCATAATACAAGGGAGTATTTTTAGAAACTGTCGTCTGGATCGTAGATACTTTTGACAATAACTTTGGAATCGAATAAGATTTTACAAAATAGTCGAAGGAGAGTAGTCTGTAGTAGTGTTCTGATTGACATTTCTCCCTCAAATATTTTCCTGACTTTACCGCCATCTGAATGATTTCATCAAGAATGTCAGGCTATTTTTGGCCGATGGGGGCATAATGGGTGGACAGTGCTGAACAGTTGCCCAATGGGAGAGATTTATAAGGGGTTGTTCAACCTGTAGAGTTAGGGGGTTACGTAAATTTTCCTAGAATATCGAATCCACTTCCTGGAAAGTTGGTCCCAATGGGAGGTGATTAGAATAGGATGGTATCTATAAGTATAAAGAGAGTTACGTAGTAGATAGACCATGTTTGCAAGGAGTTGCTGCCATGTAACCACGAGTCTATTGTTCGAGGCGTAAGCCGAGAACAATGACGAGTATAAGTGAATGTTCTATGGAGATCTAATCTCCTGAACACGATGACCCCAAAGAGAGATTGTTTGGAATTCACCCTGTAAATTAGGGGATTACGAAAAGGTTCCTAAAAGATTGAATACAGCACTGGTACACTTTCCCAACCTTTTTTTACAATGGTGGCAGCATTATGTTAAACAACCATACCGGCAACAGACAGTTGAAACGTACAGTATATTGTTTAAATGGGAAATTAGTTTGACTTACAAGATAGGTAAGTATTATATAGTTGCAGGTAAGCGTATATGCAGTTTGGTTCTCTTTTTCGACCATTTGATGATTTACTTATGCTAACATCAATTAAGCATAGTAGACAAAAGTTCTTCCCCTCATCCCCAGGATGTTCATATTGTTAAACCTCTCCAAACGGTAAAATACATTTTTTAAATGTTTGAACGTGCAAGAGGCCTGTTCAATCTTGCGACCAAAAAATAGGATAATGTGCATATAATAATTTATATGAAATATGCGTTTCAATTAAAATTTCTCTCTTACTCCATAATGTATTTTGTTATATCTCTTATGAGATTAATATTTATCTTTTGTTATATCTCTTATGAAATTATTCTTTTTAGCTCTCTGCAGTTGACTCCTGGTGGTGTTTTCATAAATAATTATGAGTGGCGCCATTAGTGTCACATTTCGGAACTACATTGAACCAACCCCCTTCTCAAATCCTGGATCCGCCCCTGCAGCTGTGACCACACGTCACACGTCACACGTCACACGTCGCGCGCCCTTAGAAGTAGTGAATTCTGCTCCGGGTAAGAGAGTTGCAATTATCACGGGCTTACTAGTAGACCAGGCTCCTAGCCCCTATAAAGTTGACATTCCCTTCTGTGTTGACCAAGCAGCGCGGTGTAGTACCGGGTATGGCAGATAGATGGTACCACCTGGTCCTCCTATCTCTAGAGGTTTCATACTCACACTGAATCCTCTTTTCCCCTGGCGAGATAAGTGTAAACTAAATTGACTACTCTGGCCACCTAGATTATTTTATGCCTGGTAACAGAAAAAACATGACAGAAAATACAAATGACAGCATAGAAATCTAGGCTAGGTACGTACGTGATTTTTCCCAGATTGTGTGATTCTCTACACCATGAAACGAAGGCTTGAAATGATAAGAATAAGAATGGCTGAAAAAGTGACGAACAACAACCTCAACCTCTACTTTGCCTTGATGACCTTACCGATTTAAATTTCCAGAACCCACTGAACCCTACGAGATTATATCATACGTTATAACTTCTTTGTTTTGTAATGTTCATGATTAATCCACGGATATGGGTGAAAGCTAACTATAATTTCGAAATGAGATCGCCCTTTGTCCATAAGGAAGCTTGCACGTCTGGTTACTAGAAAGTCAGTAACAGAAATTACATCGAGATAATCAAAACAGTGGATGACATCATAAGCCTATATTCTACGTATGTTACTATGGTGATATCGATGTCTTCATGATGACCCTGGTCATTGACGACGCCTGGTGACGTCACGACATGTGACCAACGCTAGCTGCTAGATCTAGAATGTCCTAAGGGGTTTAAAGGGTTAGGAATTTAGGGAAGGTGTCAAGGATATTGTTCAGGGTCATACCCTTTTAACATGCCGTGGCTCATTTGGGCGCTGTGTACCCATCTTTTATTGACCCCCATCACGGTTGATAGCCGCCGCCGTATGAATGAAAGAAAAGGTCTGCATTCCTGCTGCACCTTCTAATATGGTGAGCAGTGTTAATGTATGTATGTATGTATGTATGTATGTATGTATGTATGTATGTATGTATGTATGTATGTATGTATGTATGTAATTAGGGCTGTCATTGTTTAATAATTTCTTTCGATTCGATATATTGCTATTTCTTTTTCGATTTCGATTATTTCGATACGATACGTTGATATATGCCCATTAATTCGATAGCATATAATCAAAAAGTAGGTAGTAGGTAGTAAGTAGCTAGTTTAAAATTCAGAACAGTATGACATATATATGATTTATTTCAATGTTTAAACCTCACATCTTACACCCTGCAGGGAGGATACTTTTGTAAAACTGTACTTATTCCTCATCAGAAGACTATTCAGGCAATGTAATTTACTAAGGGCTGAGTATTCAAATAGTATGTATGTATGCATCTATGTATGCATGCATGCATGCATGTATGTATGTATGTATGTATGTATGTATGTATGTATGTATGTATGTATGTATGTATGTTTGTATGTATGTATGTGTGTGTATGTATGTATGTGTGTATATGTGTGTATTTTGGAGAGCGCTCTTCGAAAGCATCTTTTTTCTTCAAAACAACGCATCAAGTTATGAAGACGGTAAAAATAGTTCCCAGCAGTGGTATGTGCGAAAGTTACTAGTGACCTGGTACTAGCCGGTGTTCTTATCTATAGCAATGGAGTTTTCTCCACCACTTGTCACTACTCAGCTAGCAGCAAGATGGTAGAAAGAAGTGAAGATAAACGAAAATCCAAATCCAATTTTCATCGATGGAATTTAGGATCCAACACGTCTCAGAGTTCCCCGTCCGGGGGCATGATGGCCGGACCTGGGGTTTGACCTGACCTTTTGGCAAAGTGACCTGCTGTCCAGAAACCGGTCAAGCCAGCCTGCATTCAGGGGCTTCCCGCCGCTAGTGTGGTACGTTATTGAGTGTACCCAGGGAGCGTCAGTGCCCTAGGCGCTGCTGGCCCACACAATATTCCCCTTGCAACCAGCGTGGCCGTCACATCTTTGCGTGTCTATTTCTAGAGAGTGAGTACTTGAGGTCCAATGTCCGTGACGGTAACTGGCCTGTTTTCTCCTCGTATCGTTACGCAATGTCAAGACGGCAATGGAGAGATCAAAATGTGCACTATGTAACCTTCTATTCCACCATTCCTAAAAGACGTACAAAATGGTCAGTTTTTCTATCCCAGAAAAACTTCTCAGATTTACATGGTAAAACCTGCACAGGTCCACAGACCCGGTCTAAATACCACGGTAAAACCTGCACAGGTCCACAGACTCGGTCTAAATACCACGGTAAAACCTGCATACGTCCTCAGACCCAGTCTAAATACCACGGAAAAACCTGCATACGTCCTCAGACCCGGTCTAAATTCCACGGTAAAACCTGCATACGCCCTCAGACCCGGTCTAAATACCACGGTAAAACCTGCATACGCCCTCAGACCCAGTCTAAATACCACGGTAAAACCTGCACAGGTCCACAGACCCGGTCTAAATACTACGGTAAACCCTGCATACGTCCTCAGACCCAGTCTAAATACCACGGTAAAACCTGCATACGTCCTCAGACCCGGTCTAAATATCACGGTAAAACCTGCATACGCCCTCAGACCCAGTCTAAATACCACAGTAAAACCTGCACAGGTCCACAGACCCGGTCTAAATACCACGGTAAAACCTGCATACGCCCTCAGACCCAGTCTAAATACCACGGTAAAACCTGCACAGGTCCACAGACCCGGTCTAAATACTACGGTAAACCCTGCATACGTCCTCAGACCCGGTCTAAATACCACGGTAAAACCTGCATACGTCCTCAGACCCGGTCTAAATACCACGGTAAAATGTCGACCAGTGACGAAGGTGCCCAGCGAAAATCACAACCAGAAACATGGAACCTAATCAACACTCCCTGTCAGAAACACTAAGGGGAAGCCTCTTGCAAGCGTTCTGGTGTTGATATTTCTGCTTGAAATAGTTTGTTCAGACTGATGCATTTATTAGATATATAAAGTCCTAGTATAAAAGACCGTTCGGTGAATTATATAGTATTCATCAATTAGCAGTTTTTCAGCATTATTACCTTGGCAGACCACTACATAGCTGGTGGTATTGACGAATGCAGACCTGCCGCTTTCACATATTAGCTGCAGCAGCTTGTAGTGTTGATATGTATATATATATATATATATATATATACATATATATATATATATGTATATATATATATATATATATATATATATATATATATATATGTATATATATATATATATATGTATATATATATATATATATATATATATATATATATATATATATATATACATACAGATATATATATACATACGGTCCGTGGTACGCTTAATAATTCAAACTTTCAAATATTCAAATTTTCAAATATCTGTATTTTCAAACTTTCAAACTTCCATATATCCAAACTTCCGTACTTTCAAACGGGTTTGAATATATGAGATTACAGCCGTATTTCCATACTTTCAAACTTCCAAAAGTCTTTACACATTTATACTATTGCATGTTTAGAAAAGCCGCAGAGTGGCACACTTAATAAATCAAATTTCCAAACCTTTCCTAGCGGTACGCAAGTAGTTCTGTTACAATGTTATGTTGATATATTATACATTGTATAATATCAATAATATCAAAACAATATCAAATGTTACTTTTCAAAGGAAATTGCCAATTATAAGAAAAAAGGATAATTTTCGCAAAGCAGCAAGAATGGTGGAGTGACCTACTTGTCTAATCTATTACTAGAACGGCAGCTTCTAAAATGCGGAACTGGAATTATGTAAAACTCGTGTCGATATGATGGACCAAGTGTGAAAGAGCAAATAAAGAACTTTAATTTCAAGACCTTCTTTTGGGGAGGGTAAATAGAACTTTATTTGTTCCCGACTAACCCATAGGCAGGATAAAAAAACTTTATTTGTTCCCGACTTAGCCGACCACTCTAGTGAATAGGTATCTATCAATATATATCATCTATCTAACCTGTCTGTCTGTATTTCTGTCTATCTATATATCTATCTACTATCTAGCAATCAATCTTTCTATCTATTCATGTGTGAGAGCCTTATATAAATAAAATGTTGTTCTTCATATAAAGTGAGAGCATCCAAACACACACACATAGACATATATGTATGTATGCATGTATGTGTGTGCGTGCGTATGTGTTTTATTTACCCTTCCTCTGGAGTGGTCTCCAAGAAATAAAGTTTTATTTACCCTACCGGTAAAACAGTGTTATTTTCCTCCCCCTAGAGGGGTGGTATATAAATGACTGTGCGCGGGCGTGAATGCATGCGTGTGTGTGCGTTCCTGATTTGGTTCATAAACTACGTTATGATGGAACCAATGAAGTATATAATCACATCTGCCTGTCTTTCCGTATTTCTCTATCTACCTATCTATATACGCACACATACGCACACACACACACACATACATACATTTATGTGTGTGTGTGTGTGTTTGGATGCTCTCACATTAGACACAGAAAAGAATTTTATTTATCTAAGGCTCTCACACATAAAAAGATAGATAGATTGATAGATAGTAGATATATATAGATAGACAGTAATACAGACAGACAGACAGAAAGGTAGATAGATAATGTATATTGATCGATATTCATCCACTAGGATGGTCGGTTAAGTCGGGAACAAGTTCTATTTACCCTCCCAAAAAGACGGTCTTGAAAATAAATTTCATTGTTCCCTCCTTCACTCATGGTCCATCATATGGGCACGAGTTTTACATACATTCCGGTTCCGCATTTTAGAAGCTGCCGTTTCTAATAATAGAATGGACAATTAGGTCGCTCCACTTTTCATGTTCATTAGCGTCAATAACAGTTTAAGCAAATCAATATCAATAATTGAAATATTTGAAGATATAGGAAATTAAGAAACGCGTGTTTCATAGCCTTAATGAGAACAGCGTCTTGATGATAAATAATAACAATGACGAAATGCGGGTCGTGTTTGCAACTTAAGGCAGCTTCTATTAGCAGCCCGATCACCGTATATTTGAAAGTTTCACAGTTTACATTATTAAAGGTCAGTGGTACACTTAATAATTCAAATTTCCATAGTTTCAAATCGTATTGGATATTTGGAATTTTGGGTATATTTTCAAAGTTTCAAACTTCGAAACCGTATTAGAAATTTGAAACTTTGGTTAAAGTTTCAAAGTTTCAAACTTCCATACTTTCAAATATCCAAATTTTCAAACTTCCAAAACGTGTTTGAAGTTTGAAACTTTGGTCAAAGTTTCAAAGTTTCAAAGTTCCATACTTTCAAATATCCAAACTTTCAAACTTCCAACACGTTTTGGAAGTTTGAAAGTTTGGATATTTGAAAGTATGGAACTTTGAAACTTTGAAACTTTGACCAAAGTTTCAAACTTCAAACACGTTTTGGAAGTTTGAAAATTTGGATATTTGAAAGTATGGAAGTTTGAAACTTTGAAACTTTAACCAAAGTTTCAAATTTCTAATACGGTTTCGAAGTTTGAAACTTTGAAAATATACCCAAAATTCCAAATATCCAATACGATTTGA
>OZ012687.1:23128944-23156444 GCA_963942565.1 Maea johnstoni
TACCGTGGGTAGAAATATCCTCTGACGAACTGGGTGTATCGATTACAAGTATAAGAAAATTATATTTATAATGCAAGAAATTATTAGCTTATCTATATGAGATCATGTTATAGTATAATAATAACTATATATGGAATTATAACTACCATTGACAAATGCATCCTCTGACGTACGCGGTGTAGGAGTATTGAATATACTAATGACTCAATAAGTGCCTAATACTAAGTCTTTTTAGGTCACATGAGTGGGTACGAAGGTTTCGGCTTGGCGTGAGGACATTGACCTGACGGAGGCCTGAAGGCCATGTTGGAAATCCCTAGCGCTAAACGAATTAGGTCAACACCAGAGGGCAGCAGATGGCAATGCTGAATTTAACATTGCCACCTGCCCTATCTGGAACATATTGGAATGCCATACATGGTGTGGATGAATTGATTCAATTGGCCAATATTCTTGAAATGATAATTATGGGGCCTGCCCTGATGGCCGTGTGGTCTAAGGCGTTGCCACTCACTACTAGCTATCTCTCACCACTGTCCCTGATATGGTTGTCTACCTGGTTGTTTTCCAGACCGTCCATTTTGTTCATTGGCAAGTCAAGTTTAAGACTTCATATGGTAGAAAACGTGACGATAATCGAAATTATGATTAGCTTAGCAAACTCCTGTTTATATGGTGTTTACCTTTAAATTCGTTATTTATGTCTCATTTTTTTCCAGGTTACCCAACTTTATTAAAATGTCTGGTCGAGATTAAGAGTTGGTGTGGCAGAAAATGGGACGAAAAACAAAATCCTAAAACCTCTTTATATGCATCTTTGATTCAAGATGTTACAGCTCGTTGGTTTTGATTTTATATTTAGACCTTCTATCATACAATTTTGTTTAGAAGATGTTTACCGCCCATTGATTTCGATTTTCTATTCTTATTGCAGCAGTCGTTCGGCGTGATTCGTGCTCGGCGCTGGCCGCTCGGGGCCACGTGTGTTCTGCGCCGTCACGGCTGAATGTGGGGGCGTGCCGCGAAGCGTGACGGCGGGAAGCGGCCATTCGGTGCGACGGAAGTCTCGTTCTCGGGCCACGGCGGACGAGAGTTTGACCTATATGCGGCGGCGGCGGCGGCGACGGAGTAGGAGCGTGAGTAGGAGTGGAGAGTTGGCAAGAGACAGGTGGAATTATGAAGTCATTCCCTCTACGTACCTCTGTGAACGGACAACAGGTGAGTTGACAAGCATGAACGATACAAATAACTACATGAGGGAAACTTCAGAGATATGAACAGCTTGCGAACAGGGCCAGACCGTTCATGTTAGTTGATGTTCACGCCTCAAAGGTCTTTTCCTAACCCTTCCAAAGCTGAGGCTACTTTCGTCCAATGGACAAGGATGCAAAGATTTTTTGAAAACCATCTAAACCCTGTCATGTTGTTATACATTGGATAGCTCTTCCTGAGCACTCTCAGATGAGTACCCATATGCCACGGTTAGTCACTTCATAAGGTATTTTGCATCATTTTGTATTGGCCAAATTAGCCACCAGCAGCTTAGGTACAAATGGAACAGGGAAATTGTTCTTAGAAATGTTCTTAAACTCCATTACCTATTTTCTTTTTGCCTATAGTTTGCACGTTAACCCGTTATGTGCTGGTGAGTTACGTACAGTTTGATAATGGTTTACGTCATGGTTTTACCAGTTACAACATAAGTGTTACACCGGCAACTGTTTCCCAGTATAGCACGTGTTTTTGTTTGTGGTTTCTTAACGAAAGGAATTCCTACGTACGAAAGTATATGTAATGTTGTATGAAAGTGTGGAAATATCCACCGTTCTTCGCGTTAGCAAGTACGCCTTTGTTTTTTCAGCTTTCTCAATATTACTAAAGCAAGCCTTGTGTACTGTTGAAAATTTGACATCGTCGTATGACACTGTCAACTAGCTATATTCTGTGGTCGATGTGTCCATTATCTTACGTAACCCGCCTATTTGACTACTGGTATACCTGGCGAGGTTCAGTAGGAAGGTTTATAATTAGAACCTGTTTCTCTGGTTCTATCTAAAAGCACGACGTGACAGCAAAATAAAAGGAATGGCGAATTGTAAGGCACGTATGGAAGTGGTTGTGTGTGTGCCACGTCTAAGTGTATGTATTCCTTTAAGCAGTCCTAAAGTATACGGGCATGATGTTCGATATGTTCCATAAGACAGATGCCATATTAACATGTAAACATTCTACGAAATAAGGCCCATCACTGCATAACTTGAACACTTTTTTAAAAGCGCGCCAAAGATGAATTGCCACCCTTACAATACAATGAGAACATGTTCCTCTAGAAAGTCTGTTACACCCATACTTTTGAAAATAATTTTGGTATAAAGCGAGAGTTCAGAAAATATTTGAAGGAGAGTTTTTGTCTGGCTTCTGATTAACACTTATCATTCAAATATTTTCCAAAAAATGCTTTTGTTCCAAAAAATATTTCCCAAATCATCAGGCCTGTTTTGGCCGCTCTGAGTGTGAATTGGTTAATAGATTTGAGTCATTTTCCTGCATGGCTTACTAGTGTTGGACCTATATAGTTATTTCACTGTAGTGATGGTGTGTGTATTGGGAAGGAGTGGGTGACCGTACATGGCTACCTCTGTGATCGCCTCTCCATATTTTCTCACCACTGTAAGAAGAGTGACCCTCACTTATAAGCGAGGGGTATTGTGCCCCTTGTTTGAGGGTAGGGTTTTAGCCAGGGGCACCCCTCTCCCACCGTGACATGCGTACCCTCAATGGCAGGCGAGAAACTGCCCAGCCGCAATGGTGGGAAATTCTCCTCTTTTCGCCACAATCGGGGCATGACTCGCCTGCTAGGTCACTAAGGTCGGGTCAAAGGTCACTTCGTTTAGTGTACCAGAGAAGGATGAGGCGAGGGTGCGTTTTTTGGGGGGGTGAACAAAGAACGGAAAAGGTCATATAAGTTTGCAAGCAAACAGAAAATATAATACATATATCACAAACTGCTTTTGTGCTATAATTAATGTTATTTTCACTCTCCAGTCTCTTGTGTTATATGCATACCAAGTCACGCGAAGTGTAAACCAAATATGGTTTCAAACGTATGAACGCACCCCGGCTTAAACGGAGTGTCATGCAAGAGTGAATGGTTAAGGAGGTCAAAATGTCTTCTGCCTCTCTAATCATTCAACTTTCACGAAGGAGCAGAGCCTGATATGTTGATCAACTACTGGCCAGTATATATATATATATATATATATATATATATATATATATATATATATATATATATATATATATATATATATATATATATATATATATATATATATATATATATATATATATATATATATATATATATATATATATATATATATACACTTATAACATAGTATAATAATAACACAATTTGATAATAATATAGAGGAAATCTTTGTGCGGTTTTAAGTACTGGTGATTTCATATCCATGACTAGTTTTCATAGCAGCAGTGCTGAAAACAGTTTGCTAAGCCTTGGTGATAAAACAGTCCATCAAAATGAATAGATTAGTGGTCCATCAGATTAGTGGTCCATATCACTTTGATAACCAAAATGGTAGCCAACATCCATTTCATAACTGAACGTTCATGGTTAATTGTGATTAATTTATGAATTGTGAGTTATAATCTTTTGTAGAAAATATGCGAAACTGGATCTGTGCTTACTAAATTAATGTGGTCAGAATATTTAGCAGACTTTCTGGGCAAGTAAACATAGACTTTTACTAGCCCATTCAAATTTTTGGTAGAAACGGACCGGTGGGCTACTGTCTATTTTCACCACTGTAGCAGTCAACACGTTGTAAATAGACGTATCATTTCGATGACCTGTTGTCCCCATCTCTGGCCTTTACTATAGCATATACGAATTTCTATCGGTGTGATGTCAACTTTATAGACAAAACAGACTTAAATACGTGGCCTTGATGTATGCATGAATCGTGTTACCCTTTGACCGTAGTGGCAACTTGGGATCAGACGGATTAACGTTCTTTACCAGTGTTGTAATGGAGAAGTGTTTACACATCACGTGGTAACCAGAAAACCTATCGGAAATACACCGAGCTTGGCAAAGTAACAATAACAATACATCAGTGAATTATACATTATCTCAATATAACGCTACGGGGGGTCTCAAACGAACCACACACGTAAGCAGCTGGATATGTAGGACTTTAACCTATTAATGCTCGAGGGGTTCTCTTAATATTGTCATCCGGATCTATAGCACTTAACTTTGAATTCTAAAACGATTGTTCAAAATATATTTGATAGAGAGTGACCATTGGTATTGTTCTGATCAACATGCTTTCTTCAAATATTTTCTAAACTATGCATTAACCCTTCATTTGCTGCGACTACTAACATCTAATGAAAAAGAACTCAAAAGATTTTGGAAATAATCTAAATCCTGTCTGATTGGTATTCGTTGGAAAGCTCTCATTGAGTATTCTCAGATGAGTACCCATATTCTAGGGTTTCATTCAGTTTTCAGGTTTTTTGCATCATTTTGTTTTGACCAAATTAGCCACCAGCAACATAAGGGTTAACTTAGTACCTGGAGAAAAGACCACTAAGATGTGAAAACCTACTGTTCAATGTGTACCTTTACACTGGAAACAGACCTCTGAGATGCGAACATCTCCAAATGTGAACACTTTTGTCTTGGTTTATCTCTGATGTTTCACTGTATTTTTGGCACTGCTGTCATCAGGAGATTACTTGGGTTGTATACCGGATGTGACCTTTGACCTTGGCGGACTGTATGAAATGGATCTGCTTTCAGTAAATGCCATACTTCTCTAGAGTCTACTGTATATATCACTATTGAATAGCAGAGAAACCAATCGACTCTAAAAACCGTCCTCGACATCGATGCAGACTTGTGTAGAATCTGGGTTTATATTTAGCTGTGTAGGGTTTCGAATGCCGAGAACAGGTTCCGAAATTTAACTTAAGCAGTGGTGACAGAAAATGAGCACCCAGTGCACAATGCCTCATACCACTCGGCTTTAGAGGTAGTACCTTCCCTGATGGAATCATTGAGTTCAGAGAGGTTCATCTACCTCATTGTTTTAGTAGCAAAACTAAAGAAAACTGATGGGTGCACCTAACTTACCCCCCCCCCCCCCCCCCCTTCGTGGCCTACCCCAGGGTGCCATAGCAAAAGAGAAGAGGCTTGTGATCCCCGCATGACAGCAAACAGAAAACTGCTTTTAATATCTAGCTCCCCTCCTAAGAAGTCACGTCATGAGATCACGCGAGATCCCGACATGTACGTGACTAGAGAGGTTGACAGGAACTGGCCTGTCGTGACAATGCCTCAGCTCCTTGCAATCCTAGGGAGCCGTACGCTCATTAAAGCAAACGTGGCGTTTTTCTCTTAGCATCTGATCCTTTCTTTTTTTATTTATAAAGAGCGGTTTCCACGATATCTTTCCAGCGACACAGGTTTAACAATTTCAATGTTAAAGCTACTCTCGTCCAAAACACAAGAATGTTAAGATTTTGGAAACTCAATCTGAACACTGTCATGCCTGTACTCATTGGATACCTCTCGTTGAGTACTCTCAGATGAGTACCCATGTGCCAGGGATTCTGTCACTTTAAATGTTTTTTGCATGATATTGTATTGGCCAAAGTAGCCACCAGCAGCATAAGGGTTAATACCACGGATGTGATGCATTGAAGCACGTATAATGGTCAGGGTATCCAGATAGACGCTGCAAGAAGGTTCCCAATGTTTTGGAATAAAATGGGACAGTTCATGTGTGAAAGGATTGCACGATTTAATCATGGAAATAGACTCCTAGTCCCCAGGTGATGTTGACCATTCTTGCAAGACCTGGAAGAAAGATAACGAGAGTTAAGGCTGGGTGGTAGAGAAGAAGCACCTGCAGCTCTAATCAGAACTATGGAGTATTGTATTTTATTGTATTGTATGGTATCTTCATTGACTGTAAGCAAGGTACAAAATTACAAGACTGTGAAGACCTACAATTTTCTGATCAAACAATGAAACGAAAGAAGAAAAAGAAATAATTAACAAGATAAGAAATTGCTAGGAATACAACGAATTATCGGTATCTGTGCTCTGGGACTATGTGCTAGTATTCTTTGCTAGGCGTGATGGGTGGATGAGGGAGGATGAGGGAAGGCCAGGTAGCAGGGCAGGTGCGATTGTGTAATAATACAGGTTAGTAGGGAAATCGATATTGTTACCCGGCCACACGTAACCACTGTCCATAGCTCCTCGTGTAGCATTACGCAACAGGTCTCTGGTGACTAATAGAATCTGGCTCAGCGGCGGCACAGGTAGCCAATGGCGACTAGATACGTATTGCTGCCTGCTGCTGTAGCAGGAATTGGAAACCTGGGCGGTGGTGGTGGTAAATGGTAGGTATATTGTAGGGCGTCACCAAAATAGCCTTTCACCTGTAATAGCCAAGGAGTACTGTTACACTGGTGGGCTCCTGTCTACACCCTCAGTTCTTTGTCTGTGAAATGCAAAACTGGACCAGTTTCTCGCCAGTGACTTAGTTCATATCTCGGCTGAATTATGTGAGAGAGTTCCCAGTGATTTTTCGTCCGGTAATCAAGCTATCTACAGCACTTACAACTGGCTAATCACGACACTTAAGCAAAAAACGGTTACGAGAAATGAAATTCCAAATTCCACTTTATTGCTTGGAAGTCAGTAGTGAGACGCTCAATGATTCCATCAGGGAAGGTACTACCTCCAAAGCCGAGTGGTATAAGGCATTGTGCACTGGGTGCTCATTTTCTGTCACCACTGCTTAAGTTACAAATTTCGAAACCTGTTCTTGGCAATTGTGAAAGTAGTTAATGACTTTAATGTTACACAAAGCTTTTCCCGGGACTCTTCGGGATTTTCTACCAACAACTATATATATATACATACATGTTGGTTTCAGTGTGGGTGCCAAGTGGTGTAAAGCATATGAGAAAGTCATCAGTGACTTGGGATTAGGCGGTGGTTTTCACTGGGTACTCCGGTTTTCTCCTCCACCACTGGTGTTTGGCCGTGTTTTTCGCCGGGTACTCCGGTTTCCTCTACTACTCACAACTGGCTAGTCACGAATTAGCCACACTTGGCATAAATGCGACGAAAAACAAAATTCTAAATTCCAATTTCCACCACTGGCAACTGGCTAGTCACAAGTTCGCCGGAATATGGCACCCTTTGCATGGTGTCCTATGTACTATTTCAATGTGGATACGCTATATCAGACCTCCGCTGCCATGCATGAAGTATCTGATGTGGTAATTGACACATGCATCATTTAGTGATGTATTCACAAGAGGATAGATAAAACGGCTGCTAGTGTGAGTTTCATTTTAATTGGGTTATGACATTGAATATGACGAACATACAGTTAACACACAATACCACAATCACCAATGGTCGCATTTAATGGAATATCAATGTTGTTTAGTGAATTGACGTTAATGTTTTTCATTTCAGGAAGAAGACCGGTGTACCATGCAGTGATGTATTCTGAAGCGGATTCCCACAACCAAGTTGACTAGGTGATATATCGGTAGTATTGCATGTGCATTCAAGTGTGTACGTTAGTATCCTCCATCATAATTCAAAATTTTCGGTTCAGCTCAAAACCAATGAGGTAGATAGTTTTCTGCTGAATCTAACCCCACTCCCCCTTACACAGAAATCCTGGATCCGCTCCTTTGGTATGTTTGTGTGTGTGCCCTTTTATGTCCATGCATGCGGAGAGATCCTGTTGGTCTGGCATATCCCTTTAATCCATGCATGTTGAGTGATCCTGCTGGCCTGGCTTATCCCTTTAGATAATGCATGCTAAAAGATCCTGCTGGCCTGGCTTATCCCTTTAGTCCATGCATGCTAAGAGATCCTGCTGGCCCGGCTTATCCCTTTAGATAATGCATGCGGAGAGATCCTGCTGGCCTGGCTTATCCCTTTAGTCCATGCATGCTAAAAGATCCTGCTGGCCTGGCTTATCCCTTTAGTCCATGCATGCTAAGAGATCCTGCTGGCCCGGCTTATCCCTTTAGTCCATGCATGCTAAGAGATCCTGCTGGCCTGGCTTATCCCTTTAGTCCATGCATGCTAAGAGATCCTGCTGGCCTGGCTTATCCCTTTAGTCCATGCATGCTAAGAGATCCTGCTGATCTCCGGCTTATCCCTTTAGTCCATGCATGCTAAGAGATCCTGCTGGCCTGGCTTATCCCTTTAGTCCATGCATGCTAAGAGATCCTGCTGGCCTGGCTTATCCCTTTAGTCCATGCATGCTAAGAGATCCTGCTGGCCCGGCTTATCCCTTTAGTCCATGCATGCTAAGAGATCCTGTTGGCCTGGCTTATCCCTTTAGTCCATGCATGCTAAGAGATCCTGCTGGCCTGGCTTATCCCTTTAGTCCATGCATGCTAAGAGATCCTGCTGGCCCGGCTTATCCCTTTAGTCCATGCATGCTAAGAGATCCTGCTGGCCTGGCTTATCCCTTTAGTCCATGCATGCTAAGAGATCCTGCTGGCCTGGCTTATCCCTTTAGTCCATGCATGCTAAGAGATCCTGCTGGCCTGGCTTATCCCTTTAGTCCATGCATGCTAAGAGATCCTGCTGGCCCGGCTTATCCCTTTAGTCCATGCATGCTAAGAGATCCTGCTGGCCTGGCTTATCCCTTTAGTCCATGCATGCTAAGAGATCCTGCTGGCCTGGTTTATCCCTTTAGTCCATGCATGCTAAGAGATCCTGCTGATCTCCGGCTTATCCCTTTAGTCCATGCATGCTAAGAGATCCTGCTGGCCTGGCTTATCCCTTTAGTCCATGCATGCTAAGAGATCCTGCTGGCCCGGCTTATCCCTTTAGTCCATGCATGCTAAGAGATCCTGCTGGCCTGGCTTATCCCTTTAGTCCATGCATGCTAAGAGATCCTGCTGATCTCTGGCTTATCCCTTTAGTCCTTGCATGCTAAGAGATCCTGCTGATCTGGCTTATCCCTTTAGTCCATGCATGCTAAGAGATCCTGCTGATCTGGCGTATCCCTTTAGTCCATGCATGCTAAGAGATCCTGCTGGCCTGGCTTATCCCTTTAGTCCATGCATGCTAAGAGATCCTGCTGGCCCGGCTTATCCCTTTAGTCCATGCATGCTAAGAGATCCTGCTGGCCTGGCTTATCCCTTTAGTCCATGCATGCTAAGAGATCCTGCTGATCTCTGGCTTATCCCTTTAGTCCTTGCATGCTAAGAGATCCTGCTGATCTGGCTTATCCCTTTAGTCCATGCATGCTAAGAGATCCTGCTGATCTGGCTTATCCCTTTAGTCCATGCATGCTAAGAGATCCTGCTGGCCCGGCGTATCCCTTTAGTCCATGCATGCTAAGAGATCCTGCTGGTCTGGCTTAACCCTTTAGTCCAAGCATGCTAAGAGATCCTGCTGGTCTGGCTTATCCCTTTAGTCCAGGCATGTTCAAAGATTATACCACATTGGTCTTGTTTAATTCTTTAGTGGTAGAAGTAGTAATGTCATCAATGTTAGATGGATGAAATAATTTGAATATTCTAGTTGAAAAAATATGTGCTTAATTTAGATTACAAATTTTGCATTCTCACGAGAATGCCTTTTGCAAATTGAAGGTATTTACTGCTTTGAGAAAATCTTGTTAAAGCTTTGGAATAAAGGATGAATTTACCGAAAGTCGGATGGTTACTTCTTGGATGACTTTTACGACATACTAATAGTTTCGGAAATCGGCTTTTAGAAAGATATTCTGAACTACTCAGACAAGTTTGTAGCAGAAAAGTAGGGTGTAATTTAAGAGAAGTTCAACATTTTCTTCATTTCTTCCGGCGTTAGATTTCACTCAGTTTAACTTCTATGAAGAGGGGTCATTCTGCATTAGGGGGGTTGGGTAGGGGGGTTCATATCAACAGAAAGGTAGATCTACCTCATGGGTGTTAAGCAAATCTAAGGACCGTTCCTAGAACCAACATTCTGAATTGTGAAGAGGGTATCAGAAGCTGCATGGATAGACGTAATGGGACGTACCGAATCTCCATGCAAGACCCCTTCCGACCACCCCGCACCCGGCAATTTCACATTCCCACCTTGAAAGCCCCCGCCGCAAATTCACACAGAATAAACTATGAATAAATAATCATCTTCAGTCATTCTCCCTTTCCCCCTCGAGTCCCGTTCACAATGCAACGGGTCGTTATGGCGGGACTACGCCCATTATAAGAACAATGCCATTAATGCACGACTCGCCCCGATAAATAGAGAGTCTGCAATGTCCCTGCGCTCGTGCGTGCACACCGCATGCTGCCCGCCATGAAATATAGATGGCGTTTCGTGATGTTCCCCTCACAGCAGGGGGTTCAGATGAGTCTGAGGTGCAGGTGGAGAGAACACATCTGCTCTGGACTCTCTAGATGTGAACAACTCTAAGTGTGATCACGATCTCCTGGTGAATTATTGTACAACTGTATTGAACTCTCTAGATGTGGACACCGCTATCAGGAACACTACCTTATGGTCCCCTAGGTACCTAACCATTGCGGAAGACGTTATTTACCGCACACGTGCAAATGTGGACACCTTTGCCCTTCGGCTCAGGGTATCAACATTGCGGGGTTTTATATTTATTGTGAGTACTGATTTTTATTCTCAAAATGGTGTCTTCAAGATGCCAGTGGGAATAAATAAGTGGAACGCAAACCTGTCAAGATCGCATTGGATACCAAAGCATCCTGACAGACTTGGAAGGGTAGGTTTACATTTGTAAATGATTATACATTTGAAGTATATTCTTACTGTGTAATGTTTAACCGTTCGCACGTGTATCAGTCTGCATATGACGACTGATTGCACGTGGACACTGGTGTTATATATAGCAAATTATATTCACCACTTTTATCTGGAAGTTTTACTGTACCTTAGAATGTTCACTGTCTATACAATACACTGCGAATCTGAGCGTTGTTTTTGTTATATAATGAACACACTGTCTCTAAGATTCCAATTCTGAATGTTTTACTGGGCATTCCTAAAATGCTAACTTTAGCATCAGTATAAAAGACATACAATACAATATATATATATATATATATATATATATATATATATATATATATATGCATATATATATATATATATATATATGTATATTTATATTGTATTGTATATATATATATATATATATATATATATATATATATATATATATATATATATATATATATATATATATATATATATATATATATATATATATATATATATATACACTTTCAGCTCTGGGCAAAACTTTCATGTTACATATTGAACACACATTCACCATAACCGTGTTTATTATATATTTAGGAAGATCGATTTTGACTCTTAATCCTCTATTATGGAATGATATTATTTTAATTTAAGTAATTTATATAGACTGGCCACTCGTCTGTTACACTTAATCAATATCATGTGGCCGCGGTTATTGGCATGGAGGAAACACGACACTAGTAGTGTAACTCCATATGATGTATGGCGGTGGTTGAAAGACATTGGACGCGCATTATATTTTGTTCATAATTACTTATGTGCACTCATCGTTTAGGAAGACCACCATTTTCGAGAGAGAGAGAGACAGAGACACACAAACACACACACACATATATATATATATATATATATATATATATATATATATATATATATATATATATATATATATATATATATATATATAAATATATATATATATATGTGTGTGTATATGTATATATATATAAGTATATGTATACATAAGTATATATATACATATATATATATATAAGTATATATATACATATATAATTATATATATACATATATATAAATATATATATACAAGTATATATGTAGTGTACATATATATGTATATATATATATATATATATATATATATATATATATATATATACATATATATATACATATATATGTATATATATATATATATATATATATATATATATATATATATATATATATATATATATATATGCTATTTGTTTATCTATTGCAGAGCGACTTTGCTGAGGATGGTGCAATAACCAGGACAGTCCCACGACCACCACACTTACGTCGCAAGCACGAAGTAGTCAGATCGGCATAAGTGATCCAATCCAAGGGCCAAGGAAATGTTGAACATACAGTTGTCCAACTTCTTGGAGGTCGCATTTGTACTGGTATTATCAAATGCAATTATGTTGAGATTGTTGACTATAATCAAATATTCAAGCTATTGAGGTTTTTAATTTGGCAGGTTCTTCTCTACACTTGTAGTATTCGCCAAGAGCTTAGTGCACCAGCTTATTCATTCAACTGCGCACGCGCATTTGCTTGCACTTGCGCATTATGTACTTTGGCTGGATGGCTGTCGTTCGTGGTGCGCGCAGCTTTATATAAACACGCATGCGCATTTATGGGCCTCCGCTTTGCTTTGCTTTTCTCCGACTGTGAATGGCACTGATAGAATTCACGGTTACCATGGAAACCCGTGGTTCTTCCGGTGCCATACACGGAAAGGGATGCTTTCTGCAGCTTTCTCGCCAGATTCTAGACTTCTGTTGCTGTTTCACCGCTTTTACTGCATATTTTACGTCATTCAGCATGGTTTTATATTGCTGCCGCTTTACGGCATATGGTGCATTCTTTTTGATGCATGTTTACTTAAAATCAATCTTCCACCAATCGCAATGCCATATTTGCACTCCTTTAAAAACTAAGAGACTTAAGTTTAAATGAGCACTTCTATCAGTTTTAGATATTTAATCATCGAGTGTAATATATATTTGCTGCACACGTCAATACTACGATACGTACATCAAACTCATCAAATTCTAGGATAAACTCCTGTATGCCTGATATCATTTTGAAGGAGAACATTCATTTGTCAATAGGGTGCTCATGATGTTGTCATTTGCATGTATTCTTGGGCATCAGTTCTTGCAGCTTTCAAAACGCGAGCGATAATAAGGAGTTTTGTGCAACATATATAGAACATAAGGTGCATGTTATGGGTTGGGGCGGTACCAGGTGCCGCGAGAACTCCTCAGATCTCGCGGGTGTAGGGTAATGTGACATGCGCAGTGGCGTTGTGGTCAGCTGGCGGCGGTGACAATGACAGGGATCAGGCCGGACTCGTGGTTGTGACATTCGATACATAGATAAAAGCCCCCTGTGACTTTCCTCCCGTTGCCATGGTGCTGGGAGGCTGAGGATGGGATTGGTTTCTAGGATTGTAAGAAGCATGATGCGTGTTGCTTTAGCGACGCGAAAGTGATATTAGAGACGTATGCGTTTTGCTTTAGTATATTTGAGAGGGTAGTAGTGGAAGACATGGGTGATCCGATCCTCCGTCGTCTGCAGGTGTCATATCTACTCATCAGGTGGATAATACGGAAATGACAACCTGCATCGCTCACACACGCCACACCTGGCTTCTTCTAGTCTCGAATCAACTACTTAGAAGTAGCAAGAAGGATATATCTAAGTGCCCGGTGTGTACGGCTGACCAAGACTCATTTGCCACACCCTTACTGCGATACTTCAGCGAGATGTGGCTGGCTGCTGCCGAACACACGTTGGTTATGACCAGTTTAGTGCTGGCTTGTCGCAACACTCATGGATCCGTCGAGACGCGGAGTCTTTTAATGACTGATGATGGAATATATATATATACATATACATATACATATATATATATATATATATATATATATATATATATATATATATATATATATATATACATATATATATACATACATATATACATATATATATATACATATATATACATATATATATATATATATATATATACATACATATATATGTATATACATATATATGTATATACATATATATATATATATATATATACATATATATATATATATATATATATATATACATATATACATATATATATATACATATATATATATATACATATATATATATATACATATATATATACATATATATATATATATACATATATATATATATATATGCATATATATATATATATATATATATATATATATATATATATATATATATATATATATATATATATATATATATATATATATTGCACCGTTTGCTTTGTCAAAGTACCCTTGTAGTATAGTGGACTCGTGCAAAAAGCAACCTGTAATGCCAGTAACGATAATATTGGTTTGATCAGTGGACGATTTTTGGATGATTGCGTTGCTTGGCACTGGTAGAATTCACTGATGACAGTTGCAGTTCAGTGGTTCTACTGTGTCAAACAGGGCGCGTCCATCAGACGACATGCATCCCACGACGACGACTCTTGGCGACGAGGAGGAGGAGTGCGCGACATTGACCAAAATGGCGGCAACGGCTGCAGACGAGACCGGATGCACAGTTTTTGGCACTAGCACATGTTTATGTAAAAATACCATTAAATTTGTGTTGGTGCCAACTATGGTGCGTTTCTATGCAACAGACTCAACAAAAAGAAATACTTTTCTAATAGGTTTGCATGGTGATTCTACAGCACGTGGACATTTAAGGTAAATAGCATAAATAGATAAACTTTTTTGGTTAATGAATAATAATGAAGATGCAATTTATGTACAATGACGTATAGTGAAACCTTGTAGCTGTGACAATTACTACTCCTTCCATTAGGTGTTCATATCTCAGTCTCTCATAATGTTAAATATACTCATGGTACTATGAAATAGTGTTCGAAATTCACATTAGGAGGTATTTACAATGAGAGGTTCCACTGTATAAAGTCCACTATCTAGAGGGATAGCTATTTCAATTATTTGTTATGATATTTACTGACACACCCTGTACTACTTATAAAATTGGAATAAATGCATCGCAGTTATACAATGTTGTCTGGATTCTTATATTTGCACCACACCCTACCACGAATGAATACGTTTGACACTACGCATGAGTTGTATACAGTTTATAGATAATATAAAATGATGATGACTTAAGTTACTTCAGTATGTTCCTCGTAGAAGATGGCGGCACTGCTTTTCTTTATACTATGGAACGTCTGCAGCCATGTGACACATATACTAGCATTTGGGTCGCGTTTCCATGAACGAGACTGTAAAGGTGGTTAGGGTCTACGTCTGGTCAAAAGACCGAGATGCCAGTCGCCCAGGTGGTGTAATCTATGGCCATAACCAGAATGCATTCAGGTCAATTAACGTCTCTGTATGCTGTCACCCTTTGTGACATTTTACCCCTACACTTGCTGGCGCTCAACCACATACAAAGTCACGAGTAAGTTTGCGGTCTCTTTCACGAAAAAAACTGGCCCATTAAGCTGCTAATAGATGGCACCACTGATGTCACTTTGAATTGTGTTTTGTTTACAAATATGAGACAAAACAAAAAGTACTCTTAATCTGCGAATTGATGGCGTAGCATGTACTTTGCAGTACCAAGCACTAGCAAACTGCAACTGTAATAGCCAAGGAATAATGTTATAACTAGTGTATGGGTCCTATATGCCGTCCTCCGATGTCCAATGGCTCAAATGTCGTCAGGCGATTGTTTAAGGCATGACTTGCAAACTGGTGTTACCACACTAGGAGTTTAGTTTTGTGGTATGCCTCAAGGTAGCGCCACACATAAACCCATGAAGAACTTCAAAAACCTAACTGGTGCATAAGATCGTCCAACAAAAAAGTTTTAGATGTTGTCATTTACCTGTTATTTTGAGTAATATTTTCATAAGTTTCGCACTATACTGATGTGTTGTTGTAGTTTTTAGGTAGCTTTGGCGTCCTCATGTTTAGAAATATGTTCATAACAAAACGGATTTAATTGACATACAGGCTATATTCTACAGATGTCAGTTTACATTATCCAAGCCCCTACCGAGGCTCCTTAAACCTGAAACAGAGAATCGATATAGACAGATTGAGATAAGTATCTTAATTGTCCGTAGTTGTTACAATACGAAAGGTACACATATGAACAAAATCAAAGCAACATAAACGCAATAAATATCAAACGAACATTTTTTTAAATCTTAAATCATTTTTATTCATATCTTCATGGGTCAGGCATTTAGACTCCACATGAAAATAAGCACATACAGTTCAAAGATTGAAAATACAAGAATATTTTCCACATTGTGGAATGTGATACAAGAATGACAATATGTAGGCTTTTTATTAGGCTCCTGGCCTTTTTACGTGATTGTATCTGTTTATCCTATGAAAATGTATGATATCACGTTGAAAGAAGCTTTATCACTATAAATAAACTTAACTTACTTAAACTTGTATGTGAAATGGTTTGAGCCATCCTTTTTAAAGAGACCCTTTTAATCAAATCTGCCAGGTTTAGGTAAAATTGTTATACCACACTTTTATTGATAGATATCAGGAGTTTTTCTTCTGTTTTGCAGATAAATATGTGTTGTTGTTTTTCGTAGCGAGGATGATATTATTGAAAATGCAATTGTTTCCAACATTTCCTGCACATTTTCTTATGCCAGTAGGATGACGTTCTGCATTTGTATTATTTTGTATCCACTGGCAGACTTGATCCCACAAATCACAAACATATGTACATTGACGTAACGTGTGAACATTACTATCGGTTTCAACATTACACATCGACTATCACTCTCAAGTAGTTTGCATTTAACTATAACGTCATTTGTAAAATACATGTATATATAGTGCAAGTTTTACGAAGATATCATCAACCATCCAGCGTGTTTTCATTGAACTTGTCGTTAAATTGTTTCCAAATGTAGATCAGCCTTCTCATTCCATTTCAAAATTACTGTCTGAATGATACTTATTTTCCACATTGATGGCTCTATATGAAATAGACACGCCCTTTGTATCTCTGAACAATAGAATATTCAAATTGAGACACGCCCTTTGTATCTCTGAACAATAGAATATTCAAATTGAGACACTCCCTTTGTATCTCTGAACAATAGAATATTCAAATTGAGACACGCCCTTGTATCTCGGAACAATAGAATATTCAAATTGAGACACGCCCTTTGTATCTCTGAACAATAGAATATTCAAATTGAGACACGCCCTTTGTATCTCTGAACAATAGAATATTCAAATTGAGACACGCCCTTTGTATCTCTGAACAATAGAATATTCATATTTAGACAGTTTAATGTAGAATGTTTATTGACCATAGCTCTCGCTATAAAAGTGATTACATACAGATATATATGTGTACAAATAATATTAAATTAACAGACAAAAGACAGCGCTGCTGCGAAGAAAGCAACTAAATAGTACGGACAGTACTCCAATAGAAAATGATACAAAAGGAAATAAATATCTTCCCATACATGTCGAAAACGGTATTATACTGGTTTCTTTTGAAACATAAGTAAGCTATATATATGTATGTCGTGCAGCCTCTAAAAAAAGAACCGTCTAGTATTACACACTGATCACAAAAGCATGAAACATCTTTGCAAAACAGATCTAACGACCAGAAGTCAGCAGGCTTCGTGATTGCTATAGTATACCGATTCTCGAACTGGTACAACCTGCCTGTACTACATTCAGTTCAGTAGATAGAGTACAAAAGTTCAGTAGATGGAATACAAATACAAATACAAATAATCAGGGAAATAACGAAAAAGTTGGTGACATCTGTGATTTTGCAATAGTCAAAACAGGGTATTTATTTTGAAGTTTATTTAAATAAAATATGTACGTCCACCGAGTTTTCTTGAAAAATGTCTGGATCGGTCTACTACTAGTAATTGATTTGTCATCTTGTCGATAGAGGGCGTCAGCACATAGTCAACAATGATCTGACAACGAATCGAGTTCATAACCATGTAATACTAGCAGCTCCCTGTGCGCTGCACGGTTTTGGATTCTCAGTCATACTCAATCATGCGCAGTGAGTAAAGAGGCAGAGAATAAAACAAAACACAATCAAACTACCTTCACCACTTAAAACATCAGAACCCTTACTGAACCATTGGCATCGCTCAGGGTTAAATGAGTGATCGTAAGGTTCGCTGGCTATGAATGGATTAGCAAACCATTTTCTGATAAATGATATGTACCTACCTTTATGCTCTACATAATACATTCATATAATAGCAATGATCAACTTGAAGAAGAAACAAACACGTATGTGTGTGTGTGTGTGTGTGCATCTTGACTTTATTTCAACAATTCATTTTGATATTCATTTTAATAAATCATGTTTATAACATTTTCCAATGGAACACATTCATTTGATTAATTAAATTATAAAATAATCCTTAAATGATAGTGGGTTAAATGAATTCTAAGGTGCCCTGGCCATGAATGGGTTAAAAAATAACCCTTAACTAATTCAGCATGGCCAATAAAGGGTTAAATGAATAAATTAAGGTGCTCTAGCCATGAATGGGTTAATTCAACAACTTTTAAGTCATACTCAATCCTGCGCGGCAGAGGCAAAGTAACTTTTGATATATTCTTGGTGGATTGAGGGTTAAATAAATGGTCATCATGTTCTCTGGCCATGAATGGGTTTATTCAATATCCCCTAACATTTCCTGGGTTGCAAACGATTGATATTTAGGTGCATTTGTTGTAATTGGGTTAACTTAATAACCTTTGATATATTCTTGGTGAGTAAAGTGTCAAATGAATAGTCATTGGGTGCTCTGGCCAAAGATGGGTTAATAAGATAACCCTTAACTAAATTTGGGTGGCAAAAGGTTAAATAAATAGTGATTAGGTCCTCTGGCCATGAGTAGGTTACTGCAGTATTTAAATAACCTTTAACGTTTCCTGGGTTGCAAACGGTTAAATGAATGATAGTTAAGGTGCATTGGCCATGAATGGGCTAATAAAATAACCTTTAACTAATTATAGGTGATAAAGGGTTAAATGAATAGCATTATGATGCTCATGTCATGAATGAGTTAACTTGGCAACCTTTGATATATTCTTCGAGGGTAAAGGGTCAAATGAATGGTCATCAGGTGCGCTAGCCATGAATGAGCAAATAAAAAACCCTTAACATATTCTGGGTTGCAAAAGGTTAAATGATTTGTTCGAAGGTTCATTGGTCATGAATGAGTTTACTTAAGAACCTTTAATATATTCCTGGTGGGTAAAGGGTTAAATGAATGCTCATCAGGTGCCCTGATCATACATATGTTAATAAGATAGCCCTTTACTAATTCTGGGTGGCAAAGTGTTAAATGAATTATCTTAAGGTGCATTGGCCAAGAATGGATTAACTTAACAACTTTTGATATATTCTGGATGGGTAAAGGGTTAAATTAATTACCCTAGGATATTACATAGATTCATGTTTTACATAATAAAACATACATATAAATAGCAATGATGAACTTGTACAACCAAGAGTGTGTGTGTATGTGTGTTTTAAATGCAAAACCAAATATATTGCATTCACACATTCCAGCAAAAAAGCGTAAATATACTGCCTCACTTTAAGAAATTATGAAGAACACAGAAGTATGATACGATAAACTTAAATTGTAACTATAAATAGGATTAATCATTTCAAGTCGGTAGTTATTCTTACAATGGTAAAGGTGAGTGTTTTAGGTGACTGGATCTACGGCATAGAGTGCCATCCCAAACATAAGAAAACAGCAGTAAATAAAAAAATGGCTTCCCGCAGCTACGTCGAGATTCGATCCTGGTTCCGACTGGACTACAATACAACATGCTAACATTCCTAACCATTACCCTAACTTGCTATCCGATATTAGTGCAGGCACATATTTCGTCAAAATCATTTCTAGATGGCGCTGTAAGTCAAAGATGTCGGCCGATGTCGTACTCTCTACTCCAAATTCTTTCCCCATTAAATTCGAGTCTTACGGGAGAAGGAACGTAATTAACGTATTAACCCTTTCATGCCGACTGACGAAAACGGCCATGCGGAAACATACTGCAGGGGTCAAACTCTTGTTAAACAGCACATGCTCCTCTAAAAAGGGATCCAACCGTCGCCCGAACTCCGTATTAATATAATAGATAGATGTAGGGGTGTTCAACTGTCACGTTGTTCAAACGTGCGACAAGCCAGAAACTTAAAGCACTGTTCAACTGTATTTCTTTTAGAAAAAAATGGGCAATTGAGCTTATCAGATATTTCACTGAAATTATTTGTGATACAAATAGAATTTAAAAACTTCATTTTGTTATATACTGTCTACTGATTGCTCTTGGTCTTAATTCTTGCAATAAGGGCTAATGTAGTAGTGCCACCAGGGGACAGTATTCATAGCTAATATCGAACCACGGTCAACAAAAACTGCTCTGCTCAAGGACTTCTTGACTGATCCTGGATCTGGATCTTTAATACCTTTGATAATAAATTAGAAATTAAAAGAAAATGTTACAATACACAAATATGACATCCCTGTGGGTTGGCTAACATGATTATCTAACCCGAGTGAGCATTGCGAATTTGTGTCGAGACAGGGCGCCCGCTCCGGCAAGTCAGTTGGAGAAGAATAACAGACAAAAGCTGATCACCTCACCCATCCCCGCCCCCACACACTCCTGGGTCCCTGATTTAAAAACGATCGCCAGAACATATTTACAATTCCTCACGTAAAGATCGTAAGCCGTGATTGGCAGAATGACGGTTACCAAAGCAGCATGTCTACTGAACGGCCGTTATCTGGTTATGGCCCACGGCTAGACCCGGTTTGTGTCTCTATCCAGGCCAGCTGTTCTTAATACTGACGTCTATATGGCCTTCAGAGACACGGTACCACTGCATTGTAAAAATCTGTCATCTGTCCGGTGAATTCACCGGAGTGGATTTCTCGCGTGATAAGGCGAGTGTCACGGCCAGACTTAAACCAATGAATCATGTACATGTTTGACTATATATATGCCCTAAGTCGGCAGGTGACAATGGCTGAAGTGTTTTATAATCTTAGAAAGAAGTTCTGAAGCGGCAATTTCCGCCATTTTAAATTTCCGACATTTGCTTTAGGCCTGACTAATCGAGTACCTGCCAAGACATTAGGAGCGTCTGTTATATGCGAACAGACGCTCCTAATGTCTTGGCAGGTGCTCGATTAGTCAGGCCTAAGCATACATCGGAATTTTAAAATGGCGGAAATTGCCGCTTCAGAACTTCTTTCTAAGATTATAAAACATTCCAACCATTGTCACCTGCCGACTTAGGGCAAATACTCTAGTCAAAGATGTACTTAATTCATTGGTATAAGTCTGGCCGTGACACTCGCCTTATCACGCGAGAAATCCACTACGGTGAATTCACCGTAGTGGATGCCAGGTTTTTACAATGCAGTGGTACCGTGTCTCTGAAGGCCATATAGACGTCAGTATTAAGAACAGCTGGCCTGGATAGAGACACAAACCGGGTCTAGCCCACGGCACGCCTGGCATGCACGTGCGTTCTGCTTGTTGGCTGACGTCATTGTTTGTCATTGTTTGATTCGTACTCCTGCAAACGTGTTTTCCTTGTTGGCAGTGACATCAGAGCGGATCCCGTCGCGTGAAAAATTGGGAAAGAAGCTCGATGTGAACTAAGAACGTACTGTGTTATTCCATGTATTCGTCAAGTAGTTCGTTGCATCACACAGTCATAAAACAGCGTAAAGAGCGCTTTCACATTTATGAAGACAGGGATACAATATTTTAATGGCATATGATCATAATGGAACGTTTTTAAGTGTGAAACAGACGAATGGAAGGGTTATTGGTTCGGTCACGTGACCTCGCCATCTCCGCCTATGTTTCTGACCAGTATTATCCTTTATTGAGGATGCGCTAGACGTTAGAATGGAATATAAACAAAGAATTGGCGCAAATACGTCCAGTTGCCATAGCTCAGTATATTCGACAGACGTCCATTGTATTTACAAATCAAATGTATCCTTTATTGATCAAGACGATGTCATTTCGGGTAAAACATGTAGTCGGCGTGAATCTACACGCTCACTTTCAAAACCATTCTAGTTCTGATATTTGTCGATAGGTGTCTGCACCTGTCTTTGGATATTACAAGTTGACATCTATGTAGCATCTCCCGGCTTCGATCAAGCCGAAGCCCCCTCAAAATATACTAAACAAACAAAGAAAAACAAAAACAAGAGCAAGAGCAACCAAAAGACTTAAGAATGGCTTTAAAAGAACGTGGTCCTTACAAAAAAGATTACATTTATATTCAAAAATTGTATTAATCAGTAGGTGACTAGTCAAGGGCAATGTACAAATAAAATCCGAGTTAATGTGATTGGAAGTTGAAAGTTTTGTGATAACATTCAAACGTAAGAAAACTATGAAAAGCTTCGGCTAGTTTGTATCTTAAACCTCACCAACCAAGAGATTAATATCTTTTGTAGCATTGCAGATATAATGCAAGAACTATCTGGTCCCATCACCATTGAAACACTTTTGAATTTCTCCCCCAGAAAATGGTTCTGATAATAGTTAATGTATAGTCTCATATTGTCCCAATGTTAAAACGACCCTATAACTTCAACTCATAACGTGCCTCTTCGTCTCTTGAACCATTATTCAATATATATTAATCATATTTTGAGTTTTTTCCACATAAAATTAATATAATGTATAGTAAGTATATAGTCGTATCATACTGTCTGAATTTAAAAACTACCCTATGCATTAAATCCATAGGCTGCTTGCTGTCTCTCACCTCTGCCCTGGTTCAGACTATCTAACGCCTGAGCATGTGAGATAGTTTTTGGAGAACTGGCAATGGGTTTTTTAGTCACGAATTAGCTCACATATGACAGGCTAAGTGACGATAATCGAAATTCAAATACCAACCTCATGCCGTCTACCATTGTATCTTTATTGACCGTAAAGTAAATAACATTAAAACGTAAATTAGGCTTATATTTAAGCCTTGAAACACCAACGAACATAAATCATTACATACACGAGACCAAAACTACTACATACTAGTAGGCAAAGCAAATCTGTGTCGACATAAACCATTCATTCCTAACAGCTCCTCTAGAAATTATCGTCTGGATCTATCATGCTATTGACAATACTTTTGGGAATAAGAAGGCTTTTACACAAATATTGTAGGAGAGTTGCTAGTAATGTTCTAATTAACATTTATTTCTCCCTCATCTTTTTAGAATTGCGTGCTATGCCCATATAGTACAACTACAAAATATGCCATACAAAAAATAGTGCCTGGTTTAAAAGAGGGATTAGATTTATTTATAACCCATTGGGACAGATGGTAAGCTGAGAAGAGATAATTACTGAATGGGGCATTAGTTGCAACTTCTTAGAATATGAACAATTGAGATTTAGATTTGAAGTTTATTAGAAAGCACATAGATGGTTCAATGTTTATACAACCATGTTTGCCCTTTCTAATTCAAATCTCAAATCTCTCATTAAAAGGTTGTGCACAATTCTATAAAAGTATAAAAAAGCCCAACTGATACTTTTTCAAATTAATGATACAGTCAATTTCGATCAAATAAAAACATGCTTCAGACTGTGTAATAAGACAACAGAGTGTACTTATTTGAGGTATATACAATTTAAGATTCTACACAGTAAACTAGTGACTCAGAACTTATTAGTGAAAATGAGCAAATCAGAATCTGAGTGCCCTCTATACTGTAAAGCAAAAGATACACAAGTACATGCATTGCTTAATTGTCCATCAACCGTTCAACTCTGGAGTAATGTTGAAAAATGGGTGAGAAAAGATATTCAACCTCACTACAAAATGTGTGTTTGGCAATCCAAAGTCATCCTTTATTATAAATGCTATTGTTCGTAACACAAAACGGTAATATACACGAATTGGCAAACTGGTAAAGAAATGTATGTTAACGTAGTTAATCTCTTTGAGGATTATATGATTACAGTGGTTGAAATACAATGCGATGACGCATATGTACTTAGAGATGCAATAAAAATAATCTCTTTGAGAATAAAAAAAGATATTTCTCCCTCAAATATTTCCCAGCTATGCTTTAGACTGCACTCTTTCATCGGAATTGCCAGACTGATTTTGGCCGCTGTGGACATGAATGGGATAATACCTGTAAATGCCTCACGGTATCTAGGTTATAGTTTTAAAGTTAAATAAGAATATGACGACAGCAAATTAATGTACCTGTACGCGCCGCGGATTTTCAGAGTCACGTCTTTAAATGTCAATGGTCATATCAAGGTAAGATCACTTAAGCTATATTGTATTACTGATCATGGTTTGGAACATGACCTATGTGTTTTACCTTTTTTTTAATTCCCTGTAAACAGCTGTTTTTATTGTCTCCGTTGATTCAGGCCAATCCGTTGTAACATTGGGAGTAATGCCATTAATGATTCCTTACATAGCACTAAGTGTTATCTACCACTTCACCATTGTTTTTTTTGTTTTATTGGAAAGTAAATGTTTACGTTTGATATTACGTATGTATGTATATTTATTGACTTCGAATAAACGTAAAAGATACAATACATCAAAGTAATAATAATTCACATGAATACAAAAAGTGGAACTTAGAACACAAGAAAATACATTATATACCCTCCTCATTAGTGACATGATGGAGGTAATTGGTTATCGAAGGAAGTATTAGGGCTTTTCAACGTGTCCCTACTTAAGGTGGACCCATAAGGTTGATTCACAAACCCCAACATAACAAAAACTAAGGCAACACTTAACGAATTACCCAAAGGTTAAATACTTATGTCCAGATATCAAATGTCCGACTTAAGGTGGACCCATATAGTCACATAGCCCAAAATGACATTAAGGAGGACACATATACATTTCTGAAACATATACAGCTTGGTCCTTAGAGAGCAGGACTAGCTTAAGGTGGATCCATTGGGATACTATCCTCGGCGCCAACTTAAGGTGGACCCAGATACACACACACCAGGAAAATTAATACATCAACAAATTAGCGTTAAACAAATAAATTAAATAAGAGGTGGATCCATTGGGATACTCTCCACGGCGCCATCTTAAGGTGAACCCAGATACATACACCAGAAAGGTTATTACATCAACACATTAACGTTAAACAAAATAAATTAAAGGTATAATGGTTGTTTTCAAAATCAAATCCTTTACTCAAGCATTTGTTTATTACGTTAATTGCGTTTCTTGTTGCTAAAGTATTGCTCATTGTGGCCAGCTCGCTCATTGATGGCGGAAACCCCAGTACCCAGGGAAATCAGAAACTAACCCCAAGTCACTGGCAATTTTCTCCACAGTTGGCGAGAAACTGCGAGCAATCGGGAATGTCTAGACCATTCGACTACTGGTCCAGCCCCTCTGGAAGGGTACACTGTTCAACACATTGAAATACACGCAACGGACGCACTGTAGGTTGACTGAATGATGACAACCTAATCAAGCCTTTAAAGAGTTCCTCAAGAAAATGTCTCTTGGATCTTTGATATTTTTGATAATAAGTTCGTAAATTATTTACAAAATAATTGAAGAAAAATTGATGGTAGTTTTCTTTTTGAGATTTCTCTTTCAAAACATTTTTCCACTGTGCCTGAAAGGTTTCACTAAATCGATATTCCGTTTTTAGTTCCGGTGACCATTAATGGGGTAAGCACGTGTTTTGTCCAATTTCCATCTAAACTACTTTTGGTAATTACCGAGGCATTGGGAATGATTTTACAAACTATCTGAAGGAAAATTGTTATGTAGTGGTCTAATTAACAGCTCTCCTTAAAATATTTTAGCGATATACATATGTACACATACATATGTATATATATATATATATATATATATATATATATATATATATATATATATATATATATATATATATATATATATATATATATATATATATATATATATATATATACACACACACATATATATATATATATATATATATATATATATATATATATATATATATATATATATATATATATATATATATATATATATATATATATATATATATATATATATATATATATATATTTCATGTGTGTGTATATGTGCTTGTATGTGTGTGTAAATTTTATTTTCCCAGCGATATTGAAAAGTGTTGTAGCCTCGAGCCGACATTTGATGCATTGATGGATGTAACATTACGCCACAAGGAGCTGTAATCGATCTGAGAGAGTGTGCGGTGGATTTCACAACTCTCTCGTTGACGCTGATAGAAAATAATGAGAACGAGCCTGAGACGATTTTCCGATGATTTGCAGAGTAAATTACACGTGACCTAACTAATGCATTAAGAGTGGTTCCGCTTGATTCTAGTCGACTGCCACCCCGCCACCCTTCACACCCAAAGAACCCAAGGCCACATGGGTATCACATAACACTTAGGCGGTATCAGGACAATATCCCCCCGGACAATATCCCCCCAGGACAATATCCCCCCATTCCAATATCCCCCCGGACAATATCCCCCCGGATGATATCTCTAGTAAAACATATGTTAGTAAAAAAAAAAAAAAAGATTCCAGTGTTTTAAATTATCCTGAAACATGTGTTAGTAAAAAAAATAATTAAAATAAAAGAAAATTCCAGTGTTTTAAATTATCCTAAAACATGTGTTAGTAAAAATGATAATTTTAAATTAAAAATATATAGCAACAGTATCAATTATTTCCAGTGTTTTAAATTATTCTAAAACATGTGTTAGTAAAAAAAAATTAGAAATTAAAAATATATAGCAATAGTATCAATTCATAAGTATTTCATTCACATTGTTCTTTTACAAATATTTACTGAAATTCTTTTTTTTTAATTCAAAAATATTTTTTTTACTAACACATGTATCAGGATAATTTAAAACACTGGAATTATTTTGAATTAAAAAAAAAAGAATTAATCAACACATGTTTAAGAATAATTTAAAACACTGGAGTTGTTTTAATTTTTTAAAAAGATGTTTTACTAACACATATTTTAGGATAATTTAAAACACATATTTTTTTTGCTAACACATGTTTTACTAGAGATATCATCCGGGGGGATATTGTCCAGGGGGATTTTGTCCGGGGGGATATTGGAACGGGGGGGGGGGGGGATTTTGTCCGGGGGGGATTTGTCCTGGGGGAATATTGTCCGGGGGATATTGTCCGGGGGGGATATTCTCCGGGGGGATATTGTCCTAGAACCCACTTAGGCACCCAGTCGAACTGTGATAGTGAGACATGAATACCGGTAGAGAAAACCATCATATGTATATATATATATATATATATATATATATATATATATATATATATATATATATATATATATATATATATATATATATATATATATATATATATATATATATATATATATATATATGTATATATATATATATATATATATATATATATATATATATATATATATATATATATATATATATATATATATATAAATATATATATATATATATATATATATATATATA
>OZ012687.1:23158944-23178944 GCA_963942565.1 Maea johnstoni
ATGATTACTATCCCCTATGGAGCCAAACACACCATTACCACTGGTCCTCTTCAGAACGCCGGTCGTCAGCAGGCTCTTTGATCAAGCCACGGCTCTCTATGACGGTCAAAATTCTACCATGTAGGAATTACGGAATTTCAATTTTTACATCACTTTTCTGCCAAACTGCGGCTAAGTCGTGACTAGCCAGTTGTAATTTGTGGAGAAAACCGGAGAACCGGCGAAAAACACTGCCTAACCCCAAGTCACTGGCAACTTTCTCACATGCCTCGACCGCGATTTGAAGCAAGGCAGAGGTTAGAGACAGCCAGCAGTAAGTAGCAACGCCTTAGACCACAAGTCCATCAGGGTAGGCCCTCTACCATGCACTGACTAAAGGATCCCTCGTACTGCATCTATGGAAGAACATGTTCTGGTTCAATAAGCATCTACAAGCCTATCTCCGCACGTAGGGGCGTCCGGAGTCAAAGCATATTATTTGTCAGAGGGGTCAGATTAAAAGTGGTAGCGTTTTCCCTTCACGCATGTCTACCCTACTTCATGGTCAGCGACTTTGAAATTAAATCCCACCAACCGTATCAAGCAGCTATGACGTCACCTTACATGCACCCCTGATTCCATCTCCACACGAACTGCGGGCTAGCATTATAACTCCGATTCCATTCTTAAGGTTGCTATACCAGGACTTTTTGGGGTAAACGGTGATCTAGGATGTGCGCTAATAGGAAGTGTGTCAGATGAAAGTCCGCCTATTGTCACGGATTGTTCTGGACATTTCAGTTAGTACTGGCCGACATGAGTTGTTCTTAATTTAGTGACCATTGCACGCTTAAGAAATAATAACGGATCTAGTGCAATCCCAACTTAACCTGGCGACTTTCCAGCTTTCCATTCGACTGGCAACGCAAGTACACGACTCGGTCAACAGTGTAGACGGAATAGATAAGTTAACCTGGTCAAGAGTCGAACATAGCCATTGGATGCATAAAAACGATCAACGCATATGGAAAATGAGTCAGGTATGGATGCAGCTCCATCGGCAATAGACGTTTGTTTATATATACACACTCACACATCTATATCTATCTATCTATCTACCTACCTACCTACCTACCTACCTATCCATCAATCTCTCTCTCTCTCTCTCTCTCTCTCTCTCTCTCTCTCTCTCTCTCTCTCTCTCTCTCTCTCTCTCTCTCTCTATATATATATATATATATATATATATATATATATATATATATATATATATATATATATATATATATATATATATATATATATATATATATATATATGTGTGTGTGTGTGTGTGTGTGTGTGTGCTCTGTGAATACATGTATATACATATGTACATACATACACGTAGGTAGGTAGTGATTATTTTTACTTGTGTTCGACATGCAGGAATAATTGTTAATACGACATACGCTTGGAAATTCGTATTACAGCCATGAATAAACATTGAGGGCAGCTGAACTGGCTCTGCAATAGTAATGTATGAACACACTAATTCCATCCACTAAAGCTACTCGAGTCGTTTATAACTATACCAGTAAGCCACAAATGTTCCTACACTATAGATCCAAAATAAGCCGATTACCCACTAGCATACTACTCATTATTCCAGTATTGCTTTTATATCATTGCCGTCATCAAGTTCTTGGTAAAATCTAGTAGACCCTCAGAATTAATTTGGAAAATGCATCTCAGAGCATTTAGAACCGTACGGGCTTCGCTAACGTAGACCTGCAAATACATCTGCGACCCACCCCCCCCCCCCCCTCCCCCTCACTGCATTTTCAAAGAAATATTTGTATCCAAACCAAATGTATAAGCTATGGTTTTACCTATTCTTTTATAGGTGTATAATGTTGTACCCCACCTCCCTTCTCCATGATCGCACATGTAGGGCCTGCCCTCTGTCTTGTCAGTATAAGAAATTACCCCCGCCTCACTCCATTCACAAGGTTTATCTGTATCTACCCCTAAATTAGGTTCAGCTTTAATCTACCTTTTGTAGATGTATGATTTGCACCCCATACTACTAACAATATGATACAAAAGTCTCATATCTTAACCCATTGATGTCCACTGTGCCTAAAAACAGCTTGACAATTTTTTTGAAAGTTTCAGACAAAGTCATCATTGGTGAAATATTTGTAGGAGAAATATTAACCAGAAGATTACAAACAGCTCTCCTTTCAATGTTTTGCAAAATTATTCGTAATTCCTCAGGTATTGTCAAGTGTCATAGTCTAGATCCAGAGAAAACTTTTAGAGGAATTCTTAACACTTCCAGCTATGGGGGGTACTTTTATCCAAAGCACAAAAATGCAAAGATTCTTATAAACCATCTAAACCATGTCGTGTTGGTATTCATTGGATAGCTCTCGCTTAGTAAGTTCGCAAATGACTACTCATGTGCCAGGGTTTCAGTCATTATCCAGTGTTTTTGCGTCATTAGTCACCAGCAGCATAAGGGTTAAAAATGAACTGTTTTATGAATACCATTGTTTCACGGGTCGTCTCGTTTGTAGTCGGGTTGTCGTTAGAGACTCTGTATCTAAGTTAAAATTTCAATCCAAGTTGATACCATTTGATACCGCCCTGTCATTAAACAATAGAATGGATTTCATACTGACTGATTTTATGACCATTTTTAGATTGGTCCCTGTCAAAGTTTATCACAGCGCTTGAGTAGTTTCTCTCTCATGGGTGACTGACACTGCTGTCTCAGTGGGCCGCTGGTACATCAGGAAAGTGTATGTCTATTATCAGGTGGTTGCCACAGTATGTCTGACCCAAGCTTGGCTGACTGTGTTTCTGCTTTTCTTTTACAAAAGTTTGGGTTTTCCATCCAAACTTGGTACAGATTTTATGATCACAACCTATGTATGTATATAACTACTGTCTGTCTCAACGTTGTTAAAGGTTGATTTTGCTAATTAGGTCCAATTGTAAAGTATTCATAATATTTGGAATTTTACAATGTGCATCCAATGAGCAAAATCAACATGTTAAGGAGTTGAGAAAGAATGTGGGTATATACAATCAAGTCGCCATGATCCTAATAGGTTTGCCAAGTTTGGATAGGAAATACGAATTTTATGGAACAAAAAAGAAGAAGAAACGGTTAGCAAAAAAGATAGGGCCAGACAGACTATATCCGCTCTTTTAGTTGTACATGTTCCTTCCCTTCACAACATTCTCCATACCTTATAAGGGTGGCTTTAGAAATTATGGTTAGGTAGTCTGGGTTGCATTCTGGGTTGAAACTTTGGAAATTCCTGAGTTTTTCACCTTAAAGGCTAAATTAGCCACCAGCAACATAAGGGTTAATGTTCTCAGAGCCTTTCTACTTTGGCAAGAGTTTATGGCCTATTTTAGATTTGTTCCAATTTCAAGCCAAACATCTCACATCCCATCCATGAATTCTGAAACTTTCCCTTCATCGTTTTACTTATGATATCGGCATAACGCATAAGGACCAGGAAACACCATGAGGGGTGTGATTATTGTCACCATTGAACATGATTAATAGCCAAAATGTTGACTAAAAACCAATCAATCAAATTTCAGTATTACCATTATTTATCCAAGGTTTCAGATTGCATGGGTAATCGATAATAGAACTTCGCTGTTATGTCAATTGACAAAATAAATTCTTACACCCCACTTTGCTACAGCAGGGATTTTTTAAATCCCCATTGTAAAAGTAGTGAATACGTCAATTTTATAGGAATATATTCACCTCTTAATTGATAAAGAAGCAATGCTGTGAAATGGGCTTTGATGACGGCATTCTGGTTTTACTGAGCAATTTAATTTCGTAAGGGAATTTCAAATTCTATATAAGGGAACAGCAACTTCTTGCACATTCAGACCCATCTGATAATTGTGGCATAACCATAAAATACTAGTAATATTTCTGAAAATATGTTGCAGGGGCAAAGAGAATTTTTGAATTTGGTATTTCATTTAAAGTTACGTTTCTACTATGCACATACTTTATTATTATATCTGTGACGGCGAAGGTATAAATTCAAAATTACAAGAAGCATATCACTAAGGCAGGTTCTGTGTGTACTTGGCATTCATTTTACACGGAGTCATTTGTCATCAATGTGGACAGCCACAATATGGCACCAATGTGACAAAAAACGAAATTTCAAATGCAGTTAAATGTATTTCTCTCGTTCATTGACGTCATGAAGGTATTTGACACTGTCTGGATTGACATCATTGTTATCAAATGTGTAATGTGGGTTAATGTATGGACATCTGGGGTTCGTTTAAATGTTGGGTTCGGATTTAAATTTCTGGTGCCCTTTGGGAATGACCCTTTTCCAGCGCAGGATGTAGAGTGTGACTAAAGGTCACGCCTACCCTGGACAGACTTTAGGGGTAATTTTAGAAATGGGCGCCACAGCATCTCCGATAACAATCTTTTCTCCACTCATGCTTTTCATTGATAAGAGGGGGTATCTCTACTCTTTTCTTGTCCATAATAACAAAACCCTTCAAAAATCTTTTAATGGTCTCCTACATATGCAGCACTATTTACCGCCTGTCTTGTAGGCATCCAGCTATGATCTATCATTAGTGGGATGTTTTGAACATTCGAGCAAGGGGAACTCTATAAGTTGACCTCCTTCATATGTAGATTATCACCCAAGCACTTTTTACTGTCCCATGTCGTACCATTTAGGCTTTAGTATAAGTTTTATAACCTCCTAATGTTGACCACTCATTTACGTTGAACATTTCTATCAATCTGCCGATATTTCACTTAAACATGTACAGGCATTACTATACATGTATTGAAAGTGTGGGTGTATTCGTCCAAATTGGTTTAAAGGTCCATACCTACTTTTCATACTAGACTAGTAGTCACTCTAACAACTGCACTCTAAATAGCCGGGTTAAGTTATCGAATTTCTCATAATAGGGAAATAACATCAATTACAACACTTCCTGTGCGACAAATAACTAATTACCTGGGATTTCCTCAGAGCTAGACATACAGTGATGCATGTGACGTCACCTTTTACTTTTGGCTAAGTCGATTAGTTCTAAATGAATTGATTCGCTTGCTGGTGTAGGGAACCTACTAGACTGAGAACCTCTTTACCTTTAAAACCTAATACGATGAGAATCTTTAGATTCTTCATCAGCAGCCCAACCACTAGAAAAATATTGCAACACAACCTGTACATAGAGCACATTAACCCTTCCAATACTGAGGCTACTTTCGCCCAAAGCACAAGGATGCAAAGATTTTCTTGAAGACCATTTTAACCTGTCGTGCTGGTATTCACTGGATAGCTCTCACTCAGATGAGTACCCATGTGCCTGGGATTCAATCATTTTCAGGGTTTTTGTATCAGTTTGTATTGGCCAAATTAGCCGCCAGTAGTATAAGGGTTAAGCTGCTTAACATATTCTTGCTTATAGGGGACAACTTTACGTATGTAAGTATGTATGAGTGTGTGTGTGTGTATATATGTTTATATGTATGTATAACTTCTTTATGAAAATGATACTTACTTGATACTTGGAGGGAAACTTTAAACCCTTCCAATGCTGAGGCTACTTTCGTCCAAAGGACAAGGGCGCAACGATTTTTGAAAACCATCTAAACCCTGTCATGTTGGTATTCATTGAATAGCTCTCACTGAGTACTCTCTGATGAGTACCCAAGTGCCAGTGGTTCAGTCATTTTTCAGAGTGTTTGAATCATTTTGTATTGGCCACATTAGCCACCAGCAGCATATGGATTAATTAGAACCTAGCCTATATCTCTCCTTTAAATTATCCCTTAGATTATGCTTCATCACTAAGCTATTTAAAGAGTACCATAGGTCCTGACAACACTTTCCTAAGAGAAAGCTAGTGATTATCTGGTCATAAACTAGGCTAGGCAAATTGGTTCAGAAAAAAAGAACTCAAAACAAAATAGGGTTTACTAAATACCATTATTTTGATAGTGCAATATGAAACATACTTTGCGTAATTAGAGGAAAAAAACTGGTATTTTATGGGAAATGACAAGAAGTTTATAGTATATTCTCTTCCTGATGCGATCATAATTGATGATGTATACCTGCTTAAACATGCTATGAGAAATGAAAACACACGTCATTACGCAATGCAGACCTTTTTATTTTCATTTTAGCTATCATAAATTGAAGAAAGCTATGTTGACGATATTTGAAAGAAGTAGGAGGCAGTTATAAAGCAAGTTAATGGTAAACCTCTAGGGGGCAGCGGACACAGTTTTATTCTCTTAATAAATTGTCTGCCAATATAGTTTTTTTTATTTTTGCAAAAAGGAACACGATGCACATTAGCAAAATAATTTAGAACTTGAATGTTTTCATTTGATTCGAACCACTGACCTCATGCAGCGGAAAGGTACGTTGAAAAGTGTTCATGCTTGGACATTCCTAAAATTTATTCCTGGGATCCAGTAACGTGTATTTCTCGCAGATACTTAGATTCTAGTTCAATTTATAAGTCCTTGACCTACAGTGACCTATATAAAGGTCATTGTATACTCGAGGAATTGTAAATATTCGTGGCTTTCAATAATCTGAAATTGCTATGTTTGATTAGCTTTTGACCACTAACTGAGCTGAACAGTGCCTGTGACCAACAGTGTGAAAGCTAATGGTCAATAGATGTGTACCTTGCCTCGGTCGATGATATATCAATCAGGTTTGTATAAACTTTTGTCAACTATTGAAGTTGCTCAAAAACGTTTAACGTTTCAAGAAAATAGGTCGCTTCCTTTCTAAATTCGTGCATGCAATTTCAAAGGGGTTGCTTTCCTGTGGTAAACCCTTGCAGGATGGTTAAGTAGTTTTGGGAGTTCCAGAAATAACGGTGATTGAAACTGAATATGTAAATTGCCCACAAGCCCACAAGTCACTGCTAATATCTTATTTTCCTGACACCACTGCCGAGAGGAATCGCTGCTCTTGTGAAAATGTATGCATTTTTAAAAATTATACTACAGTCAATAATACTAGTATACATACATACATACATGTATACTTACATGAATGCATACATACACACATGAATGAATACATACATACATACATACTACATACATGCTTACATACCTAAATACGTTCATACACACATACATTCATGTACATGCATACATTGCGCAATGGTGAGACACGGCGAATACTAGACACGTGGTAGCTAGACCGCTAAGCAAGAGGGGCACTCCTTCTGGAAATGATATAGGACCGGAATTCTTTCATTTCAGATTTTAATCACTCCGGAGTGAATCTTTGAAAGGTGTAATCGAAGCAAGGAATGCAACAAACTAGGATAAGAAAATGACAAGTGAATCACAAAAAACGTCGATTGTTGACCATGGAGGAGCTAATGGTGTCGTCATCAAAATATCCAACCATACGTCAACAAATGAGTATGACAACAATGTCAACGGACCTGACCCAATGCAATTTTCAAGTGACAGAACATCTAGGAAGAAAAGACAAAGTGTTGACTTAGGCAGAAAAGCATCTATTGAGAAACTGCCAAAAACAGGTCGTCGCGGAAGTCTTTATTTAAATGATGTCGTTAAAAGGGATCGTTCTGGAAGCATACCTATGTACATGCCCGCTAGACGTCGCTCTACTACGAGAGGAAGTGATGGATCGGTAGGTATAATAACGCAACTAACACGACGGAAAGACGCTTTTGGAAATACTACAATAGAGGAAGTAGATAAAGATGAAAGACGAGCTCGACTCAGACAACTGGCAAGGAGCCGTAAAAGGGTGAGTGTGCTTTTTACGACATCCAAATTGTTCTGGTAATTACCATAAAAATAAAGAAGTGTGCATTTTACTACATCAAAAGTGTTCAGTTATTTGCCATAAGAAATAAAGAAGTGTGCATTTTACTACATCAAAAGTGCTCAGTTATTAAGGTAGAGATAATGAAATATGCATCTGGTGATGAAAAAGTCATATATAACACTGTAAGAAAACACTCATCATGTAATCAAAAATATGTGTATGATTTTCAAAGACATTTGTATGTGTATATGGTAGAACCCTAGCCAGCAACATTGTTTTAATCAGACTATGATTGATCAATATAAAATTCAATTTATGAATGTTCATATTTAAACTTCTATAGTAAAACAATCAATATATTGGTCTCTTTTTTGTTTATGACAGTTCTCATTATTTAATATTGGAGAGTCATCGCGACTGAAGGTTTGATTTGAAACTAATTTTGCACACAAACTATGTAACACTGTAACTGTCTAGGACCTTGGTTTTATTGTATTCATATATCCTAAGTACGTGAGTAATTTATTCCGTTTGCACTCATTTGGACTTTATTTTCTCACAATCTGCAATGTTTTCCGCACCATATTGCCAAAGATCGGCATCCTTGATTTGACATACTAGTATCACTTTCGCACAGAGCCTTATGTTTTAGAACAACTGTATAGTTTAAAGTGTTCATTTGGATTCAGAACTAATGATTACTTAGTCTAGTATGTATGCAGGTTTTTTAAACCCAAACATTAAGAAAAAACGCAATAGTTGTGTTTTGCATTTTACACACACACACACATATATATATATATATATATATATATATATATATATATATATATATATATATATATATATATATATATATATATATATATATATATATGTATATATATATATATATATATATATATATACATGTATATATATATATATATATTTATATATATATATATATATATATATATATACATATATATATATATATACATATATATATATGTACATATATATATATATATATATATATATATATATATATATATATATATATATATATATATATATATACATATATATATATATATATATATATATATATATATATATACATATATATATATATATATATATATATATATATATATATATATATATATATATATATATATATATATATATATATATATATATATATAATATATATATATATATATATATATATATATATATATATATATATATATATATGTATATATATATATATATATATTTGATAGATAGTTATAGATACACTAGGAATCAGTATAAAACTACATTGTCCGACGCGATAGCTTTCTGAATTTGAGAGGGTGGGTGTAAGGAGTGTAAGGAGTCAGCTGCTAGCTTCTCTAAGTATGAATACAGACTCAAGATGGTTGTATTTGGTGAACAAATATGTTGAGCAGTTAGCTAAACACTACAGGCAGGAGTTATCCCTGACATCAGGTGAATGCCCATGTCAATAGCAACGGGGAATCACAATTCACAACACCCACACATCACAATAAAGCATCTAGGCATGAAGGAGCACCTTAAATTACCCGTAAGTTTAAATTTAAGTTTATGTCTTTAATAATTCATTATATTTCAAATGACTGCTTGTGTGTGGTGATAATGTACTGTTATGATACGGACCTATTGTTTGAACATTTGGTGCGATTCTATTGTTGATTCATCTGTAAATTCTTCCCTTTTCCAACAGGAATTGTTTCGAAGATTTCGATTGGTCGCTAAGCTGGTCGTACACTGTCACCGTCTGGTAGTCGACCATAAGTTACGGTAAGCACTTCTTATTCGGAAGAGGATTCAAAGGAATGTTGCCATAAAACTTTGTATAAATAATCAACTTACATTCTTTCTTTTTAAATTTGTGACCTTTTGGTAATCCCAGCCACAGTTTTGGAATTATAATTTAAGTTGGGGACAACTACGATATTTATAGATTATATTGAAAATATCACGACAGAATCGATAATTATGCAAAGAGGTGTGGTTTGCAATAACCAAATAAGGAAACGATGTACTACTAGGTGACTGTGTTGGATATATAGCATTTCTGGAAATCTGTGTGAGACAGGAAACCTTTAGCCTCATCGGTATATTCCACGTGAAAACTGAGGCTTTTGTAATATTTTGGAACTATTTGACGTCTATGGTTGAATTGAAATACTTTATATGTGTTTTCTTGTTTGTTTGTATTGTTGTCGTCTTTATTATTTTTCGTTTGTCTTTTTCGTTGTTGTTGTTTTTTAACTTTTTCCTTTTTTGGGGGTTGACTCTTTTTATTTGTTGTTTCCCTGATTAATTCCTTCGTTTGTTCAGTCCAATCGAAAGTGACATATGTACATAATAACCTTATTGCTTGTGATATATGCAATACAATTATATCGGGAAACTGACAAACTACAACATTTCTCTTCTCTAGAAATAAAGATGGCGATGACGAAATTGCGCCGTTTATCAAGGACATACATTTCCACGATGACGATTCTCTCAAAGAGAAGAAAAGTCTGCTATTTGATCCCTCTATTTTCAAAGCAAATAAACAGGTAGGTAATATGATACAAACTAAATATAGCAAACCGAGCTTGAATTTCTCTCCCGTTGAAACATGTTTGGATCAGGCATGTCTTTATGCGGGGTCGTATGTCCAGGGCCAGGCTTGCCTCTCTCCGTTTCCAGCCTTCTAAACGCAATCATGCCTATAGTGACAAAAACGCCCAGGCAATTCAGCTAATAGCCTAGCGACCATATGAGTTTTATGAAAATATTTAATGGAGAAATGTAGATAACAACCTAAATCACAACTCTCTTCCAGTAATTTTGAGGATTTCTGATTGATACCAAAATTATATTCAAAATTGTTATAGGTCCAGACGACATTTGACAAGAATGCTCCAGACATGAATGGGTTAAAAAAAAGAAAAGAAAAGAAATCTTGTTGCTGAGGTCATATGCACTATGTTTGACTTCTTTCTAATTGCTTTACGAAGTTGTCAGTAGTTAACGATTTACTAATTACTAATTCATTAGTATGCAATTTTAAACTACATAGGAGACACCGGTGTTCAAAATTAACTACCGGTCTGCTGTACTATTAGAAACCGTGACCTAACGGTGCGATGCCTGGCTCACAAACGGACGATCTCGGTTTGAAATATACCGCTTGGTCCTGGTTAACAGGTCGTCTTGGTCACTGTATGTGTGTGCAGTGTTGAGGTGCTGCACATGGCGCCTTTGCAACTAGAAACTCCATTATGGTTTATTTTAAAAGAGAAGGGGATTTTTAGTTGGAAAAACATCTCTTAGATATGACCTAAAATCTCAACTGACGAAACAAGCACGGTTAATCTGAATGAAGGTATGTATTTTTTAGCAAGTTACAACGTACAATCAATAAACATTTGATTTAAGATTAAGGTTAAGGATCGTTTAAGTTTATAGATGAAGTTTTTAAAAATTTTGGTTTCGGGTCGAAATTTTCAAACTGGATAAAATTGCTCAGGAAAAATTCAAGATCTAAAATTGAGCAAAATTGCTTCTTCTCAGACCATATCTCTCTATCCAGGGGCTGTCGTCAAGGGGACCCCATATCCCCTTATGTGTTTGTGCTTTGTGCCGAGATATTATCGCATGTTATAAGGGAAAAAAAGACATAAAAGGTATTGTGGTCTATGACAGAGAAACCAAATTGTCCCAGTATGCGGATGACACCACAATCTACCTAGGTGGAGACAAAGAAAGTTTATGCGGTGTCATGCGTGTACTTGAATGGTTTAGGAAAGTGTCTGGTCTTGCAATAAATAAGGACAAGACAAGCGTCATAAAAATTGGGGCCTTAAGGGGCAGGAGTATATCATGGGAAGGTAAATTTGGATTAAAGTGGACAACTGAATTTGAGGTACTTGGTATCAAATATAATATTGACAAAATGGAGTCAATAACAGATGATAACATTAGTGCTAAAATATCAGATATCAAAAAACTAATTTCAGTTTGGAGTACCAGATCATTAACACCTAATGGTAAAGTAGTGATAATCCGATCACTATTAATGTCCAAGATTACACATATACTCCTGTCACTTCCTACCCCTTCAGACACAGCAATATCTCAATTAGACCAACTTTTCTTCTCTTTCTTATGGTGTAATAAGCCTCCTAAATTTCGTAGAGAAATCATGGAGGCAAATATTGTGGATGGTGGCCTAAAGTTGCACAACTTGGAAATTTTTGATGCTGCTTTAAAAATAGGCTGGTTGAGAAGATATATTGTCACACATTCTAAATGGAGTGTCACTTACTAATAACTGTGATTTTGATGGACTCTTTAAGTACGGAATAGATTACATTGAAAGACTCTTAGAAATTACCTTTAATCCTTTTTGGGTAAATGTACTAAACAGTCTGAAAATGCTATGGAAGGATGATAAGATATATATCTGTGAGAACATTTTTCTAACCCCACTATGGTACAATAATATTCTCAGACTTCAAATCAAAAAACAGTGGAAACTCAATGGTGTTTATATAATAAATGATCTCCTACAGGCAGACGGAAAATTTCTTACTCAGGTTGAATTTGAAAATAAATTCCAAATACAGACTAATTTCTTAGAATATGGAGCTGTATTAATGAAAGTAAGAACCTTTCTACAGTCTAGAGAGACACCTCTCTTTAGCCATTCTACCCCAACAAACTGCCTTCTAAATATTATCCTTCACAAGGATATTAAAGGAGTATCCACCATATATAAACTGCTTCTGAGTAAAAACAACTCAATTATTGAAAAGGTATGTACAAAATGGAATGAAAAAGTGGGAGATGTCACTGAAACTTTTGATTTTAAGAGATCCTTCTCCAAAATAAACATGTTTGATGACATCTACCTCAGATATATACAGTTTAGAACTTTTCACCGAAGATTTTTTACCAACAATATTTTGTTCAAAATGAGAATCAAAGACTCTCCATTGTGTAATTTTTGTCTAGAGTCAGAGGACTCCAATGAACACATGTTAATAGAGTGTGATAAAATTAGATCTTTGTGGACTGAGGTTGAGAGTTGGATTGCTGAAATAGGGGTAGTTGACTATATTATAAATGACAGAATTATTCTTCTTGGTGAACTACAAAAAGCACATTGGATAAATGCTGTAATTCTATTGACTAAAAAATCAATTTTCAACGCTCGAGTCAACAATACCTGTCAAACTTTTGCAAGCATAAAAAGGCAAGTGAAAAACCTTTACATCCACGAGAAATATAAATACACTCTATGTGACAGAGAATATAAACTGGAACAAAGATGGGGAATCATGTTGGAATTTCTTGAAGAATAACAATACTTAATATATTGCAATATTTTTATTTATCAAAATGTACAATACAATAGTTATGGTACACACTTACAATCCCTTATACCACAACCTGATACTTTTGTAATATTATAGGATGTCTTTGGCATAGCCGTGATTGCCCGGCACGCAGGAAAATAAAAATGTTTGAAAAATAAAAAAAGGTTAAGGATCTTTAACTGGACGAAAATCCCAATGGTAATTGTAGAATGTCATTCATTATATTTTGCGTTACAGTTAAGAATATCTGAAGAAACAAAACGGATTCTCCAAAAGCCTAGCGATGAGAGGATCGAAAAGGAGCTCAATTATGTGAGTTGATATGATAATAATGGTGATGATGGTTCTAATAAAAATCATGTATGTCTGTGTATACATGTGTGTATACATATATATATATATATATATATATATATATATATATATATATATATATATATATATATGTATATACATTGTACTCACACTTCCATTAATACCTGCTGTCACAGAATACATGTACATGTAAGACCTATGTATGATACTCCATACGTGCATCGATGAATAAATGCTAGTCATCTTCATAATAAATCATATATATGAATACATCCCGGTTTCCTCCACCACTAACAACTGGCTAGTAATAACTTAGCCGCCAAGTGACGATAATCGAAATTGCAAATTCCCCAGCATACCTGCCTAACCTACTCTACGTGGCGTGGAGAATTACTAAACACGATCTGATCTATTCTCATTTTGTTTTTTGTATTCCCCTTTAGGCACAGATAGCACTGCGCAACATCAAGTCTTTCTCAGAGTATCCCGTTCGCATGCAACGGAAAATAGCAGAAGCAGGAACATATGCAAAGTGAGTTTTATGCGAAATGCTGTTTCTTTGTGGTCTGATGGTCTGCCAAGGCATAGTATGACCACCTCAAAGTAGCCAAACCCCAGTCAGGTCACTCATGTATGGAATGTGTTGGCTGCATTCAATGTCAACTATTCTTAATGTAAATTACAATGGTGGCCAACCCATATATTTATCAATCCATATGAACCTATTAGTGTTTACAGATTAAGAGTCTACTTTTCACACATCCATGGTTAAATGCTATATGGTAACCCGTGGATACAATTTGTAATCCTTGTTGTGGAATTGATATACGGCAAGATGTGTCTACTAAAAGCCAGCGATGTTGCATGAGGTCGTCAGGCCAGGTGCGATATTGCTGGTTGAAAGCAGACTTCTTGTCATATACCGATTTCACAACAAGAACAAGAATCGAAGGCATCATGAGTTTCCAGCTGGGTCGTTGATCATTTATAATACGAAAGTAGAGAAATAGTGTTCATGAGAATTAAATTTGGTATTTTATTATGTTCAATTTCTAATCTGAAAAATTGCAAAGTGAAATGAATAAAATTGTATGGTGTGTTCTATGAGTATTGAATGAAATGTCCTGCCCCCTTTTAAAATACCCCCTGAAAGCATCAAAGATCAAGGTTTATAGCTGATTTGTTACATGTAGATCTACAGTCTAAAACAGTCATTGCTGTTGCTTGCATAGAATTGCCCAATCAGCAATCATAATTTGTACTGTGTGACCGGTCATTAAATCCACAAAACGCTATGCCTCCCATAGGTCAGTCACTGGCATACTTTAATAATTTCCTATTTATTAGTTAGTGATCGTAGACAATTTGTATAGATACCCTTTTCTTGCATTTCAATTCCATGCTTAGCCTGTGTAAATGTAAAAAATGATGTTTACAATAATACATTTTAGCTCAAATTATCACTATGTTGGTAGCTAAAATAGTAAAAAGAAAAGATGCTCGGCATTTCTAGCTGTAAATTTATCATTTTACAATGTGCAATTTCGGTTGATAAAGACAATATAATGCATTCTACCTTTTTTTAATGGAGTATGCCTTAGTGACGTCTTAGTCGTGGACTCTGCACTGGAGTAAAATTGTCAATTCAGAACTACTGGAGCGAATTATGCATGTATTAATCAATATTTTTTACATAATCTCATTCAGGTATGGCCCAAAGAGAGTGATCGTTCGACAAGGACATCCTGCGACTAACTACTATTTCATATTATCAGGATCCGGTAATTATCCTTAGTTTTACCTCTCCCTCCTCTTCTCTCGTCCTTGATACAATTAACAGTACAAATAACAATCCATAGTAAAATGTGATGAAAAAGAAAATTTGTTTTGTTCAGCAAATTATTGATGTAACTAATAATTCATATAGCAATTCATAGTAAAGACGTGATAAAGATAAATTCACTTTTTCTGCAAGGTACCACCAGATCATCTTATCTTTTACGTAACTACGGTATTCGATAAAGACATTTATAACCGAATTCACTACATTGGAATTATTCTGATTTCGAATATTTGCAAGGCTACTTTCAAGGTTAATATACTAGTAGTACTCATCTTTGTATTATTTCCCAGGGCAATGCAGTGGTCACGCAATCCTACGTCTACAGTGTATTAACAAAAACCTAGCCAAAAGAATCCCTGGAATTGAATACATGCATCATAGATAACCCATATGAATAAATGGCCTGAAAGGCATTGATGAATGTCCCGATTAAAATGAATATGTTGAATGTTTATCTAGTGATCGTTATGGTGAAGAAGATTGACTCAGAATATGCTAAAGCAGCGGCCTACCTGGAACGGGGACAAGCCTTTGGCGTACGTAATGCAAACAGCTAACATGAAAATGAAACCTTTAGCGTGATATGTGTAAACTGTGTCAAAATTAATTATCATTTTCGAAATTGCACAAGTAGTAGTAGTAGTAGTAGTAGCAGTAGCAGTAGTAGTAGTAGTAGTAGTAGTAGTAGCAGTAGCAGTAGCAGTAGCAGTAGTAGTAGTAGTAGCATGAGTAGTAGTAGTAGTAGTAGTAGCATGAGTAGTAGTAGTATGAGTATTAGTCCAGTCAATCTAACTGATTTTGGGGTTCAACGTCACAATAATTGCAACAGAAATTTTTTCACTTCTGTGAGTTAAGGCATAGTCTCCTGCATAATATACTGAAAGTCTACCAAAATCATCCCTTGGGAAAGGGGTCAACGGCAGCCATCTTTAAAGATGGCTGCCAATTTCACTATTCAGTACTGTACTCCACACTTTCATTTTTCCCTTACACAAATTTAGTCTTAGAAACCTAAAACCAGCTTTATTTCACTTTTGACAATATGTTTGAATATTCCATGCAAAATTTGTTTCAAAAAAGTTTTAATTTTGGCTCTTTTAATTCAGAAAAAGTAGAAAAAACATGAAAATCGGCCCAATTTACTCAGAGTTGTTAATGATAGCATTAAAAACATGGGTTATTTTTGAAACTTTACTTTTTCTTCCACTTTCAGCATTCCTAAGGCTTCTTATCAGTTCATTATGGGTCCCAGTTTCCTTATAATTTGTTCATAATAGGTGTTTTTTAACGGGTTTACTATTTCAGTTCTTAATTGGCCACAACCATATCAAATATGTCTACCTCCAAACCTTATGTACTGAGGCTGAATCTTTATCTTTTAGAGTTTACATCTATGACACATTATCTGAAAAGTGTTTCTCCATGGGAACCAGAGAGTAAGCTGTAGACTACACCCCTCTGCGCTGCCCCTCCATCCCCCCCCCCCTGCCCCCGTCCCCAATTAAAAATGGAAATCTCTCCAGGGCTTGCTCTGGTTACCCAAAAGGGAGGCTCTGTTTTGAAGGTCTTGTCCTAATAGAAAGGCCCCCAGACGTCCATAGACAAAGGCTTACTAAAGAAGCCTCAAAATTAAATTTCTGCTAGTCCGTAGGTGTCCCGCTAGGGGCTGCAGACAAGGACGGTCGGCGCATGCGCACCTAACATCCTCTCCTTTTAACATATAGGGCAAATGCCCCCCTTCAGGGAATAAAATTCCAGGTCCTAGGGGAGGATACAGAAGGGAGGGCAATGCTCGCAGGTAAGTATTTATCATAAAAGAGAAATTACTTCTAATTTCCTGTTTTATTAGTAAATCCTTACCTGCTCCCATTGGAAGCTGAGTACCACCGTTTAGCATATGCTGTGGAAGGATCTGGAATTACTTTCTAGCCGCTGTGCCGGCCGCCACCATCACCGCTCTACTAATCCGTCCCCTCATAGCAGGGAGGTCCTTCAGGTAGAAGCGTGCGAAGGTCTGAAAGCGACTCCAGGCGGCAGCATCCATAATATCCTCAAAAGGTACACCTACGGTGGCCGCCCTAGTGGTTGCGACCCCTCTGGTCTCGTGAGCACGAATGCCCATCTGCTCTCTTTGTTCGCACGACAAGTGTGAGTACGCTCTCTCTGTTCGCGCGACAAGTGCGAGTACGCCCCAGAGATGGCCTCCTTCACCCTAACAGCGACAGTACCCTTGGAAGCCTTCTTGTATGGCTCTTTCGAGATAAAGAAGAGAGCCTTCTCCGCGCCCCGAAGGTACCACTTCAGAGCTCTGAGTGGACAATGTACCTTATCATCTGGTGAGTGCTCCTTTAAGCTCAGCAAGAACACCTAGCTAGGAGTGAAGGACAAAGACTGGTTTTTATCCAGCAAGAGGGAAGGGAGGAGACAAACTCCACCATTTTCCCATCTCAGGTGGCTAGGGTCTATTCTGCAAGAGTGGACCCAGCTCACCCGCCTAGCCGATGCTAGCTGTATGAGGAAGGCCGTCTTGATGGCCACTGACTTCAAGGGGGCCGCATGTAGGGGCTCAAACGGTGGGCCCGCCAGATACTTAAGTACCGTCGGAAGGTCCCACACTTCCCTGAGAGTTCTCAGCCTGGCCGCCACGACAAAGATACCCTTCAAGAGGGTAGAGAGGTCGGTGTTCGAAGACCCATCCGGAAAACCCTGGTGTATAGCCACAATTAATAGCCGACCTATACCCTGCAAAAGTGGACGAGGTAAGTGATTCACTTTATGCCAGATTGTCCGCAGGTTTTCCAGAAATTCCGCTACCTCCGTTAAAGGCGCTTTAACGGGGTCCACACCTCTGTCCACGCACCACCTTTGGTAGTGTCTAAGACGGGAACCATGAACCTGGCAAGTTGACTCTCATCTGGATATGGCTGCCATGTCAGCAACGTTTGCTGAAAAGCCGTGGTCAACGAACGATTTGCGGACAGAGGCCATACAGTTAACCTCATCACCTCGGGTTTGGGGTACCGCATCCCCGTGACCGCGTTCGTCAGGAGAGCGTCCCTCTGGGAGATCGCCCGAGGCAGATCCGTCAGCATCGACGTCAGTTGGCGGAACCACGGCTGGCTGGGCCAGAACGGCGCCACCAGTAGGATCTGGGCCGTCTGTTGAAGCCTCAACTTCCGCAACACTCTCGGGACGAGTGCCGTCGGTGGATACACATATCCGTAGAGGCATTCCCAGTTCTGCGTCAGCGCACTCACACAGCTTGATGACGGGGACGGCCGGATTGAGAAGAACAATGGCAGCTTGTGGTTCTTCTCCGACGCGAACAGATCCACATGCGGGGTTGGCCAGCGTTGAAAGATCGCTCTGGTCACCCCGTTGTGGAGGGGCCACTCCGTCTGGTGACGGTGGCTCCCCCTGGACAAGGAATCCGCAAGGACGTTCTTGTCGTGTTGCCTGCACCATGCCCAGACGTCCAGTGCCAGACGGCACAGAGACGGGGACTGGGTCCTACCCACCTTGTTGATATAGGCAACCTTGGTGGAATTGTCGGAAATGACATCCACAGCAGTGCCCTGCAACTGAGGTAGGAAATGCTTCAGGGTTAGCCAGACCACTTGAAGCTCAGGCCAATTGATGTGTCGCTTGGCCCAGGCTCTTGACCAATACCCGGAGACCACCCAGTCACCTAGGTGGCCTCCCCACCCTTCCTTGGAGGCATCTGTTACGATCGACATAGTCGGATCTGGATGCAGGAAGGGGCGGCCAACTAGAAGATTGGCCTGTGACGTCCACCACTCTAACTCGGCGAGGGTCGCCTCGTTCGGGTGGATGCGCACTTACAGGCTGTCCGAGACCTGTGTCCACTGGTTGTGGAGCATCAGCTGGAATGACCACGTGTGGACTACCGCCATAGGAACCAACTCGCGGAGGCTGGACAGGTGTCCTAGAAACCTCTGCCAGGTCTTCGCCGGCTGGGCAGTTCTCGCCAGCAAAGAGGCCCCTAGGCGGGTAGCCCTGAGAATCCTCCTTTCACTCGGGAACACAAGCATATTCAGGAGATCCAGGGTCGAACCCAGAAAGGCCGGGGCCTGAGTGGGGTCGAGCTGGGACTCGCCTCGTTCACAAGGAACCCCAGCTTGTTCACCCAGAATAGCGTCAAATCTCGGTGACACTCCACCAGGGATTTTGACTGACTTTTCATCAGCCAATCGTCCAAGTACTGGTGCATATCAACATCTTGTACTTTGAGGAAGGCCTCTATGACCCTCACGATCCTTGTGAAGACTCTGGGAGCCGTCGACGGACCGAAGAGGAGCACCAGGAACTCAAAGGCTCTGCCGTTGTAAGCGAAGCCTAGGTACCTGGTATGCTCTGGCGCCACGGCCACGTGAAAGTAGGCGTCTCTTAAATCGATAGAGATCGCCTACGTTTCGGACAGACTTAAGTCCCTCAAATGTTCTGAGGTGTTCTGTCGTTGTTGAGCTGCCTCCCCTAGGCAATCCATAACTGTTCGCAGTGTCTCCATCTGAAAGGATGGGGGCACTACAAATTTGTTGGAAGCCTTGAGGTTGAGAATTGGCCTCCAGCCACCCAATTCCTTGGCTACTAGGAAAATCGGGGAGTAGA
>OZ012687.1:23183944-23186444 GCA_963942565.1 Maea johnstoni
TCTTTATATGACGTTTTTTCAATATGTTATCAAAATAATGTATTGTTCTATACGGCAGGAAATATCGCATTACCCTAAGGAGTGAGGGCCTGCTCTGATGGCCGTGTGGTCTATTAAGGCGTCGCCACTGACTGCACGCTGTCTCTCTCAACTGCCTGGGTTTGAATCCAGACCCGGGCATGTGAGAAAGTTGCCAGTGACTTGGGGTTATGCGTTTGTTTTCGCCGGGTACTACGTTTTCCTCCATTATTTACGAATGGCTAGTTACGAATTAGCCATAATTAGCATAAATGTGACGAAAAACGAAATTCCAAATCCAAACCCTAAGGATTCTCATATAGATTACATCGTCTAAACTATCCATTTTATATAATTCATTGCAGTTTACTTTACTTTTGTTTTAATCACCTACACTCAAATCAATTACAGTATCTTAAAAGACCTAACCATTTTATATGTTATCCATTAGTCAATACTACTTTCATGATGGGATTTTCAGGTCACGGAATAACTTTCAAAACGGAAAAGGAGAGGCAGCAAGATGGAGCACTGAGGGAACTAGACCGTCGCCATGTTTTATCTGACCTACATATTCCCTTGAAATGCCCGGATGATAAGACCACTTCCGGTTCCGGCACACCAGACTTTAAGCATGTTGAAGATGCCAATCGAACTGCGTATACATTGAATGTATCAAAACCTGTTTCCTCTCCATTACCATATATCAGAAAACAAAGTCCTCGGGATGAATTCCCGACCAAACAAAGAAACAGAAAATGCTCAATTCAAACGAAACGAATGGCTCATCAATGTATAATATCAATGGAAAAGCTCAACGAAACAAGCAGAGTAAGGACCGCTTCAGGAAAGAAGCTATCTTATCAAGAAACAATTCTAAAGGTAATGTCCACTCAAACAATATACAAATATGGCACTTTGGTTTCATGCAATATTGATTTTTATTGCTTGCGCCGAGTGCAATATCATTTTTCATAGTCCAATGAAAATTGATATTGCACGAAAACAAAGTGTCATATTTGTGTTATTATATGCCTACTGCTTATTCAAATCAAATAATTTGATAATTTAAAGAATTATGAGAATGTGAAAATTATTGATGTGTTTTTCCATTTCCAGGATTTACCTCAAACCATTGGGTTATTGTAAATTTCGAAGCTGGATATGTTTTTGTTTTGATTCAGTAATGTAGCAATCAAGATACTATAGATACCTGAAAAAGTCACGTGCTTTAGTTTAGGAAATTTCTTATTTATTTATTTGATTTGAACATGAGTTTTGTCTTCAATAAAAATAGAATAGTTTGCATTTCTGCAAGGGTCCATTCCTAATCAGGATTTTATAAGAAGCCCAAACTCTTCTGAGTTACTGGTCTCAATTCACCTCTCTTGGGTTCCTTTTCGAGAGTCCAAGTTGAGAATTGAGCATATGAACCTAACAGCTCTGAGTCTGAAGGTTGGAAAGGAATATTGCACCCCAATATAAATTTTGTACGGTGGTCATATGACCATGTTCTGACCATTCACAGCAGAGAATGAGCAGTAGGCATGTAGTAATACTCTATTCCGATGAGTAATGTTAAGATATATTGACAATTTGTGCAAAGGAGTGGAGAAATGGGAATACATATATCTTAACATTGCATACCATATTACAGCTACGACAGAAGTCAATAAGTGATTGGGCTTTAGTGATCTGGCGTATTGAAAAGGTTTTTAATAAGGGAAGGATAGAGCGCATCTCTGAGACATTGCAACCAATTGGTTTGCATTGTGCTATATCGCTCAGTCACGGCACAGCCCCCACTTTAAATGCATGTGCTAATTATTTCTCATGGGCATGTGTCTGTTCTTTTACCCTAACGGATAAAAAGGTCTTATCAATGTAAACACGGTTTATTTTGGACTTTCCGATTATTGGAAATTGTCTCTACTCTTGTAGTGTGAATGTGTGGATTTTGATTACAGTGCATACGGATATTGAAGAGGATTTCCCAGACTTCCGGCAGGAGATCCGAAAAATAACAGACGATCTTGATGCGGCATTCAAAAGGAAGGTACGTGGTTCATCATGCTCTAGGACTGCACGCAATGCATTGTGGGTATTGCACGCAACGCATAAGGGCTTATTGTTAAGATCCTTAGAGCTTCCATTGTCGTTCATGTGTACTCCCTACCCTTTCTTTTATCTAAATCTCATTTAAGTCTGGAGAAACTATATTCAGCGATCTATATAGATTTACCTCGAGCTGGCCTGCACCATTTATAAGCTTGTGAAGGCTTGGTAAAGCCCTCTTATCTAAGTTCCTTAGAAAAAACATTCTCTTCTCATTGTTAAACAAATTGCCAGTGACTTGGAGTTAGGCGGTAGTATTCGCCGGGTACTCAGGTTTCCCCCAGTACTTACAACTGGCTAATCACGAATTAGCCACAATATGGCACAAATGTGACGAAAAACTAAATTCCAATTTCCAAATACATTG
>OZ012687.1:23188427-23220927 GCA_963942565.1 Maea johnstoni
TAAACCAAATAAACAACTGATTTTGTGTATTGATATACTGGTATTGCTTTTTGTTTGCTCCAAAAGAAGATAGGCAGTGATTAACCTCCACATCCTTCGAACTGTCCAAAGTTGTGAATAGATACCGAATCTGATTGATAGCATCTTAACCTTATTGAAATGTATAGTTGGTATCGAATGATGAACCACATGTACTTATAAGCAGTTCAAGAATCCCCCGTCGACGCCACCTATTGATAGAAAAGAGAATCAAATGATTCCGAAGTAAACAGTCGCGCACTATTTTAGTGTACCCTATACTCTCTAGAGGGCTCTTGTGATCGAGGTTAAAAATCTTCCACCATGATATAAGACTAAAATGGCCGCTCCCGGTACCCCAATTTCTCTTGTGTTAAGATGTGTTTAAATAGCAATATACTTTTAGTATCTAGGTTGGCAGTGGTATGAATTTGGGTTTAAATTGAGAATACTCTAAGAAACTATTGGGCCTATGATTTACTCATGGTATACTTGTCCTTTAATTTAGTGATTAATGATTATAAGAAATGCCAATAGCATACTCTCATGGTCTTTAAGTAAATGAGTTGAAACCGTGACTGCGGGTTTTTTAGCATTTGCACACAAACGTTTACCCCTCTATCGCTTTAGCAAAATTTCCAAGTTTGAATTCGTCTCAGTGCATGAGAACAGGTTGCAAGTGACTTTGGTTTAACCCTTCCAATGTTGAGGCTACTTTCGTCCCAAGCATAAGTATGTAAAGGTTTGTGAAAACCAGTTAAACCCTGTCATGTTGGTATTCACTAGATAGTTCTCGCTGAGTACTCAGATGAATACCCATGTGCCAGGGTTTCAGTCATTTTTCAGGTCTGTGCATCTTTCTGTATTGGTCAAATAAGTTACCAGCAGCATAATGGTCGATGGACGTTTCCCATATACTAGTAGTCAGGTTTACTTCAACAGTTATTACCGATCGTTCAGTAAAGCGAGGTATCATATGCTGATTTTCATTCTTATTTCATAAATATAAAAAAGAATTACCCTTTTTTAGTTCGGTATGTGTACTGAGTAGATGAATCTATAATCTGCCCGCAAAGGTATTAGATAAGTTTTTAAAAGAATCTTTCAGTGTTTAGAACAATATTAATTCGTTTTTGTCACAAAGAGTGCTATAGAAAAAGGACTAACTTCACCAAATTTCTCAAACTCACTTGAAATACTCCTTGTTCATACGAAGCAAAATATGGCAAAAGGGGAGTCCCAGTGATCGCTTGTCATGCACGAGCTTATCTTTAACAAAACCTCTCATTAAGGGCCTAAATATAGATCATCTGGGTTATACTAGTAATAAAGTTTAACAAAAGGTACAGTTTGTCATAAAGAAGGTCGCTTATTTCTGTTTTAGGGAAAACTCCCTTGTTGATTATGGGCCCTTCATTGAAAATAAAAAATATAAGAAAACTGGAAAAGTTATTCCTCAAAAGCTATATGTGTTCATGTTTTATGATAAAACTTAGATTCCTGGTGCAAACCATCCAATCATATGAAAGGATACCTGTATTCATACCCTACAAAATGTATGCATGGGTTTCTGACAAGCATTTATGTTAAAGCTTATATAAATGGCTTTTCACTTCTTTTTTACAAAAATCCTTTTCAGCTCCCTCTCGCATTGATTTTGGAAAAAAAACTTCCTAAAACAGAAAAAAGTGGCTTAATATACTCGTGGGTATGTTTGATAAAAAAAAATCTCTGTCCTTCGGTACACCACGAGGCAGTTTCAGGCTGAATGTAATGGAGGATCACTCTCACATTTTTCTACTTCAAGATAATTTCTGTAGTATGGCTAAATATTGGACAGGGGAAACTCTTTGAAGCAGCAAAGTCAGATAGCCCATCAGAGTCCATAAGAGCGGTCCTCTGTGCTAGTTTATTGTAGTAAAGTAGGACAGGGCAATAAGCTACTCCATAAGAAAAGTAGCTGTTTTAAGTTCTTCCAACCGCCGCTAGGGTCGCCCCAAGTAAGCGTATTCTCTATTTTGATCTCAAATGAAGTATGGCATGCCAGAGAGCTTTTATCTTAGTATGGAAGTCCCTGGGCATGCTAATAAACTATAAGACATATTCAGAGACAAGTTGCTGATCTCTTTAGTTTTTCCATTTGTCGCTAGGGCACCTCAAATATTAATCCTTTGTTATGCCATTGTATGTAATACAAGGTTTCATTGTATCGTTTAGTATCATTTCATGTTTCATTCTGGCCATACTATTTCGGCTCAGTTTTCCTCTACACTGCTTTTGTTTGGACATGTAATCAACACAGGGTATGTATTGCCTGAAATGTCTTGTAATAAGGAACAGATTGGGCAGCTAAAAAGTACCAAGCTGGGGGTAAGGTGTGAGGGATAAAAAAAATGTATTTGAATAAGTGCTGAAAATGAGAATGAATAGCTTTTTAAAACTTCTAGCCTTCATAACTTTAAAACAGATTCAAACATAAAAAAAAGCTATTCCTTTCCCTCCGATTTGATTTAAGCTTTAATAGAATATGTCAGATTTTAATCGAAAAGGTTATGATTTGATACCCAAAGAGCGAGTTAAAAGCGACGATGCCTTGGTGAGAAAGGAACCAAAATCCCTTCCCTGCTTGTGGGCAAGCCTATTAGAGTGTTTTGATATCTGATATCTTGTTGTGCTGAGTGATGGCCTAGACAGTTATGCATACATACATACATACATACATACATACATACATATATACATACATACATACATACGCACACACATACATACCTACATACATACATATCTCTACATATATATACACATACATACATATACATACATACTTACATAAATGCATACAAACATACATACATATCTGTACATACACAATCACACACATACATACGCATACACATATATGCATACATTAACTACATACACATACATACATACAAACATACATATATGTATATATGTATGTAACACCATGTTACATGAATTAAAATGGTACCACTTAGCACTCTTATACTGTTTCTAAACACACCTTTTATGCATAATGAAATGAAAGATACATACATTGGTGTTTGGATGCAAGGCCAGATGGATAAAATGAACACACGAATACAGAACTGAAAATGAACTGATCAATTCATTTATTAAATGAATAATTCTCACAACGTAAGCTAGTAGAATAAACATTTTCAGTCCACAGCTTGTCACAAAAAAGGAAGAAAGCTTCTAGAAAAAAGTACATCTCCCTACATCTCCGAAGGCGATTTCTTTGAATGCACTGAAATATGCACTAGATATTCATCTACCTGGAACCTAGAATATCTGCATTATTCTTTTGGATTTGTATTCATCTAACCATTGAAATCAAGGGTACAACCAATGCAACTGTATGATCATGACTGAAAGACATTCAAACATTGTTACACCTTTCCATCTGAAAAACGACAACAAAATATGTGTAGAACACACACGAGCATGTATAGTGGTTCTTCGGACACACGCGTGGTGGCGCCAATGTACGCTGGACGCGAGGTTCCAGAACCCGCCGTTAGGCGGCTTCAAACACGTCGAATGCCTTTGTGGAACGCCTGGGATTGTTTCATTACTGAAAACTTGGTTCTTCCAGTTATGTATGATAGCGTCCACTCTGTTTTGGTCAAACAGCATGGATACATTCAATGCACTAATTGTACTAAGAATACACTTTTAGGAAATTAAATAACCTTTTTTAAATCAGTGAAATTAGCGATTTTACAGTTTTGATGACGTCACAAGTAATTATAATATTATAATACGCGACGGTGGCGACGCGTAGCGGCCGGGCGTTCATTTACACTACAGACCTGTAGTGTAAATGAACGCCGAACACGAACACGTTACAGTCAACCCCCCCCCCCCCCCCCCCCCCCCCCTACTACACCCATTCTACTGCCGACACATGGCATCCAACCCTAGTTCCGAAAAACTCTGGCTTCGGTACCGTCTTCTAATAAATACCAGGACGGACAGCAGGTTTTAAAAAAAACTTTGTTTGACGTGGCCGAACAACGCTTTTTTGTCGTGTCACCTCTAGGCTCTCACGAGGGAATAATTTACCACAAGAGTTATAAATGAAAAAATTGGCATTGGAAAATGCAAGGAGTTCAACTTGCTTGCGATCCATCACAAGTTAAGAAACTGGTCTCAAATGTACGATGCTTGGATAAATTCTCGCATTCTTCAAGTGTTATAATTAGTTTCGCAAGTGATTTCGCATCACTCATAAAAAAGTTTATAAAACAAAAAACATGGCAAAGTCTTGTCCTAAAGGTGGTCGATTCTTATGAGTGTCACATTTGAATTATTGTGAGTGCATAGGTTTTGGCGCAATGATCACTCTTCTCTCCTCTCGACAACAATCAACTGTTCAAACCCCCAACTTAGATAACTATCCGCCCTATCTAGCTCTTTGCCCTCAAGAACCTCTAGAGGAAGGCTATACGCAGCAGTTTAACGTAAATGTATTGCTTCGTTGATAGTGATATGTTGTGAACAACTTATTTCAATAGTGAAAACCGTGCATTATGATGGCTTAACATGACTGCTGGACTAGATGCGTCAAGAAGAAAAATTGCTATTCAGGTGCTGGTAAGATCTAAGCTTTTGACCATATTTTAAAGCTCCTATTAATACTATCTTAATTATATATATATATATATATATAATATTAGTTATCCCCCTTGTAAAAAAGGGATACGGCCTGGTATCTGCGTGAAGCCAGCCGTATCGCACGAGGCCGGAGGCCGAGTGCGATACGGCTGGCTGAACGCAGATACCAGGCCGTATCCCTTTTTTACAAGGGGGATAACGAATTTATCATCAGTTTCTTTTTTAAATTAAAAAATATATATTAAAAAAATATATATATATATTTTAAATCAAAAAAAAAAAAAAAATAAATAATTTATTTATTTCCAATTTTTTTTTTAATTTTCAAACAAAAATTCTTTAAAAAAAATTTTTTTTGAAAAATGTTTGATTTTTTTTTTGAAAAATTTTGAATTTTTTTTTTTTGAAAAAAATATTGAAATTTTTTTTTTTGAAAAAAATATTGAAATTGTTTTTTTTGAAAAAAATATTGAAATTTTTTTTTTTGAAAAAATTTTGAATTTTTTTTTTCGAAAATTTGAGAGTGGGATATAACATTGAGAGTGGGAGCCTCAATTTGAGAGTGGGATATAACATTGAGAGTGGGAGCCTCAATTTGAGAGTGGGATATAACATTGAGAGTGGGAGCCTCAATTTGAGAGTGGGGATACAGTCCAGTACCCAACAGCAATTGACCAATCAGCTGCGAGTATCACTGTGGAACTGATGATAAATCTATATATATATATATATATATATATATTTATCATCAGTTCCACAGTGATACCGAATATACAGTGATATATATATATATTTATCATCAGTTCCACAGTGATACTCGCAGCTGATTGGTCAATTGCTGTTGGGTACTGGACTGTATCCCCACTCTCAAATTGAGGCTCCCACTCTCAATGTTATATCCCACTCTCAAATTGAGGCTCCCACTCTCAATGTTATGGTCTCGGTGAACTAAATGGCGTATCCCTTCGAGTAGTACCATTGCATAGTCCCTATTAAAACTGGGGGTAGGGACGATTGAGGCCTATAAATGGAGATATATACAACTTTATTCAACAAATAGGGTATTTTTGGAATGGGTAGGGACTGGGCTTTTGTTTTTTGGCCATAAAGTGAAGTTTGTTGCTCGGGCGTATGAATACCAAGCTGGAAGTGATCGAGTTTGTTTGTATGCTGACTCGTTTCTGACTTTGACCACCAGAGGGCCAATCTGTCACTCTGACCTATGTTGGCCCATAGAAAAAAAAATCATGATATGACCCATAATTTTTTTGGCTTAATTTAAAAGAGGAGAATGTTCTGATCAAAATAATAACAACTTTAGGTGTGAAAGGATGACTAGTTTTGGAGCTAGCCAAGCATTTTTGTCATACCACAGCTGAAATTCACCCGTCAGCTTTGGAATTAGTTCACCGAGACCATATAGTACAGTGCCGGCACACCCCTTCCCATAACAGTAATGCCCCTAGGGGTCTCTGACCAATTTTATTTTGCATCTGCCAATGTTTCATTCTTAATAGATGTATAATATCTATATTTTGTGTCATATCTATGAACTCTCTTCCAGCCTTTATGTAGATATGGTACCCCAAAGCAAATGTATATTGCCCCAAAATAGATAGTTTATGCCCTAAAACAGGTATATTTTGTCATTTTGGCTAATTTTTGCTGTAAAATTGGATATTTTTGGACCTTAAATTACTGTTTAAACTTGTGCTTAAAAAAACAACAACCTAACATTCTCATCTTAATCATTAATTTATTCATTGCCTTGGAATTTTCACTGGAAAATGCTTTAAAAATCCACAGATGATGCCAAAATGCCCAGAAATTTCCCATTTTTCACAATATCGTGGAATTCAGAGGTCGTTGCCATGGAAACGGTCCATCCTTCTCGGGGGTTGCAGTATGTCAAAAGAATGGTGATAATGTGGACTTATCAGAAATGAAATAAAAACGGTAGGTCATATCGCTAGATTTTTCACAAAATGAGCATACATGTGGAAAAGAAAAAAATCTGGTTTTCGGCCAGTGTCGGCGGTTCTCCGGGGCCACTTTTGACCAAATTTTGGCCATTTTGACCAGAAAATATACATTTTGATGCAGAAAAAACCTCCAAATTATCATCCTTGGACTTCATTGATGAGATAAAACCACAGTTTGTGTTATTAAGTCAAAAAATATATTTTGGCCATCTCTCTATATAGTACAGTGCCGGCACACCCCTTCCCATAACAGTAATGCCCCTAGGGGTCTCTGACCAATTTTATTTTGCATCTGCCAATGTTTCATTCTTAATAGATGTATAATATCTATATTTTGTGTCATATCTATGAACTCTCTTCCAGCCTTTATGTAGATATGGTACCCCAAAGCAAATGTATATTGCCCCAAAATAGATAGTTTATGCCCTAAAACAGGTATATTTTGTCATTTTGGCTAATTTTTGCTGTAAAATTGGATATTTTTGGACCTTAAATTACTGTTTAAACTTGTGCTTAAAAAAACAACAACCTAACATTCTCATCTTAATCATTAATTTATTCATTGCCTTGGAATTTTCACTGGAAAATGCTTTAAAAATCCACAGATGATGCCAAAATGCCCAGAAATTTCCCATTTTTCACAATATCGTGGAATTCAGAGGTCGTTGCCATGGAAACGGTCCATCCTTCTCGGGGGTTGCAGTATGTCAAAAGAATGGTGATAATGTGGACTTATCAGAAATGAAATAAAAACGGTAGGTCATATCGCTAGATTTTTCACAAAATGAGCATACATGTGGAAAAGAAAAAAATCTGGTTTTCGGCCAGTGTCGGCGGTTCTCCGGGGCCACTTTTGACCAAATTTTGGCCATTTTGACCAGAAAATATACATTTTGATGCAGAAAAAACCTCCAAATTATCATCCTTGGACTTCATTGATGAGATAAAACCACAGTTTGTGTTATTAAGTCAAAAAATATATTTTGGCCATCTCTCTATATGGTCTCGGTGAACTAAATGGCGTATCCCTTCGAGTAGTACCATTGCATAGTCCCTATTAAAACTGGGGGTAGGGACGATTCAGGCCTATAAATGGAGATATATACAACTTTATTCAACAAATAGGGTATTTTTGGAATGGGTAGGGACTGGGCTTTTGTTTTTTGGCCATAAAGTGAAGTTTGTTGCTCGGGCGTATGAATACCAAGCTGGAAGTGATCGAGTTTGTTTGTATGCTGACTCGTTTCTGACTTTGACCACCAGAGGGCCAATCTGTCACTCTGACCTATGTTGGCCCATAGAAAAAAAAATCATGATATGACCCATAATTTTTTTGGCTTAATTTAAAAGAGGAGAATGTTCTGATCAAAATAATAACAACTTTAGGTGTGAAAGGATGACTAGTTTTGGAGCTAGCCAAGCATTTTTGTCATACCACAGCTGAAATTCACCCGTCAGCTTTGGAATTAGTTCACCGAGACCATATAGTACAGTGCCGGCACACCCCTTCCCATAACAGTAATGCCCCTAGGGGTCTCTGACCAATTTTATTTTGCATCTGCCAATGTTTCATTCTTAATAGATGTATAATATCTATATTTTGTGTCATATCTATGAACTCTCTTCCAGCCTTTATGTAGATATGGTACCCCAAAGCAAATGTATATTGCCCCAAAATAGATAGTTTATGCCCTAAAACAGGTATATTTTGTCATTTTGGCTAATTTTTGCTGTAAAATTGGATATTTTTGGACCTTTAATTACTGTTTAAACTTGTGCTTAAAAAAACAACAACCTAACATTCTCATCTTAATCATTAATTTATTCATTGCCTTGGAATTTTCACTGGAAAATGCTTTAAAAATCCACAGATGATGCCAAAATGCCCAGAAATTTCCCATTTTTCACAATATTGTGGAATTCAGAGGTCGTTGCCATGGAAACGGTCCATCCTTCTCGGGGGTTGCAGTATGTCAAAAGAATGGTGATAATGTGGACTTATCAGAAATGAAATAAAAACGGTAGGTCATATCGCTAGATTTTTCACAAAATGAGCATACATGTGGAAAAGAAAAAAATCTGGTTTTCGGCCAGTGTCGGCGGTTCTCCGGGGCCACTTTTGACCAAATTTTGGCCATTTTGACCAGAAAATATACATTTTGATGCAGAAAAAACCTCCAAATTATCATCCTTGGACTTCATTGATGAGATAAAACCACAGTTTGTGTTATTAAGTCAAAAAATATATTTTGGCCATCTCTCTATATGGTCTCGGTGAACTAAATGGCGTATCCCTTCGAGTAGTACCATTGCATAGTCCCTATTAAAACTGGGGGTAGGGACGATTGAGGCCTATAAATGGAGATATATACAACTTTATTCAACAAATAGGGTATTTTTGGAATGGGTAGGGACTGGGCTTTTGTTTTTTGGCCATAAAGTGAAGTTTGTTGCTCGGGCGTATGAATACCAAGCTGGAAGTGATCGAGTTTGTTTGTATGCTGACTCGTTTCTGACTTTGACCACCAGAGGGCCAATCTGTCACTCTGACCTATGTGGTCTCGGTGAACTAAATGGTGTATCCATCCGAGTAGTACCATTGCATAGTCCCTATTAAAACTGGGGGTAGGGACGATTGAGGCCTATAAATGGAGATATATACAACTTTATTCAACAAATATGGTATTTTTGGAATGGGTAGGGACTGGGCTTTTGTTTTTTGCCCATAAAGTGAAGTTTGTTGCTCGGGCGTATGAATACCAAGCTGGAAGTGATCGAGTTTGTTTGTATGCTGACTCGTTTCTGACTTTGACCACCAGAGGGCCAATCTGTCACTCTGACCTATGTTGGCCCATAGAAAAAAAAATCACGATATGACCCCTAATTTTTTTGGCTTAATTTAAAAGAGGAGAATGTTCTGATCAGAATAATAACAACTTTAGGTGTGAAAGGATGACTAGTTTTGGAGCTAGCCAAGCATTTTTGTCATACCACAGCTGAAATTCACCCGTCAGCTTTGGAATTAGTTCACCGAGACCATATAGTACAGTGCGGGCACACCCCTTCCCACAACAGTTACGCTCCTGGGGGTCTCTGACCAATCTTATTTTGCATCTGCCAATGTTTAATCCTTAATAGATGTATAATATCTATATTCTGTGTCATATCTATGAACTTTTTTCCAACTTTTATGTAGATATGGTACCCCAAAGCAAATATATATTGCCCCAAAATAGATAGTTTATGGCGTAAAACACGTATATTTTGCCATTTTGGCTAGTTTTTGCTGTAAAATTGGATATTTTTGGACCTTAAATTACTATTTTGACTTTGGCTTAAAAAAACAACAACCTAACATTCTAATCTTTATCATTTATTTATTTATTGCCTCGAAATTCTCACTTGAAAATGCTTTAAAAATCCACAGATGATGCCAAAATGCCCAGAAATCTCCCATTTTTCACAATATCGTGGAATTCAGAGGTCGTTGCCATGGAAACGGTCCATCCTTCTCGGGGGTTGCAGTATGTCAAAAGAATGGTGATAATGTGGACTTATCAGAAATGAAATAAAAACGGTAGGTCATATCGCTAGATTTTTCACAAAATGAGCATATGTGTGGGAAAGAAAAAAATCAGGATTTCGGCCAGTGTTGGCGGTTCTCCGGGGCCACTTTTGGCCAAATTTTGGCCATTTTGACAAGAAAATATACATTTTGATGCAGAAAAAACCTCTAAATTATCATCTTTGGACATCATTGATGAATTAAAACCACAGTTTGTGTTATTAAGTCAAAAAAGATTTTTTGGCCATCTCTCTTATATGGTCTCGGTGAACTAAATGGTGTATCCATCCGAGTAGTACCATTGCATAGTCCCTATTAAAACTGGGGGTAGGGACGATTGAGGCCTATAAATGGAGATATATACAACTTTATTCAACAAATATGGTATTTTTGGAATGGGTAGGGACTGGGCTTTTGTTTTTTGCCCATAAAGTGAAGTTTGTTGCTCGGGCGTATGAATACCAAGCTGGAAGTGATCGAGTTTGTTTGTATGCTGACTCGTTTCTGACTTTGACCACCAGAGGGCCAATCTGTCACTCTGACCTATGTTGGCCCATAGAAAAAAAAATCACGATATGACCCCTAATTTTTTTGGCTTAATTTAAAAGAGGAGAATGTTCTGATCAGAATAATAACAACTTTAGGTGTGAAAGGATGACTAGTTTTGGAGCTAGCCAAGCATTTTTGTCATACCACAGCTGAAATTCACCCGTCAGCTTTGGAATTAGTTCACCGAGACCATATAGTACAGTGCGGGCACACCCCTTCCCACAACAGTTACGCTCCTGGGGGTCTCTGACCAATCTTATTTTGCATCTGCCAATGTTTAATCCTTAATAGATGTATAATATCTATATTCTGTGTCATATCTATGAACTTTTTTCCAACTTTTATGTAGATATGGTACCCCAAAGCAAATATATATTGCCCCAAAATAGATAGTTTATGGCGTAAAACACGTATATTTTGCCATTTTGGCTAGTTTTTGCTGTAAAATTGGATATTTTTGGACCTTAAATTACTATTTTGACTTTGGCTTAAAAAAACAACAACCTAACATTCTAATCTTTATCATTTATTTATTTATTGCCTCGAAATTCTCACTTGAAAATGCTTTAAAAATCCACAGATGATGCCAAAATGCCCAGAAATCTCCCATTTTTCACAATATCGTGGAATTCAGAGGTCGTTGCCATGGAAACGGTCCATCCTTCTCGGGGGTTGCAGTATGTCAAAAGAATGGTGATAATGTGGACTTATCAGAAATGAAATAAAAACGGTAGGTCATATCGCTAGATTTTTCACAAAATGAGCATATGTGTGGAAAAGAAAAAAATCAGGATTTCGGCCAGTGTTGGCGGTTCTCCGGGGCCACTTTTGGCCAAATTTTGGCCATTTTGACAAGAAAATATACATTTTGATGCAGAAAAAACCTCTAAATTATCATCTTTGGACATCATTGATGAATTAAAACCACAGTTTGTGTTATTAAGTCAAAAAAGATTTTTTGGCCATCTCTCTTATATGGTCTCGGTGAACTAAATGGTGTATCCATCCGAGTAGTACCATTGCATAGTCCCTATTAAAACTGGGGGTAGGGACGATTGAGGCCTATAAATGGAGATATATACAACTTTATTCAACAAATATGGTATTTTTGGAATGGGTAGGGACTGGGCTTTTGTTTTTTGCCCATAAAGTGAAGTTTGTTGCTCGGGCGTATGAATACCAAGCTGGAAGTGATCGAGTTTGTTTGTATGCTGACTCGTTTCTGACTTTGACCACCAGAGGGCCAATCTGTCACTCTGACCTATGTTGGCCCATAGAAAAAAAAATCACGATATGACCCCTAATTTTTTTGGCTTAATTTAAAAGAGGAGAATGTTCTGATCAGAATAATAACAACTTTAGGTGTGAAAGGATGACTAGTTTTGGAGCTAGCCAAGCATTTTTGTCATACCACAGCTGAAATTCACCCGTCAGCTTTGGAATTAGTTCACCGAGAAAAAAAAATCATGATATGACCCATAATTTTTTTGGCTTAATTTAAAAGAGGAGAATGTTCTGATCAAAATAATAACAACTTTAGGTGTGAAAGGATGACTAGTTTTGGAGCTAGCCAAGCATTTTTGTCATACCACAGCTGAAATTCACCCGTCAGCTTTGGAATTAGTTCACCGAGACCATATAGTACAGTGCCGGCACACCCCTTCCCATAACAGTAATGCCCCTAGGGGTCTCTGACCAATTTTATTTTGCATCTGCCAATGTTTCATTCTTAATAGATGTATAATATCTATATTTTGTGTCATATCTATGAACTCTCTTCCAGCCTTTATGTAGATATGGTACCCCAAAGCAAATGTATATTGCCCCAAAATAGATAGTTTATGCCCTAAAACAGGTATATTTTGTCATTTTGGGTAATTTTTGCTGTAAAATTGGATATTTTTGGACCTTAAATTACTGTTTAAACTTGTGCTTAAAAAAACAACAACCTAACATTCTCATCTTAATCATTAATTTATTCATTGCCTTGGAATTTTCACTGGAAAATGCTTTAAAAATCCACAGATGATGCCAAAATGCCCAGAAATTTCCCATTTTTCACAATATCGTGGAATTCAGAGGTCGTTGCCATGGAAACGGTCCATCCTTCTCGGGGGTTGCAGTATGTCAAAAGAATGGTGATAATGTGGACTTATCAGAAATGAAATAAAAACGGTAGGTCATATCGCTAGATTTTTCACAAAATGAGCATACATGTGGAAAAGAAAAAAATCTGGTTTTCGGCCAGTGTCGGCGGTTCTCCGGGGCCACTTTTGACCAAATTTTGGCCATTTTGACCAGAAAATATACATTTTGATGCAGAAAAAACCTCCAAATTATCATCCTTGGACTTCATTGATGAGATAAAACCACAGTTTGTGTTATTAAGTCAAAAAATATATTTTGGCCATCTCTCTATATGGTCTCGGTGAACTAAATGGCGTATCCCTTCGAGTAGTACCATTGCATAGTCCCTATTAAAACTGGGGGTAGGGACGATTGAGGCCTATAAATGGAGATATATACAACTTTATTCAACAAATAGGGTATTTTTGGAATGGGTAGGGACTGGGCTTTTGTTTTTTGGCCATAAAGTGAAGTTTGTTGCTCGGGCGTATGAATACCAAGCTGGAAGTGATCGAGTTTGTTTGTATGCTGACTCGTTTCTGACTTTGACCACCAGAGGGCCAATCTGTCACTCTGACCTATGTTGGCCCATAGAAAAAAAAATCATGATATGACCCATAATTTTTTTGGCTTAATTTAAAAGAGGAGAATGTTCTGATCAAAATAATAACAACTTTAGGTGTGAAAGGATGACTAGTTTTGGAGCTAGCCAAGCATTTTTGTCATACCACAGCTGAAATTCACCCGTCAGCTTTGGAATTAGTTCACCGAGACCATATATCCCACTCTCAAATTGAGGCTCCCACTCTCAATGTTATATCCCACTCTCAAATTTTCGAAAAAAAAAAAATCAAAATTTTTTCAAAAAAAAAAATTTCAATATCTTTTTCAAAAAAAAAAATTTCAATATTTTTTTCCAAAAAAAAAAATTCAAAATTTTTCAAAAAAAAAATCAAAAATTTTTCAAAAAAAAAAAAAATTCAAAATTTTTTCAAAAAAAAAAATTCAAAAATTTTTCAAATTTTTTTTAACGAATTTTTGTTTGAAAATTAAAAAAAATTGGAAATAAATAAATATTTTTTTTTTTTTTTTTTTTTTTGATTTAAATTTTTTTTTTTTTTTTTTAATATATATTTTTTAATTTAAAAAAGAAACTGATGATAAATTCGTTATCCCCCTTGTAAAAAAGGGATACGGCCTGGTATCTGCGTGAAGCCAGCCGTATCGCACGAGGCCGGAGGCCGAGTGCGATACGGCTGGCTTCACGCAGATACCAGGCCGTATCCCTTTTTTACAAGGGGGATAACTAATAATATATATATATATATATATATATATATATATATATATATATATATATATATATATATATATATATATATATATATATATATATATATATGTATATATATATTGTTACTAAGATAGTAAATAGGACCTTTATGATATGTCTCATTCGAATTTAGCATATAAAAACAATCGTCTTTCAGCATAAAAAGCAGAAAATGCCTAGACTGTCCTGAGACAGGGTCTGAAGAATAAGTGTTGGTGACGTAATGACTTGCGCTTTGCCGCAGTTTTTTAACAGAATAGTAAAATGATGTATCAATGATGCTTTCTTGCTTCGTATTGTTCAAAAGAATGCAAGTTGCTTGTTGTATCGACCATCTAGCATTTTACTATCGAGGTATAGTGCATCTGAATGTTACATTTTTAGTGAACGCTTAAGACACCGACAGTGGTCTCATTGAAAGGGACACTTTCAAGGCATTCGATTGATGAACTAGCAGCGAGTGTCATCATAGAAAATGGCGTTATGTGAGTTTTATTTCCTCTTTACAAGACAAATTGGATGAATTAAAGCAAGAATAATTCATGCTTGAAATATGTATAGAACGAAAGCACTCGGAAAGCTCGTTCCAGTTTTACCATTGGTTTCCGTGTGGGATAAATAAATCCTGTTGAAAATCGTGGAAATGGGACGATCTGTCCTGGTGGGAAGTAGGGAAACTAATCCGGATATTTTCTGCCATATCAAGGCTAAGTCGTGACTAGACAGTTTTAACTGATGGAGGAAACCGAAGAAACCACCGCCTAACCCCAAGTCACTGGCAACTTTCTCACATGCCCTGGCCAGGATTCTAAACCAGGCGGTGATCAGAGATTGAACCAACCACGATGGAAACCGACGGAGGCAGATTTAAACGTATGACACAATCTATGATGGATGGGGTAGTTACTGGTTAGGCTTAATGAATGGATATATTTGCATTGCAGAAACATAAACAAGGTGGCGTATGGGGTCAATTAGTGAATAAAGGGTCATTTTGAGATTTTCAAAAAATATCTTAGGTAATTATGGTAATTATTAGATAAGAGCATTTAGAATATTACGAGGAGAAGAGATTTTTCCACTTTGATTTTGTTCCAATGTTATAAAAAGTAGAAGTTAAAAAATCTGCCTTGCGACCCAAAAATGCGAAGGAATAAAATCTTAATGGAGCGAAAATTTGAATATTTGTATTGTTCTTATCTGCAGACATATGAGATGTGATGGTCCCCGGTCCATACTTGTGGATAGGAGCTTCGTTTGGAAACAATGCAAAATTCTTTCCAAAAATCATATACCCTGCGGAAAGGGTACTTTTGTAATGTTTAACATTTTCCTCATCAGAAAACGTTTTAGGCAATGAATACTTGAAATGGGCTGCATTATTTAATAAAAGCAAAAAAATAATAAACCAATTAGCTACCATAGCAGTAACATCTCTTTAATAACAAGCGACTGACAGGAAAGTACGCAGTTGGCATAATGGTGCTATCTTTGATGAATAAAAGAATGGATATGTAGCGAGAGACCAATTGCTATATGCGCTAATGTGAATGGCTGGCTATGCCAGCTATCTCGAGTCTGCCCTCATTGTAACGTCATTAGGGAACAGAGACCAACGAGGGCTCTCGTATCGTTTAAATTACAGACAGAGAAAGCTGCGCTACAGCATGCGCAAAACACAACTTTTGAGCTATTCTCTGCAGTCGGCCTGTTCAGGTTGATCGGCCGGTTTCATATCCACTTGTTTTTCTTCAACTTAGGTGCTATGAACTTGTCAAAATTTCACTTTATATTATTTTGAGTAGGACGGATCTTGCTCGATAACAGGCTACCAACTCCCAAATAATCGATCCGCCCCCTAAATTCGTTCATTGATGTACAAGATCAAGGCCATTTGAGTAAAAGATATTTAGACAAAATCTTACACGAAATAGACTTATTTCTTACCGTTACATGACTATACATATAATTGGGCCTAAAACTTAACCCTTTAACCGAAGCAGATAATTGGTATAGTTAATTAAACAATGAGTATCCGACCGGCAGCAACAAGAATATATTCTCAAACGTCGACGGTGCGGAATGGGTTATACCCATAATGCACTGCACCGGAAGTTGGGTAAGGAGACGACACGTAGCGCATAGAGTAGTTAGACGAAAGTGACAAGCAAGGTCGCTGCGAAGGCCTAGTTGGGCTTGATAACGCCTGATTAGATTGTTTCTACCTGCATCTCCTCACCCAATGCAATCTTTGTGCGGAGGATTATTTCAGGATGAGTAAACAGGCTATGAGTGAGTTCAAGTGTAGACAACGTGCCAATATAAACCATGCTTTTCAAAAAAAACTCCCCAAAGATACTGAGTGCATCCAAATGCCTAATGAGAAACAAACTTACCTATTACGATAGGCCGAGAACGTTTAATTGGATATTATATAGTCGTATAGAGAACATTATACTGGTGTAGAGAAAATGAGGCGGGTCGTGTCCCTTGGGTGTAGTATTTGCTTCTCTGATTTAATGGTCCTAATGTTTGATGCTTTTTACAGACATTCAAAACTTATTAAAGTACAGGTCTCGTACAAAACAGGTTGGTCGTGTTTTAAAGACATTACTATTTCCATGTAAATAAAAGGCACTTTTAGGTAGCAAATCGTAGAAGTGACAGCTAACATTCATGTTTGGAGCAGGGGCCAAGCACATACGGTTGGAGGTTTGACGATATGAAATTTAAATGGGTGGAATCGAGAATAAAATGGTAGAGGAGCTAACATTTGAAAGATTCTAGTATTTCCCAAGTCTTGGGAGGCATATTCAGTTATCGTCGAACCTGTCAAACTCATTAAAACTCGAAACACCGAGTTTTGGACTTTTTGCTTAAATGGAGGGAACAGAGTGGGAATGATAAATATAAGACTTTACTTTGTATTTTCAATGGTGAACAAATTTCCATTCATAAAAATGAACAGAGTTAAGCTAAAAAAAAACTCGCAGAAATAACTTTGTAAAAGGAAGACATGCAGACAACAGAAAATAGAAATACAAGTTCCAAAATACTCAAAGAATCTTTGTTTTAAAGTATATTTTGTGCACCATAAGATTATCTTATCTTCCAAACATATATGTTACAATCGTCATGGCAGCTATACAACTATAACAGTTATTCCAGAAGCAACGCACACAGTGGTTTGCAATGAGAAGCAGCAAAGAACGATTTGCAATCTATAGAAATTCACTGAGGCCCACTTCTGGTCAGTTATACTTCGTTAAGCAATTCTTAACAGCCTGGTAACGTCTTAAAGACAAGCGAATATGGCGCGAACATAACAAAACCCTTTTCACCAAAACACAAATGAATGTTGCGGTTTCCAATAGGCCGAAGTACCTAAGGACCTTTTTGTCCTATCCATGAGTTGCTATCATTTCAAAGGATTCCAGGCTTTCATTAGTGCATACTATCTGCTCACAGCGATCAAACGTAGCTTATCAATTTTGGTGAAAGCTTTAAGGTAAAATTGAATTTGGGGAATTTTAGTAAGGAGTAATGTAACTCAAAGAACTACCAATAGCTCTCCTTCAAATAGGTTGTGAAGTAATCTTCAATTCCCAAGTTATTGATTGTTAAAAGTAGTATAGGAACAGACATATATTTCTCAAAGAACTCCTAAGCTTCAATGGGGTTTAGTGCTAGTGCAATAGCAGGACAAATGTGTTGTGTTGAAAATCTTACAGGGGTAAACTATAAGGCTAGCGAGGGAGCTGGATGATTTTGATTGGATGAGGAAAGTAGCTATGAACAGAGGCATAACGCTCGTATATATATATATATATATATATATATATATATATATATATATATATATATATATATATATATATATATATATATATATATATATACTTGTGTGTGAGTGTGTGTATGTAGCCGATACACAGGTTAGTAGATAGCATACATATACATGTATACGTTATTAAGCTACAGGGTATATTTCGCGTTGCATACTACACCTAAACTTTTATCGTTATGTTCTCCGAAGGGATTCGTCGACGTCTTTAATTGGTGTGTCCTCTCGTCGCTAGGTGAAGCTTCGTGCTTTCATGAGAGATCCGCCGTGGCCTAGTGGTTACGATGCCTGGTTCCTAAGCGTGAGATCGTAGGTTCGAGTCTCCGCTGGATGCCAACAAGCGGGTTGGCCTGGTCACTATATTAATGTGCGGCGTTGTGGAGGCATGTATATGGTGTTTCTGCAAATGAAATACCCCTTGGAACTATTCGCATCCCGAGGGGCGGGAAATCACTCCTGGTTCCGGGTTTCTATCTCGCCCCAATATAACCAAAGCTGTCGAAAGTGACATCAAAACCAATTCTTTCCTTCTTTCGTGTTTTCATGACGTACCGCCATCTCCATCAGTCTTTGATTGTTACTCGAAGGCCAAGTGAAACATGACGGCTTTCTGAGCAACAATCAAAATGTGAGCAGATAGCTATCCTTAAAAATCAAAGACGTTCCACATCCGAGAGAATACCGTGTGTAAGCAGAGTAACACCCATTACGATACTTGACAACCTCTCGCGAGATTTCTCCAATTCCCGCGTGAACGAAGACGTGACGTTCCAAGCCCTGGTTTTGAGCGACTCACCTGAACACTGGTGGCCAGGATCGGAACTAAAAAAAATATCGCTACCTTAAACTCTCCTTCAAATATCTTTCATTCTCATTTCCCACGTTAATGTCAAAAGTAGTACATATCCAGACGACAAATCTTAGAGAAAATCTGGAAAAGGCATGGCTTGGTTAACCGAGTCGTGTTCGCTTTTCGTCGAGCAGGCAGCTGAAGCGAGAGCGAGTTGAAAGATCGGTGATCCCTTTAAAGGCGATTAGAGCAACTATTTAGGTGGAGTTGATGAGCGGAAAAGACAGGAGCAGACGATGTAAAGCGTGGCCCTGAGAATTAAGCGCCTGCCAATGACGGCTCAGCTTCGACAACGGCTAGAGAAAGTGACACTTGTTGCACGTGCGGCTGTGGTATAGTCCCAAGACGTCACGTACTTGATTGGCAGTGTATTGAGGAGGTCGGGCGTGTGATGCTTTTATGCTATTACACGGGTCCTCATACTAGATAAGGAGTTACGTCAACTACGGTCTGTAACGTCATGTATCTTACACTAGGTAACATTGAAACATTTGCAATATTGCAAAGTGTAGGTTTGTATGACGGTATGTGTGTATGTAGCATGAACACATGTTTGTATGTATGTTTGCATGCATGCTTGTATGTACGTATGAATGCATGCTTATATGTGTGTATGTATGTTCGTATGTATGTACATTCATGCTGAATACATACTCCCCATCCATCATAAACTGAAAATTCTCTCTCTCTCTCTCTCTCTCTCTCTCTCTCTCTCTCTCTCTCTCTCTCTCTCTCTCAAAGAACACCTACAAGTCGTCCCAAAAGTGGACGAGACTGTTCTTGAAACATTTACCAAAGCTAGCGAAATGTTCAAAACAAGTGTCTGTTTGACATCTTTATAAACGTTATCTAAGGAGCACTAATTGGCTAAACGTGTAATAAAACAGTACGGGTAGATGATATGTGTGCACTTGTGCAAACCATTATATCATGATACGTCCGTCCGTTTATCGCAAATATTTCAGATTTTCCTACCGATTACAACTACCCTTGTAACATATCAAGGACACGATATACGAAAAGTATGATCAGAGATATAAATAACCTATGTGATGTACAGCACTGGTATTTTGGAGGTAATTCAAAAATCGACATCTTTCCACCTGATTCGATCGCAAATTATATTACATGCATGAGACTAGTAGCATATAAGGTCGTTCGTTGATTGCTTCAGGTGATATTGTTGTATTTAGAGGCGTTCCCTGATTGGCCTACCTGATTGCACTAGTAGTAACGATTGTCGCTCTACTCGTCATCTCCAAAGATGGACGATCACGCCGGCCGGCCGGATGTCCCGGTTCAGCGTCCGGTCCGCACACGTGGACTATCAACTGGGCCTCGCAGTACATGAGACCACCACACGAAGGGAGCCGCCGCCAGCAGATCTAGCGGTATGAACTCAGGCTGGCCCATGGCTGCTTCTCCCTGTTATCTTTCTCCCAGCAGGGAGTAGTTCAAGCTCAAAAGTGATATTCTCAGTTGTAGTTGAATAACAGGGTGAATAGTGTCAACATTTCTTTGACTAGGATATGTTTCTTTGTGTCTTATTGTTTTAAATCAAACGTCCCTCAGAAACCATATCTGCAGAAACGGAAGCCATTGATGCCGGGTCCAAAATTTAAAGTCATACCTAGGTGCTAAAAGTACCTCAACATTCTCCTCAACATTTTTTTCTAAATATGCTAAGCAACATTTATCCCTTTGAATCAGCTAAATTTGTTAATCTCCTAATATAAAAAAAATTCAGTCATGATTTCCACCGAAATAGCCAGACCGTTTTAGCTGCTTCAGACATAGTTGGTTAAATCCATTAACATTCGTTGCGGCCGAAAACAGACTGGACTATTTTATAGCTCCAGAAAATATTTGGAGAAATGTTTAGCGGAATATAACTAACAACTCTCCTTCAAACACTTTGCAAAACCATTCTTAATCCAAAGTTCTTTTGCAAACGTATCACAGATCCATACGATACTGTCTAGATGAACACTTAAGTGTTATTGGCTTTAGGAATTTTTGTCGAAAACTCTTGTGAAGAACATTACATATCAATCGAAGTATCATCGAGAAAATTTATTTATTTGAATGGCTCAAGAATTTGCATATTCTGACGTGCCCTCTAATAGGTGAGTATATTATATCAAGCAAACTTATCTGCATCGAAACGATTCTCTCAATTCCATCCCTCAGACGACACTGTGCTGCCATCACATTGGTACCATACACCTGTAGCGTTCCTCTGTGTCCGTGGTAAGTTGTTAGTGCCGCGTCCAGTTTATATTGAAGCAGTGGTAGTTTGGTACTATGTAGACCGATTGAGTGCCTGTCCGTACCAAAAATCTTTAAAGCTCTAAGAAGTGTCCAGTGATCTGATTTCTTCATGTTCCGAAGTTATCAGTATGATCTGATTTCTTCCTGATCAGAAGTTATCAGTAACTTTTAAGATCTAAGAAGTGTCCAAGGATCAAAGTTATTCCTCCTCCGAAATAATCAGTAGCATATATCTTATTGTTACATGCAGACCGTTCGGAACATACCAGGAGCATAAACCATATAGCACTGAATAGTACACTGGTTAAGTGCTCATAGGGCTAAGACCTAGGACCGCAGGAGAGCCGAGCGAGGTCTTCACCCTTCCAGGTCTAGCAGGAAAATGTGTGACGCGTCCTGCAGCCTCTACCCTTTAAGCAAGTCTCACATACCCATACTCCTACTACTCTATTCTCGCTACAAATGTAGCGGAAAAGCCTTCATTCTCCAGCGATTTATTATCATGTTCTACGACCGAGTGGGATTTTCCCTCTGCTGCACATGGATTTGGCTACTTAGCCCTTTCAGTTTGCTCGTCCAACTCATTTGCTTGCATTGTGAATCACGGAGCGTGCTTTCAAGGCGACAATGCATCGTGCGCACGTATTCGGTCCTGTGCGCAGCCCGGAAGTAGGTATATCAAAATGGCGGTCGACACCAAAGGGGCAGTCATTATGGGAAGCTGCATAAGTCGAATGCGGGGATCATATCGTGATTGTCCATATCATATTAAGAGCGACCCTCTGACTCTGAGCATTTAAAGAATAAGAGGATTTAAACTAACTCTTTTCCTGTGAGTGCACGGTTAGATAGATACATACAATTTGCTGTGCACCATTGTGGGAACAGACAGAAAGATTTAAACATTTGGTCAGGGAATGGTCGAAGTCTGGGAGCAGCCACTGTAGGTGACTGTTGAAGTGTAGACAGATGCCAACTATCTGTCTCACTGATCGGATGAACACGCATTCGTCTATATCTTTTTGCATCTCATATGCCTTTGTGCAATATCCTGGGTCAGAAGTGTAAAATAGTTTAACTGAAACTATTTTCTGAAATATTTTTTTATGATGAATTCACATTTCTAAGATACTGCGATACTGTCGTTTGGAACTGATCGGCACAAACTACATGCAGCTTAACGAGATATAACAAATTGAAATTGATCAAAATATGTTCCTCATTGACAAATATTTTTTGACAAAAAACGTTTGCGTGACAAGCCCAGAATAAGCAAACAGACTAATCATTCAATTTGCCAGAACCTCCCCCAAGTCGACTTTGCATGGAGTATAGTTGCATGGTTTGTCATAAACGCAAATGGTGACAGTGTATGCCATCACTATTGTTCCCCTAATATATATATAGAAATATGAAAAACTATCTGGTAAAATATGGATTACAATTTATTGGATTGCAGAGTTAAATAACAAAAAAGTGTATGCTGCTCATGTATTAGTATGACGTACTATGGAATTCATAATTTTGTATCTACTTAGAAATAGTAGATAAACGCACAGGCACAAATTCATACCAACGTTTAATTTTCAAATATCAGCCTCCCCAAATATAAGTTAGACAGTCTGTTTGACCCGTATGCTGCTGGTGGCTAATCTGGCCATTACAATATGATGCAAATAAACTAAAAAGAAATGACTGAAACCCTGGTACTCGAAATGTTAATCGAAGTACGAATACATATATATATATATATATATATATATATATATATATATATATATATATATATATATATATATATATATATATGTATATGTATATATATATATATATATATATACATATATATATATATATGTATATATATATATATATATATATATATATATATATATATATATATATATGTATGTATGTATATATATATATATATATATATATATATATATATATATATATATATATATATATATATATATATATATATAAATATATATATATATATATATATATATATATATATATATATATATATATATATATATATATATATATATATATATATATATATATATGTTTGTGTGTGTATGTATGCCAGATGCATATGGGTTAAAAACTTTCGATAACCTGCCAGGTACAAGTATAAGTGATATACAGTGGAGGCTCGTTGGGTGTTGGTTGATTGACAGGGCTCTATGTATGTATGTATATATGTAGTATGGCTGGTGCTAAATGTGCACGATTAGCGAGGAGTGTCGAGGCAGCACAGCAGAACTAAACGCTGGGGCGCTCTATTGAGTGCGACCAATGAGCCTTACTGTTTGCCCCTCTCTATGTTGGCACCCGGCCATGCACCTGTGCCCCTGGGAACGGGTAGGGTATCCACTACCCGCCAGAAGGGGTGCTGGGGTCTTTCACCTCATTACATCAAACCCTGCGCTCTATGACTGAAAAAGTGTGCGAGCAAGGTTATCTCTATAGATGCTACTAATTGGTATATGAGAACTTAGAGAGCAGAACGGGTTGATAATGTTAAAACCTGTCTAGATTTCTGGATTTATTTGCATGTGATTTAATATGGGCATGGGGTATTTTCATTAAATCGATACATACGATGCATTAACACTCACACACAGTGTGTAGTCAATGCACTATATGGGCCAAATATGCTTACTTTAATAGTTAATAGGTTTTGAATGTTTGATCAGCTACCAGACTGTAATTACCTTGTCGCTATATTTACATTCCTCAATATCAATTAAGGTGGGAGTGGAAATGAAAAATGCAAATATTTTTTCGTAATAATCAGATTACAGGATACCCTATATTTCATGGGCATAAAGGTATAGGCATTGAGGGCATACTCATGATTTGTACGAATCGAAATAAAACATACCGTACACCTGGTCTAATTCTAAAGGTATGATAATAATAGTGTTAACAACCCCTCCTGGAATATAATTTTCGGGTACCATTTACCTGCGATTTAAATACCTATATGTGAACGTAGAACACTAGAAGCTGTCCGGAGCCGTTCAAAACTCATAGTTGTTTTATTGTACAGTGAAACAGCTCTGAGATATGAACACTTACTAATGTAAGCAAAATCAATTACTAGTAGTCCCATTCGTGCCCTAAGAACTGAGAAATGAGTATTTATTATATATACATATATATATATATATATATATATATATATATATATATATATATATATATATATATATATATATATATATATATATATATATATATATATATATATATATGTATATAATTATATACTTCTGCTCTGGTCCCATCTCAGAAAGTTCACTATAGTAACGATCACAGCGCCCCCTGCTCGAAGGCACTCTTCTGCGTGTTGAGGCATGGAATTGCTGCAAGGAGGCGTGTGTTGTTTAATGCAGTAACCTTTCTTGTGAGATAAAGACCTTTCTTTATCAGGTATGTATGCCAAACAAGAGCTCTCTAAGGGTAGAACCTTTTATCGTTCCCAATCCCCGACATAGGCAATTGTTATAACCCATCCATCCGTATGACAGCTTTAGTATGCTCATTTGTAGACTATCTCTCTCCAATTCCTCCACCGTTCCTTAACATCAAATATTTACGAAACCTATTTCGTAAAACTAGAATCTTTTTTAGGTTGGTTCAGTTCGTATGACCAACTTCCATTAAGAACATACACCCTTTTCGAATAGATATCAATTTTAGTCATGGTTTTGTCGTAGATCGTATCAGCAATGCATTCAGTAAAGTTTTGAAAAAATATCTTACAGATGTTGACGAATGTCTTCATTGCAACCTTCGAAAATAAGCAACTCTTCATTATGTGCTATCTCACTACAATAAATGGATACAAACATATGTATTTCAGACTCTTCATTATGGATATGCTCTGTGCAATACATAGTGCACATAATTAGTACTAGCCTAGCATGGTATTGAGCTATTATGATTGATGAATGGCTAAATGCATATTATCACAGATTCTATCTATTTTGCCTAAATTGATGAATGGAAAGGCTGGTATGTACCACACATGTAATCCGATACGGTTCAACCTAATGTGATATGATATAATATAATAAATTTGATAAACAATGCAACGTACCACATACTATGATACAATGAACATAGGATAAAAGGTTATATGATGTAATATGCTATGCTGTGAAGTTTAATGTAATTTGCTTCAACGTAACATAGGAACCACTGGGAAATAAGGCACTACTATATTTGAAACTAAGTAAATATGGCGGCATTGGTGCCCTTATAATATCAATCTCTTTCATTAACAGTTGATGCATTAGATTTTTTTAGTAAAAGGGGTGATCCCAGGGGAGATATAAGTGGGATACAGGTAAGACTGTTCTAACTGGAGATATCTATCATGTCGCCTGGTATATAATCACGCGGCTTAGATGGCACCTCCCCCTACCCCGCCCCGACAGATCACAAATATACTTCCCTTTCTGGTGGGAAGCGATCTTGCTTTGAGTGGCGACTATAAATTGAAGCAATGGTGTTGGTTCGACCCTACAGGAAACGCGTTCTAGATATCAAAGGTTTGTATAGTGACATAACGTGTCTCGGCTAATTCTGTCTTTAGGTCTATGTATAAGGGTAGTATGACTCACCATGATGTTCTCTAGACCTGTACACGTCCAATTAACCCATTCACCACCCTCCCCACTCATTCATAGAAGATATCCACATTTGAGATTCAACGACCCATTTTGACTAGCTAAAACTTCGTATTTGATACTGGTATTTGACGACCTATTTTGACTAGCTAAAACTTCATATTTGATACTAATATTTGACGACCTATTCTGACTAGGAACTTGTCCTAAAACATTGGAAATGACCTCTAAAATATGAACACTTCGTAAGGCGAGCACCTTTTGTATGGTACATAAAGCTTTCTAATTCAAGGGGTTTAATGCAGAACTATTTATGTATAGATAAATCTGTATAAAGTCTTTTTAAACCAAAATACAACAAATTCTTCCAAAACATCAAACTCGTTACTTATATTATTTCAGGCTTTAAAATGCATTTCACATAGCTTATTTGTATTAAGAAGTGTCACCCGGAAACCATAATGCTTAAGAAAATGACATATAAACAAGGCATTTATTCAACAGATATTTGAAGAAAATTGTAGGGTTAACCCAGTCATGCTTATGTGGTTGTTTGAGAGAGTGTCGTCATGATCCATAATGTTTTGACAACTTTGGAATTCACAAGGATTTTTACATATTTCCTTTGAATATTCTCCAACTTTGCTCTTGTTTGGAGCATTTGACGCTGATTTCTTAGCGCTGTGAGTAATGGGTTAAGTAGGTGGTAGTATTGGCATCATGACTGGTATCAGGTGTCTGACTGACAGCCTGGGAAGCAGCCATCATATGTTAACAGAGACTACCCGCCCAGCTCAGCAAGAAAGGGAATAGGTATAAATTGATTCGATTCATTTAAAGTCTATGTTGGATATTTTTGGTTTTAGGGATGAGGGGGGGGGGATGGTAAGTACGATATCCCGACGGATGGGGAATTACCTTATACGTCACATTCAGCAGCATAGATCATATCGCGAAAAGATAGAAATCCAAAACTGGGGAAAAGCCCTTCCCTTTAGATTATTCTCAAAGGGTCTTTCAGTGGCCAAGGCACCATTTTTAGGCCATCATAAAGCCGCACATTTGTATAGCGACCGATACTCTCGATATATTGGGGGTCCAGCGCAGAACCACAGCCCGGGTTGGCTATTGGCGATGGTTTTCACCTGCACTGTTCATATTTCGGTGGGAAATAAAACAGCACTGAATCCATAGCCAAACGTTAGCGATATGAAATGGCTTTTCATTAAGAAATTTTGCAATTTCATTTATCATCACTTTTTCTGCCATACATCGAGACTAAATCTAGGCTGAATCAGGACTAACGAATTGTAAGGGGTGGAGGATACCGGAAGTACCCAGCGAAAAACACCGCCTCACCCCAAATGACTGGCAACCTTCTCACATGCCTTGGGCGGGATTCGGACGAGGTTTGTACAGAGAGGCAGCAAGCAATCAATGATAGCGCCGTAGAGACCACTTGGCCATCAGGACAGGCCCCTTCATCGACAGACATTGATTACATTTCATTTCCTACACGACTCGGCGTTTCTTGAATTAGCGCCCTTTTCGCCATTGTATAAATCCCTCGCGAATATTGAATGTTTAAAGTTATAGTAGATGAGTAACACGTAGAATGACGTAGGTCATATATTATACATGACTGCCCCATACTAGTAAGCCTGACGTGCTTTGATTAAATATACCCGCCCCACCCGTCTGATATGCACGTGTGGCTTTGGTTGTGTAGAATACATACCATAACCATTACTGAAAACTGCTGGGTAATGGAAATTCTCGTTTAACCTATTTACAATCAGAGCGGCAAAAACAAGCCTGACAATATTGGAAATATTTTATTTTAAAGTGCTTTTTCTTGAAAACGTTTGAAGGAGAAATGAAGATCAAATGGAATACAACAACTCTCCTTCAAAATGTCTCGTAAAATTTCGCTTTATTCCCAAGTTATTTTCAAAAGTACGAAAGTAGCAGACGATACTTTCCCGAGGAATTCAGTGCGCATCTGGAGTGCACAAATGGTCTGACACATATGGAGACAATTTGATATTTTTCAGTGACAATTGGTGTTCATAATGAGTTCATCAATCCCTCTAGAAATGTTTGTCAAATATTACTCTATTTCATGAATAATTTTCAAAGTTGTCAGGCGATTTGTGCACTCCGGGAGAAAAAGGGTTAACCCTGCCAGGGTAATCAATTTCAGAACTGTGAGGTGATGTCTGTCAGGAATGACTCTTTCATGCCCAGATTGTGGTCTGGTTTTATCACATTTTTAGAAATAACACAAAGATTTGAAATAATTTCAAAATCATTTGAAAGAAAGTTGTGGGTTCAGACCTATCTACTACATATACCTAAACTGTTTTCGAAATATTTCATCTTCTGAAAGATATCCCCGCAGTAGCTAGGCCTTAAATGTACTCCGGGCTCAGAGATGAGTGAGTTAGTATGTAGTCAGATATCATGTCGTGGCCGCCCCAGCACCCTTGTAGGGGTGACATACCGCGCATGCCTAAACTACCTGTTGCTACACACACACTATTACTTACTCAAAGTTCCCCAAATCATTTAGATATCCTGATGTGTAAAACATCTATTTGAGAACAATGCAAGAAACAGAAAACGATTCCATATAAGTGTTGTTAGAATTTTGATAATCAATTCTCCGTCAAACACTCCCATTACTATGTTTTACTAGAAAATATATAATTATCGAATATGGTAACCTTTCAGAAATTGCAGGTAGGTGAGTTTAGGCTAAATCCTATCAACTACTCTACCTACTTAAAATTTACCATATAGTTGTCAAGCTGGAGAGAGAGAGAGAGAGAGAGAGAGAGAGAGAGAGAGAGAGAGAGAGAGAGAGAGAGAGAGAGAGAGAGAGAGAGAGAGAATTCAATGGTTTGATAAATAAATGAGTACTGTTAATTTATGTAGCATACCTCTATAACCCATTGATGCCCAAAGCGGCCAAAACCAGCCTAGCAATTTTGATAAAATCTTAAATGGCAAAAAAGTTAAGGAATATTTGATGCAGAATTTTAATCAGAACATTATAGACTAGATTCCTTCAAACATCATGTGAAAAGATTTCTACTTACAAAGTTATTGTCAGAGTTGATATAGACTCGGACGACAATTTTTGGAGAATCTTATTCTTAATGCAAATAAGACGACCTGCTATATCATGCTTAAAGAGGAATGTACACCAACAAATAACTCCCTTACTTCCACGACACACTTGACAAATTTACTTTGGATGCAGACTAGGTTTTGGCAAGATGTATAGCTAACAGGCAACATCGACAAAGCCCAGGGCAGGAGAGGTACTTCACTGTGCAGCGTGACTCATCGTCCTGGTGGAGAAACAACCCTCTACAACTACCCTAACACTACCCCAACACTACCCCAACACTACCCTTACACTACCCTACATCCACCTATAAACAACCTACATAGCAACTAAAAATTTCTTTTATTAAAGTTTTGAGTGTAGGACATCTCTGTCTTCTCTCATACACACCCAACTAAAAGGGGCCTGCCCCGATAGCCGAGTGGTCTACGGTATTGCCATTGATTGCTCGCTGCTCTCAACATTGTAGGGCCAGCCCTGAGAGCCGAGTGGTCTAACGTGTTGCTACTGACTGCTCACTGTCTCTCAACACGATAGGGCCAGCCCTGATAGTTGAGTGGACAAGGTATTGTCATTGATTGCTCGCTGCTCTCAACATGTAGGGCCAGCCCTGAGAGCCGAGTGCTCTAATGTGTTGTCACTGACTGCTCGCTGCCTTTCTTCACTGGGAGCCTGCCCCGATAGCTGAGTGGTCTAAGGTGTTGTCACTGACTGCTCGCTGTCTCTCAACACTGTAGGGCCAGCCCTGATAGCCGAGTGGTCTAAGGGGTTGTCACTGACTGCTCGCTGTCTCTCAACACTGTAGGGCCAGCCCTGATAGCCGAGTGGTCTAAGGGGTTGTCACTGACTGCTCGCTGTCTCTCTTCACTGGGAGCCTGCCCCGATAGCTGAGTGGTCTGATTGGTTGCCACTCACTACTCGCTGTCTCTCTTTACTGAGGGCCTTCCCCAATAGCCGAGTGGTCTAACATGTCACTGAATGCTCGCTGTCTCTTACCACTGCCAGGGACTGCCTTGATAACCAAGTGGTTAAAGATGCAGCCACTGACTATGATAACATATTTAGAGTCTATATGCAGTAATGAGTAAAGGTCACGCGAATCTCAAAGTTTGCAATAGGCTGGCAATACATATATTCTCATGAACAGAGTGAAAGATGTCACTAGGAAGAGGGAACATCTATGGTAGTGGTATCCAACTCTTTATGTTGTACTGTTACCTTTTGCCCTTGAAATTAGGGTTCTGTAGTGTGTTTTACTGTTCCGTTAAAAGGTACCTATTCTGATTGTTTTTTATTTTGCGTAACTTGTTTGTTAGTATTAATCTTACTTAAGTTTTGTAGCTTAGCTTTGTTATAACCCTTCTTACGGTATTACATGTTTATACCCTATGCTTAACACTCGTGTACTTATTTGCGGATACGTTCTGCGTATTTTTCTCTTTTTTGTCATTTTTGTTTAAGTGAATCACTATTATCTTACCTTTACACTGTTATTTCGTAAAGTGATATACTGTATTCTTTGGATACAGTCAATAAAGTACACTACATAACAAGCAATCAGAATACCTTTTGCTGCTTTTGTGGACGAAATATTAGATAATCGTACTGATGGAATATGTTGGAATTCAACTGCTTGCGTTGACGTCATAAACTATTAGTGAAAATTTAATTTCTGCATTTTCGAATGAACTAACGGTTCTTGCCGGCCAAAACATGCCTCATAATGATAGCTTGCACGGATCCTAAGAAAACAACCCACTTAAATAGTAGTAATCCTCACTTTCCGCATTGCTTGATCTAAACCAAACGTTTTACCAATACAATTTCCCCGGAATCTAGATTACTTGTACTTTTCGGTAAAATGAAAATAGTCAGTGAAAGCTTTCGGAAATGAGGTCTTTACGTTTGTTTTCCTAACGAAGTAGACTGGTAAGAACATATAATACACTTGTCAAACAGAATCTGTTTACTCAGGGTATTTGTCTGTCGTCTCAGTAGGCGATCAGCGGGAAATTGCGTCTACATTGTTCAGGGAAGTGTCCACTCTATATCTTTATGCCAATAGGTAATTTGGGTAGCCATTGCTTTTATAAGGGATCAGGTAGCGTGCAAAAGGCCATACATTCACTGGAAACGCGAGCTCACACAACTATATGTATACGTATATGTGCTTTTCATCTTAAGATATGTTCATCCCATAAGACATCACGTTCTATTCTACCATCTGCATTCAATAATTTGTGGTAATGGATTTGAATCAAACCTGACATAATCAATCTAGATGTGGTATAAGCATAGTACACATGGAGATTTTAGATACGCTGATTTCAAACATCACAGTTGTGTGTAAATGAATTTTCGAAAGAAAAGTAATTCTAGAAACTAACATGCATATTAGTTTCTAATATGCGGATTACATATCATAGTCGCTGGTCGCGTCAATGAATATATATGTTGGACAGCAAAGTGCACTTGCCACCATTGCGAAGTGTATGGTTTGTGGATGTTGGTTAGAATGTATTTTTCAATTTGCCATTATTTCTTCTTTGATACAATGATAGGTAGTTTAAAAGAAGCATAGGAAAACTGAAATACATAATGAATAAAGCTATAGTTTGTTTATATGAAGAAACTATCAACAGTATATAGATATAGATATATATATATATATATATATATATATATATATATATATATATATATATATATATATATATATATATACAAACATGCATACGTAGATACATATACACATACACACACACATACATATATATATATATATATATATATATATATATATATATATATATATATATATATATATATATATATATATATATATATATATATATGTGTGTGTGTGTGTGTGTGTGTGTGTGTGTGTGTGTGTGTGATTGTGCGTGTGTATATATGAAAGTAGGAATGTATGTGTGCACGCGTGTAAGTGTGTTTGTCCATATAAATGCAGTTCTAAAAGGTTCCTCATAAATTACCATAGAACCAGACTTATCTCTCTATAGGTCAGTTGGCAATGATATTTTGATATGCCGACTAATTTGCCAGTCTCTGAAACCGCAAATGCCCATAAGGCAATAACGATTATGTATGTAGGCCATTTTATAATGAACCCATTGTCACCGCCAGCATCACATGCAATTTTTGATTGCTTAATTAGTCGTCCTGACAATTTCCATGACATTGAGTTGCAATCATTAAGATATAACCAGACCATGCTGAAGGATGTGCCAAAACGTTTTTAACCCATTCATACCTAAAGTGATTCATAGAGGGGACAATACCCTTATTTTATGTCGTAGAAAAGCAATCATTAAATAATAACTTGACGGAAAATGTTAATCATGTTAATCAATTAAATATTCATCAGTTAAGATACGAATCCATAATTTATTCCTTGGATCCCTTCAACGGAGGTAGCTTGGATCCTTGAGAAAATTCTAGCATAAATGAGTTCTTCGTGGTATGGTTTAAATTCCCCATCCATTCCTCTTTAAGTAATACAATCTGAGCCACC
>OZ012687.1:23225927-23290927 GCA_963942565.1 Maea johnstoni
ATATATATGTGTGTGTATATATATATATATATATATATATATATATATATATATATATATATATATATATATATATATATATATATATATATATATATATATATACCCATAAAAGTTGTGTGTCAACATTATACATTGATTTATCTGATTAATGGCATATTAAATCAACATTATCACTTTCTTCACTCACAACATCTGGAAGAGATGAATACTCCTTCATGCCCAAGTAAACAAATTTAGCAACCTTAATCAACAACTTTCCCTCACTTGTATTAAATAATTGAGTCATTTTCAGTGCTACATCTAGTTCTATAGCAGTTTGGTATAACTGGTATTCTAAGTCTTTCAATACCGTTACATTCAAATAGGAAGTGAAATTCATCACCTAAAATTCTCTTTCTGCACTTGGTGCAGGTGCGCTCTTGTCTAGCATTGACCAGCATGGAGTAGTTATACTGGTCATGTTAGATCTGAGTGCGGCGTTCGACACCATCGACCATGATATTCTATTCAGCAGAATGGAAAATACATTAGGTATTACGGGTCAAGCACTCGCTTGGTTTAAGTCTTACCTGTCAGGACGCACACTCCGCATCAAAATTGACAAGTCATTCTCTGAGTTACAGGACATTCTGTGGTCCGTACCACAGGGATCAGTGTTAGGACCATTGTTGTTCCTGATCTACCTCCTACCCCTTGGAAAACTCATCAGAAAGCATGGTTTAGAGCTTCACATATATGCGGACGACACACAGCTCTATCTGGCAATAAAACCTATCACTCAACAAGCTGTGGACATAGGAGTTGCTAGGCTGGAGGGCTGCCTCACTGACATATATACATGGATGTCACAGAACAAGCTAAAACTGAATGCAGACAAAACGGAAGTCCTAGTGCTAGGCACCCCTAAGCAGCGAGCCAAAATATCTGTGCCTAGCATCTCCGTAAATGGTGAGATTGTTAAGATTCTCAATATACCTATCGGCAATCTGGGCTCTGTTTTTGATCCAAGCATGAATATGGCCGCACATGTGTCAAAGGCAGTCAAATCTGCAAACTATCACCTTCGAAACATTGGAAGGATCAGAAAATACTTGACTGCAGAATCAACTAAAGGTGCTGTCATATCCCTGGTAACCTCAAGATTCGACTACTGCAATGGACTTCTCTGTGGAATACCTGAAGAGCTAATATGTAAGCTCCAGAGAGTACAAAATAACGCCGCCAGGGTGATCACACTCACAAAGAAGTATGACCATATCACTCCAGTACTAAAGGAACTTCACTGGTTACCAGTCAGGAAGAGAATTGAATTCAAGATTCTTCTCCTGGCGTACAAGTGTTTGCATGGAACTGCACCCTCTTACCTGAGGGAAATGCTGAAAGAGTATGTCCCACCACGGACACTGAGATCAACATCCAAGAACTTACTCTGCGAGCCGAGAACCAACATGAAAACCTACGGTGACAGATCATTTAGTGCCTGTGCCCCAAAACTATGGAATCAGCTCCCAAATAATATTCGGGCAGCTGGGAGTGTGGCAATCTTCAAACGACAATTGAAAACACATCTGTTCAAAGATGTATTTATCAAATAACTATGTGGATATCAACACCTATCCTCTGACAATGAATGTAATGCGCCTTTGAGCATGTTTATATGGAAAGGGCGCAATATCAAATGACAATATTATTATTATTATTATTGGTATTGACGTGTGCTACCGTGCAGTGGCGCCACCACGCGGGTGTCTTAAGAATCAATAAATGTACTCGCGTGGGTATTCCACCAATATTTCGTTCTTTATTCAGGTGAAAAGATTATTCTCACCATGTTGGAAACCACCTTCAGTTAGGATCTTACGATAACATTGGCTGTATCTCTGATTTAAATAGCAAATGAAATACAAATTCAAATGAACAGTGCAGATATTCTAAACGCATTGTTCATACCCGAAAAGTGAAAGCAGAAAGGTTCGCAAATGTAAGATTCTGAACGCATCCAGTTAACGACATGTACAGGCGTATATATAAAACTACTAGAGTCTCTTTATTTGCAAAGGGATTGAGTTCGTTGATCGAAAAAGTTTTTTCATTTGTTGTGGCGCTATTATTTGGTTTCGAATGACATTCGGGTGATCTAGAGCCGGTTGGAGCCATCTTCAATTTACTATCTTAGTTAGCTTGATGATTATCGACATGACGAGACGAGGGACATCGAATTAATTTTGGGGCGGTATCTGAATTTGGGGGGTGATTAATGAAAATGGCCAAGTAATAAATAAGAAGATCTCGCTACTTCTCTGTAATTGTACTGTCCCCCCAGTACCCCTTTTAACGGGGCCTTCTCTGGGTTTCAGATAGATGCATATCTACTAATCTAGTTCATTGGCGGGGCCCTCAGGCCACGCCTATCTGGGAAGCTGCTTTAAAATGTCGATAGTCCGGACGGCCATGTTGGAAATGCTGAGGCCGGACTGAATATAATTCTCTATTCTGATTGGTTATAAACTTATAATATAAATGTTGGCCCGGTACATTACATTTGCCGCGGAAAATCGTACCTTCCTTATTTTAATTTAGCATGAAGTTTTCAAATATATAAAATATCTTAAGCGGACATAACGTATATTTTTCAGTATAGGAAGGAAAATTACTAAAGAAAAAAATACTATGTGTATAGAATGAAATCAGGAGACTTCGTAACCAAACTGGTTCGTAACCAAACTGATGCGTACCCAAGTAGCTTCGCACCCAAGAGATTTCGAAGTCTCCAGCTTGCGCCTAGAATTCCGATATTTGTTTCATTTCTACAAAAATGATACAAATCTAGTCATTATAAATTATTTTCCTCTATAATGTTAATGTTCTTTATACATCCGGTTCCCTCACAAGTTCATAAACCCGGTTCATAAATAACTTGGCCCCGCCTTTTGACTATTGATGCTTTGCATCTACAACCGTACTTGTATTTTGTCCGATGCATTCAAACAAATCACCTACGGAGCTTCCTTTAGTTTGTTTGTGGTAAGCTGTGAATTGAACATGTTTATTCTACGAGCTTTTGCTTTGATGTTTATTCATCTTATAGATATTTTAATCAGTTTATATTCAGTTCTGTATGCGTGTGTTCAGTTGACGGACCCTATTTTCAATCAGTTATTATTTTTATTTCTACATGATCATCGTTATCAGGTAATTGTATATGTTGCTGCCATGATACCAGTAGTAGTAGTAGTAGTAGTAGTAGTAGTAGTAGTAGTAGTAGTAGTAGTAGTAGTAGTAGTAGTAGTAGTAGTAGTAGTAGTAGTAGTAGTAGTAGTAGGAAACGGCAGAAACTGATCTTGCAATATTCTTTCGACACACTCACTTGACACCCTTGAGCCACTTAGAACCTGAAATATCCAAACACTGTTCAGTCCGCAATTATCTAGGGTACCCCTTACACAACTGAACTCAACCATCATAGTGAAGTGTATTTCCCAATGCAGTTAAGATATCTCATCATTGCCTTTCTTGCCATGAATCACTTTGTTCTAGTAATTAAATTCTTTAATCGTTGCTGTGATTTGCAGAGGGAACGATCACTCGCCCAAGCTCACTATAAATGGAGGAATTATGGCAACAGTTCCTTGTGCCACCGTACAGTGGCGACATCGTGTGGATTTCTTGAGAATCAATATACATGCTAGTGGGTATTCTACGGATATTTTGTTTGTATTGTTTCCAAGGTGAAAAGCTATTCCTATCATGTCAGAAATGTCTTTCGGTTATGATCATACAGTTGTATTGGTTGTATCGCTGACTTCAATGGTAAATGGAATGCAAACCAAAAATAATAATGCAGATATTCTAGGTTCCAGCAGAGAGTTCTGTTTAGAAATAGAACTCTCTGGTTCCAATCAGAGAGATGCATATCTAGTGCATATTTTCTCGGACTCAGGAGGCATTCAAACACATCGCCTTCGGAGGTGTAGAGAAATGCACATTTTCATCAGATCACTTTTGACCTCCCGGGTTATTATCAAAAATAGTGAAAATTCTGCAGACAACATCCCAAGAAACTTTTTAATGTTGATGGGTTAGATAAATCACCACTAAAAATGACAACGACTTGAAGCATATTTCATATTCAATTTATATTTAATTCGTCGAGGAATGTATCTGCTTATATTCTAATTAGGATAACTCTTTATGAGTACCAGCAAACGAAGAATATGTTGTTGATCTAATGAAACGACAACATAAGAGAGGACGTGGATATTGGGATGCCTGCTGCTACAAGACTGATCACTGATAATAATGTAGTTCTCATTTCGTCCAGAAGAGGGAGCCTGGATACAAGCTTCTCTACTGCTGATCTCCGTACCCATCTTTTCTGGTTGAAAGTGTCGGCTGGTCCAGGTGAAACAAGTAAAACCCATCATCCAAATAATATTCAAAGATGTAGTAGTAGTAGTAGTAGTAGTAGTAGTAGTAGTAGTAGTAGTAGTAGTAGTAGAAGAGAGCTAAAGGTCCTTGTTAGTAGCAGAAGCAGTAGTAGTAGCAGTAGCAGCTTAGACTCTCTCGCGTAGTAGTAGTAGTAGTAGTAGTAGTAGTAGTACGAGTAGTAGAAGAGAGCTAAAGGTCCTTGTTAGTAGCAGCAGCAGAAGCAGTAGTAGTAGCAGTAGCAGCTTAGACTCTCTCGCGTAGTAGTAGTAGTAGTAGTAGTAGTAGTAGTAGTAGTAGTAGTAGTAGTAGTAGTAGTAGTAGCAGTAGCAGTAGTAGTAGTAGTAGTAGTAGTAGTAGTAGTAGTAGTAGTAGTAGTAGTAGAGACAGAAACAACTTTTATCTTATCTGTATTCATACATATCATGATTTATTTTTATCCTGATCGGACGATACCCTTTACTCCAGATACAGTACCTGTCCGTTACCTGTAATGGGTAAATTGCAATTAATTAGTGAAAAATGCCGCTTGCCCAATTCGATTTCACTGTTCACGCGAAGCGTAACTACTGCTCTCAGCGCCTCTTTAATTGACTGGTATCAACTGCTATTCGCGGATTGCAGTTAGCTTTTGAGTAGCAGCAATAAAGGTTGCTCTAACCTGCAAAACTGTGACAACCCATGCCTTTGACCGGCACAGTTCTTAAGAGCAAACTTAGCAGTTTTACTTATATTGTGAATAATAGTTGAGACATGAAAGTCGCCTGTAGCACGTAATGAAAAAGCCACGCGTACAGTAGTAAATTAGTGATCAATTCATGCAGTTTAATTTGTCTATTGTTGCAATAGATCTTTCAGAATACTCTATATTCAAAATATATGTTGGTGATTAATAAGGCTGGTAGTGGAATCGCTTTAAGTTATAAGATTATACCTTTCATAGGTTTTTGCAATGCATTTCCACATCACTCTGTATCATCTGAGAGAAGTAGATGTATTTTTCTGGTATCATATTAAGCAGCTGAGTGCTTCATGTGACAATAAAGTTTATATATGTCAACTGATTATCTGTAGTTTTATCATATCTAATTACTCCATTTGCGCTTGCCCCATTGAAGTTTAGATTAAACTCATTTCAGATTATGATACATTCGCTACTATATGTAGATTGTATAGCCACTAAATTATCTTCTTCATCTAAGGTATAGAGTTTGAAAAAAACCACAACGATTAATTATGTCACTGATAATTGATACATAATAAACATTCCCTACGGACTTAAAAAAGGTCGTGTATGTTAAGATATCGGTAATTCACAACGAGTTTAATTCATCCAGGTTTCATCAAATTATTTCAATTAGTTCAACCGTATTATGCTATACGTAAACTTCAGAACTTACATGAAATGAAAATTTCTATAACAAAGGTGTCCCAAGAAGATGACCTAGGTTTGACACAAAACCACGGCCACCAGTTTGTCTGAGAACTATTCCGCTGATTTCTGGACATTAGTTAACACATTCATGCTCACAGTAGCCGAAAGCATTCCAACAATTTTGATGAAATCTTGCAGGCAAAAGTAAATGTCAGGAAAATATTTCAAGAAGATATGTTATTCGGAACATAACTAACAACACTATTTCGATAAAATCACTCTTCATTTAAATGTTATCATAAGTATCATATATCAAATTTCTGTTGGGAAATCTGAACCCTTAACCCAGGGTACAATTATTAACTTATTAGGCTTTCATTTGGGACCACTACATATATATATATATATATATATATACACACATATATATATATATATATATATATATATATATATATATATATATATATATATATATATATATATATATATATATATATATATATATATATATATTCAGATTACTACCATAAACATGCATTTAATTATTCAGAAAAAGTATGATATCCTTATGTTATGCAATAGGAATCATATTTAAATAGGTAAAAGTATTCAATTATGAGATTTGTAGAAATTACTTACACATACTTTAAGGGGTGGGGTGGGGTGGGATTTTTCTAAGTTTGCCCAGACGCCCTGCAGACTAAGGCCCTGACCATGTGTAAAACCCTGGTGTGAAAGGGCCAAGAATACATATTCCAAAAGTATTATCAATGTGGCACGGCTCACTTTATTCTTAGATTTTGTAAAGTAGAAATAATGGATATTTATGCATTTATTCTTATCTTAACCCTCATGCTGCTGGTGGCTAATTTCGCCAATAAAAGCATGAAAAAAGCCAAAAAATGGCTGAAACCCTGGCATATGGGTATTTAGTAGTGCTCAGTGAAAGCATACTAATGAATACCAGCATGACAGGGTTAAGGTGGTTTTTCAAATATATTTGTGTACTAGTGAATTGAACGAAAGTAGCCTCAGCATTAGAAGGGTTAACATAGAAATAATGGATATGTATAAAGTCTTATCTTAATCTTCTTACTCAACTCAGGAAAGTAAAACAGAATTATTGACCATTCTTCAGTATAAAAGGGACACACAGTTAAGCATGACCATTGACGGACTAATAAAAAGCAAAAGACAGTTTTCACCAGGATTAAGCATTTTATTTTTCACTGACCATATTCAATTATGGGGAAATGATCTATAACAAAAATTTCCTCTAGTGGGAGTTTGTGACATACAAACCAAGTACCAGCTAAATTTTAACTTAGTAATGTTCCCTCACAAAGTATCGTTGAATACAATATGTACAAACGCAGTTCAACCTGACCACACCTCCAACATCATCAAGGCAGGTGAACGCACCACGCAAAACTAAGTGGGAAGGCAACTTATACACAATAATAATACACTCAAATATATATATTACAAGTAATTTTAATTCTGTACAGAAATAATTTAGAAAAGCAACCATGTGCACCATGGGTACAGTCGCCATGGCAACAACGACCCACCAATGGAGCATCTTGTATGCTTGTTATCTTGGGTTTATACAATACATGAAATGATTGTCTGCAAAAACAAAAGCCACATAGAATAACCAGGCTTCTGAAGTGTTTTAATATATATATATATATATATATATATATATATATATATATATATATATATATATATATATATATATATATATATATATATATTCAGTGGACACGTTAGGAACAGAATACATCAGAGAGTTCAGGCCAACAGAGATCAGTGTCTGCTGGGACATAATTCAGTTTTAAGTTAAGATTGGTTTCAGCAAATTTTTCCTAAGTCTGTGGAGCAGTCTATCACCAAGTCTTTGATGTTCAAAGACTGACTAATAGACATGCAAGTGACAATTCATCAGGAAGTTCATATTTCATTAGAAATTACCACTTTAAAATGAGATTTAAATGAAAATTCCTTTTAGATGTTGCATTAAAGGGTAACTTTTCAGAAAAAAAATCATTATCCCCAAATCACCTATAACTGTGATTTATAAATCCAGGGAATAACAAACATGTATAATTTTTTACCAATAAATGCCAAATAAAACAATTACACAGAAAATTGAGACTGGATGGCAATTGGGTTATGGACAAAAATGGCAAGTGATACTCCTTGGATATATAAATCTGAAATAGTTTGAAGCAGTAAACATTGAAATAATTCAACAATTATGGACAGAAATTTTGAAACTTATTACCCAACAAATAGATTCTCTTTGTTCCAAATCCAGGTATGAAGTAAGTAATCATGTCTCAATTGGGATTAATGCATCTATTGTCTATCCTCATTGTTATCACTATGGAAACCATTGTTATAACAGTGGAAACATGAGAGAGCGGATGATTTGCTTGTTCCTGGCTAGGCAGTAGTTTTTTTTTGCTAACTTAGCAGAAAGGACTGGACACTTAAACATATACTATCGACACAACCATCCATTTCACATTTCTCTCCATTTCATACTTCATCAATGGTATACACTTTTACAGAAACTGTGCAGCAGAATACCAACGGAATCCCTGCCCTCCACAGACAGTAAAACACTTGAATAATCTCAATGGTGAATTAGGGTTAAAAAGACAGCAAATAACAGTCTTCTAGAAGATTTCCCACCACATACCCTCAAAATAGACCAGGGATATGAAAAACAAAATCCTGTACACATACAGAAATATGTGAAGAAATTTGAGGTTCCAATTGACAAATGATACTACAAATGATAAGATTTATAAGTAATATATTAAAATTTGGAGTATGAAAATTCCCACAAAAATGTTGTTTAGTAAAATCAAGGTTTAGAAATGGATGTGATGAACATTATGCTGCAACGTTTATGAATGATGAATGTTCTTTTTGTCCAAAAAGACTAAAAAGTAAAAATCATTAATAATTTGGCTGATTCCCCATTGCATTTCACAAAAGGGGTGTGATAAGACCTTCACCTTTTTTCTATATGTAACTGCATTTTAACCCTTTCACAACAGGTATACCTTAATTGCCTAACAAAAATGCAGTATAATTCATTCAAGGTGCAACCGAAAAAAAAAGTTGGAAACTGTTTCGTGCAATGGATTCACTAAAAGATTCTGTTGAAATCAATCAAAAATCTGATTTTTCGTCAAAGTATATGCATTTGTGTTAGAATATCCAAGAGCTCAAGTTTATGATACACTGATCTCATTATAAACACAGATACAGAGGCAGTCACGGGAAGAGTATCTATAAATAAGCGGACTCCCTTCCCATCAATTTCACTTTACATAAGCTCATATATATTTTATCAAATTATTTTACATACACTCTTTTTTATCTTACACGGCTATATTGAGCTATAATACACAACTTACACTTGGCCAGGCCAAAGGTTCGGTAAAACAAAGAGTAAAAATGAGCGCCTAAAAGCTGTGCTCAATGTTTTAAATAGAAAAATTGAATAGGGTTTTAGGACCAAATAAGTTCTTCCCAAAACAACTATGCATATCAACAATATGCCCCATTGTTCTTTAAAGAGCAACTGAGAACACTGTTGCTATGGAAGTTCAATCAAATATCTAAAGATATTCAATGGGTATCAGATTTCATTTTAAGAAAATCATATGCAAAATGTATGCATATTTCATCAAATCTCTAATACAATCTTGTTGTAAATAGATTAACAGGATTTAAATAATCACATTTTTTTCTCATTTGTGTGAAAGAAAACCTGACCTTTTTACAAGATCCATCGCTAAAATTTTAACAACTGAAAATAGTGATGATTAACTTAGGTCAGTGGATCTTATAAAAATGCAAGATTCTTTCAACAAATTGAAAAGTGCAAATCTTTGCCCATTCTATTTCATTTCTAAGCTTTTGTTTGCTCCAAGAAACCTTATTGACAATACTGAACCAAAACACTGACTTGAGGACATTTATACCATCAAATAGTTCCATAGCAATGACAAAAGCGCACCGAAGCAAGTTTAACTTGTAGAATCGATTACGATTGACCCTCTAAGGGCAGGATGCATTCAAATAGAAACTGAGCAAAATGTGTCACGTTGTGGCAAGAACTTGTGTTACCTATCAAGAATCACACTCGATTCATGAAAGAAAGCAAGAATTACTGTATTATACCTATCAAATACACAGTTACTGAATTGCCATTACCATATATGGAAATATATAGCAAAGCAAAACATCCCCTATCTTTCTTAGAGAATAGATATCAAAAGGATGTTTACTGTAATTATTTACAGTACAAATGTATTTGACTTTATCAGAAAGGTTGTGTGCATTTAAAAGGTAGAATACAGTAATCTTTCAATCATAATTCATTGATGTGGCTGTGCTGAAGGCTATTTTTGCTTGGACTTTGGTTATGCTATCACACACTCAGACGGTCGTGACGGAGAGCAGCGGGTTGTAGGTTTTACCATCGGTGTGCTTATTACCATGCGCTAACATTTCCTGCACGGTGGTAAAGTCATCGAACACCTTCTTTCCCTTATGCCGCATCATTTTCTTATGGCTCAATTCCACAATGTTCACTTCCTTTTTCTCGCACTCGTTTTGTTCCTTAAGGGTCTCCATTTTCTGGCGCATGATGCACTCGCGGCGTCGCCGATGATCGCGCGCTCGCTCCAGGTGCTTCTTACGATCCTCCTTGCTCCAGTAGCGACCGACTTTCATTTCGCTCATGGCGTCATCGTCTGTGGTCAGTCCACAGCGCTCTTCGGTGATTTTCTTGGCGCGCTCCTTCAGAAGGCGATTGCGCATCGGTCGCCTCGTGACGTAGCGAGACCCGTCAGCACGTCGCTTCACCACCCATTCCATTGGCTGGTTCTCGGAGCCAGACAATTGCGACATGCCGTTATCCTGGCTCTGGGAACCAGACCGGTGGCTCCTCCTCCCCCCTCCTCTCGTCTTCTGCTGTTGCTGCAGGATTTGCTGTTGAAAGATCTGCTGTTGGATTTGCATTGTGTGTTCAAGGTTAGCCTGGTTCGTGTACATTACATCCGAGTATTTAGCACAAAGTTCAGCTAAGGAATCTGCACGCGTTTCAACCTCGGACTGCATTCCCGACGAAATGGTATTTTTGTCCTTAACGCTCCCGCTACTACTCGAGCCTCGCATGGAGTTTTTGGATTTCCGCTTTCCACCATCACTACTGTTGCTCTCGTGAGGAAAGTCATTTGCTATTGGCGGCGTCTGGGTGGTTTTTTCAGAGTCACTGAGGCAAGGGAGGGAGGGAGCAAGGTGAAGAGAAGAGCCCTTTCCGCCGTTTTTCGGGTCATCATTAGGCGTAAGTTCTAAAGTGAGGGGCGTGCTACGGCAGCTATCACCAGTGTTGTAAGCACTGGTACTGGCAGAAGAACTGTCCTTATGATTTTTATCTTTAGCCTCCGTTGATGTTGATGATGATGACGCCGTTACTGACGTTACGATATTAGATCTCCTAGTATCCTTGGTGTCTGTTTTTCCCTCACCATTCATATGAGGAATCCACACGGGTTCGTTAAACGCTTGCTGCGCCTGTTTGGCCACATACTCCAGCCGAGTGCCCATTCGCGGTACGAGTCTCGGACTACGGTAGGGGTCCCTGATTGGCTCGCTGCGAAGCTTCTGCTGCTCGCGCACGTGGCTCTCGACGATTTCTTGGCACTCTAATTGGATGTCCTCCATCTCTTTATTCAGCTGCGCGATCTCGCGCTCGATACTGCTCTGAGAGTCCTTGCGGGGAATGTTTCTGCACGGAGAATTTTCCGCGCTGCAGCGGTTTTCTAAAACTTCGCGGAACTTTGCGCACTCCTCGGCTGCAATTTCGTTAGCGTGGAAGTCGTGCTCGTGAGCCTCGTTGGAAGTGAAGCTGTCGTTGCTGAAGTGGAGATCTCCACTCCCCAGATTGCAGCCGGGCCGGAATTTAGGATTGCTCGCCGGTGAGGCACAGTCGTTCTCCATAATCTCCTGGAAAAGAGGAAAGAAAATTAAGTAATTGTGACACATTTTGGAAATAACCAACAATCAATCAAGATCTTGCAGTGACTATTGGAATAGATTCACAACATCAATAATGCAGGGTACAAAAATAAAAATGGTTGTAGCCCAACTAAGTACCCAGAGTAGGACAAGTGAAAGGGATAGTAAAATGCTGCCCCTTGTAGCCCTACCTTACTAGATGATCAAAATGAAGAAAACAATTTGTTTTAAATACAATAAGAATTCACTTTATCAAATTCTTAGTACTTTTCATATTCACTTAGTTGAATATTTGACTAACCATCATCATCATCATCATCATGCAATACAATGGTTTCCTAGAAGAGAATCTAGTAGGGCTAGTAGATGACTAAGTGACTAAACGGATTGTGAATTTTAAAAGAACAATAGCAATTGTTTTATTTTGTGGAAAGGGGGCCAGGGGGGGGGGGGGGGGGGGGGGGGGGTGCAGTTATTTGCTCACTAGAAAGATGGTCCTTAAGATAACTTAAGTCTAGACTTGGACAATGCATCCCCCTATGGGTAATAGGTGTTTGACTGTTATTTTGCCAGCCCTTAGCTGTGATAAGGAACACATGGGGAGGGGGTAAGAGGGGGGGGGGGGTGGTTGCAGAACATTATTTGCTTGATAGAATGAATGTCTGTCAGATAACTAGTCTGGACTAAGACAATGACCCCCCCCCCCCCCCCACACACTGATAAAAAATAAAGAAAACGTCTGCTTTAGCCTGAAAGGCCTAAAAACATTGTGTTAAGTCTCTCTATTAAGATACTTTATTTGGATATGCACAAAATACATTATACATTTTATCATGTATAATGTCTACATTTTATGTAGGATAACAAATACACACTCTCCCATCTGTGTGTAGAAGGAATGTTAAATACCTCTACCCTGTTAGAGGCAGATGAACCATGTTTCATGTGCGACTCTTTGCTTCCTGCCCCCTACTGGTAGACAGCAGAACTATCTCATAAATCCTCACCCCGGTGCCAGGGCTGCTGGCCCCCTGCTGGCACCAGCTAATACCAAACCAGCAGGAACACTAATGAAAACCTGAGCCTCCTGACCCCTACTGGCAATGTCTGGAACTAACTTAAATTCCTTCCACATGCATGACTTAAAATACAAAAATAAAAGACCCACAAGACCATTGTGCAATGAATATACACTGGATCAAGGAAGATCTTTGGGTTTGGAGGAAAACTCAATAATAGGTATAAATACATGAGAGAACATGGATAGCAAGTGTACAATACGAGTCTAAATGATTCCTGGTGCAAGATGAATCCTGGTGCTAAATAGCCATTCAACATGGCGGTGCCCCCTGCTGCTGGTGTATGGAACTAATTGAAATGAAGTGTGCGTCTGAGCTCTATGTACATACTTCCCGCACTCTCCCCTTTAAAAAAGGGTAGCTCCTAATCTCTACTTGTCTTTCCTATATAATCTCCCCCTTTAATGGGATAATTCTGACCCTCCATGAGAGGGAGTCTAAATATCTCACATGGTTTCAGATAATGCAAGCAAGATTGGTCTTTTTCCTGATAAGGTACACAGGTCCCTATCCTTATCTCTCAGGAAGTGGGGGTCCATTGTCTCTGTCTAGACCTCTTATCTTGAGAACGATCTTCCTACTGGGAAAATCATGTCCTCTGAGCCCCACCTGGTGTGAGAAAACAACACTAAAAGGTCTGCATCTTTGCCCAGGGAGATAGGGGGCCTGTTTGTAGCTACTTAGTCACAAATAAGAATAATGGACCTTTTTAGAGAACTAGACATACCATATGTCTCTATAGTAGAGGAACCAGATGATGATAGATTCTGCTACATGTTAATAGGTAAGATTGATTTTATTCTTAAGTTACAGTAATAAGTAGGATAGCTCCATACGACAATATTTATTGAAGAAACTCCTGAGCATTTATAACATGTTAACCCTTCCTATGCTAAGGCTACTTTCATCCAAAGCACAATGATGAAAAGATTTTTGAAAAACACACAAACCCTGTGATATTGGTATTCATTGGAAAGCTCTCGCTAAGTACTTTCAGATGGGTACCCATGTGCCATGGTTTCAGTCATTTTTCTGGTGTTTTGCATCATTGTGTATTGGCCAAATTAGCATCCAGCAGCATATGGGCTAGGGAAACCTCCAGTTGCACAGTAGCTGCTGAAATCTACATGGGTGGTAGCAGCCAGTACATGAGGCTGATAAGACCTCAGCCCACCTTGGTCAATTAGAGACAAAGGGGCACACTTACCAATTAATGTAATTGCAATCTCAAGACCTCTCAGTACAGACATTGAAATTAGCCTCACAATGGGAGCAATTGGACTTCCAAAAGGACCCATCTGTTCATTTCACTGTTAAGAATTTGCTAATTAGGCCTCAATTTCAATTAGGAGAGGCTTTTTCTTGGTCTATTCTTTTCCGTGAAGGCATGCTGAAAAGCCTATTGGCCCTCTATGCCCATCCTATAGCTTAGCAGGCCGGGCCCTTTCTACTTGTACAGTGAAGGGGATTTGTGTCAAATTTAACACCACGCCCTGTACTAATCATGAAACTACTAAGTGCTGTTTATTGGGGATTTTCTCTTCATTCATACCACAAGCATCAGATCATCTGGCAGGTATTTATGGAATTAATTCATTTTACGCCAATTAGAAAAAAAGCTTGGTTTAAATGTTAAATCAATCTTTCACTAATCCCCACATTGTGGTTTAATGCATTTTAAAATCTGAAATCAATCCAACATATTCTCTCAAAGTGAAAGTGGTATGTAAAATCTACTCCTTTTAATACCTATTATATCTACAACCAAAATACATTGAATATTTGCGATATACTCCTCAAATGAACTTTTTTTTGGAAAATCTTAAAGTGAAATTCTCACAAAAGAATGAATCAAATTTTTTCCCAGTTCAGCACCCAGACGACACTTTTCAAGAAAACCCCTATGCACCAACCACCAATGGGAAAAAATTGTGAAAGTGAGATTTATGCATAATAATTCCCAGATATTTTTTCCTAAGCGTGCATGTACCCAGACTACCACTTCTCGAGAAACCCCTTTTTCCCTACCACCAACGGGATAAGATTGTGAAAGTGTTAGAGTTGAGTTCCTCCTGGCTTCAGATAATCCCTACCTGAGGCCTGGAGAAGGGATTAGTGAGATAAAGCCAAGTTCCCACATCTTCTCTACCATAAAGGTGTCTTAACCCCCACGTAATGGTACCCACGTGGCTTATATAGGTAGGCTATTACAAGATGAAAGGGTGCAGAGCCTTATCTGGGATAAACAACCCTTTGTGGGATCCTTTCACAGACAATCCTCCTACCTGTCTGGATGGAGTACATGGGAAAGCACACCTGAATAAACCAATGTCTCACTTCTTCATTATTCTCTTGACTACCTGATGATTGTCTTGAATGAGGTCTGTCAACTAACTCTTTGACTCAGATAAAGTCTTTAAAAAGTTACAACACATTTCTGTTAGATTAATTTGTGAAAAAGTAGCCCCCTCTTCCCAGGATTGAAAATCTCTAACTATGCAGTCATTCTCAGGCTAAATTTACTAGTAATTTTTCAATGGTACTCAGTGGCAATCGAAGGACACTAAAATGCCCAAAAAGTAATGCTCATGAGAGAACAGTATCCTAAATGAAATAATGTAAGCCAAAATGAGAAGAAAATGTGTAAAAGATATGGGAATAGCAGTTTTTAGATCAACAAATTTGTAAATGAAAGCATGCAACTCTGGTTGAAATTTATTGAAATTAGTGTTTTAATTCAGATGAGAGATTTCAATAAATTTCAAGGAATAAAATATGGCACACCCTTCTCTAAGCTAGAGCGATGTCCATATCCTAATATTTGTACTTTCTGCTGTCAAGTAAGCATCAATAAATAGCTATCAAGTATATGGTACCAGAAAGCATCAATATATAAACTAATGGAGTCGCCCCCAGCTAACCCTTCTCATGTAATGTCCCCTTCCCCAGTGTCTCTCTGCCACACCCCCCCCCCCCCCCCCCCCCCCCCCCCCCCACTCTTATCAGGGCCTGATCTAATGGGGCTGGTGGGAGGGGAGATAAGCGGGGTGTCACAGGCTGGGGACGCGGGGTGTCAGAGCGTACCCGGCCAAGTGTGGCATGCGTCACGAGGGCATTTCTGAGGTCATTAACGAGAGGAGCAGGGGATCCTACACGCTGCTTAGCACCAGTTTATCTCACAGATAACAATTACAGCTCTCCACAAATATTGAAGAAAAACATCCCTTATCGTTGCTGATGAGAATGACTTGCGCTGGCTAGGGGGACTAATACGGGGGTAGCGCACCACATGTAGTGTGACAACATGTACTTCTAGAGCACTCAGTATACCATCCTGCCACCCCAACCCCCCATCCCTTTCTCTACCCCAGCATAAACATTATGGTGAAATGATGGATGACCTTTCAGGAAGTAAGCAAGGGTACTCTAACTACTCTTCAAGATCGTGTTGATATCATAATGAGGGAAGATATGGAGGCATACCAAAGATAACAAAACCCAACAATTAATTTATAGCACTAGCATCATTACTTGAAGTACTATGTTACTGTCTAGACCGCTGCAATGAGAAACTTCACCCCTACTTAAAAGCTATTACCATTATTACTTCATCACTCACTGATAACATTTCAGCTTCTCTGCCTCAGATAATCAAGATTTAGGTGGTCATTTCAGAAAAACTATAAGAGTTTCTGCATATCCTATAACACAAGAACTCACACTATCATCATTTATATTATCACTACTTTTCTACCTTAACCCATTCATGCCTGGAAATTTCCATGACTTGGGCCATAAAGTGCTGAGGTGTCTTTAAATAAGACAAACCCTCGAAAACCAACACACAATGACAAACATATGTTAGCGTCAGAAATTTCTCAAAATAAGTCAAATGTAAGAGAATAAATTTAAGAATTCACTTCAAACTAAATTATGCTAGGAAATATTTCAAGGATACAATGCATGGTAGGTATGCATGTTTATAACTTAAACCAAATGTCTTGCTAATACTATTTCAAGATAATAATACCCACTAACTTTTGTCTGTCCTATCAGGACTGTATATTTCAATAGCCATGTTTGTACCATACTAGTGGTTATGGTCAGTGTTGTCACCCTATATAGGCTGATTTATGACCGTCTCACAGACCCCCCTACACTAGACAAAACTGTCCATCTCTGTTTACACTCTAAACATAAACAAATAGAGACTTTCCCAGGACCCACTGCTAATGACTGCAGAGATGCATTTAGTCATTAAGGCATGGGGGTATGTCTTTATATTATCACAATCTCCTAGAATTGGCCTAAATTCCCATCCCACTGAAAAAATATTCATGAAAGCCTATCTAAAATAACTAATATTTCAACTGAATACCATTTCATTACAAAATATGTTATATCTAGAGAAACTATTATAATCAAGTTTGATAAGAATGCATTCTGGTATAAGGATGTGTTGCTTTACATTTCACAACTCCACAGAAAAAAGCAAGATTAAATTCTCACTCAAAATTAAAGGCACTGTTAAAGTATAATGCCCCTATAACCACTACAACCTGCTGTAACAAAGGTTACATGCAATACACAGTCCCAGAGGATGCTCAAAGAGTGTGACAGGAAAACAAAAGGAAGTAAAACTTTAGGTAACCAATGAAAAAGAATAAAAAGAATAAATCTAATTTTTTTTTTCAATTTTTTCTTAGAAATAAACTGAAATATTTTTGAAATAAACTGTTCACAAGAATGATATTATGAATCATATCAGACTATTTGAGCATCCATGAGCGTGATGGCTTCAGGAGTATTAAATCACACCTGATAAATAACAATAACAACAAGAATAACAATAGAAGTAATTGTCTTACCTGCTCACTGCTCTCATCGTTCCTACAGCTTTCGTCTGTGCGTCCCACGCCGCTGTCTTTCTCGTGTTTGTTGGAGTTCTCGGTGGTGGCGGTGTCGGTGGTGCCCCCTTCCTCGTCACCCTGTAAGCAACATAGAGAGTGTTTCTTGATGAAGTCGTAGATGATAGGAATGTGTCCATTTCGTCCTATCTTCACCCTAACTTTCACTGTGGATGGGCTGCTCACCATCTTGACAACAATAGCTGTTGAGTTTCAGAGTTATTATGTGGTAGATTTCACACAGAGGTATTTCCCCTGTCTCTGTAAGTTTCACCAGAGCGCTGTATGTTTCAACATAGAAGCCCAGAGGGATACTGAAGCTGTGGCTATATAGTGTTGATATGGTGAATGGCTAGCCAGGGACTGGACGTATGTGTTTCCTGTAACCCTGCCTTGACAACTAATGCCTGTCTGCCCCTCCAACCCTGCCTTATAACCCAGCCCCCTCTAGCTGCAAGTGCACTTATCAAAATCTACCCACAGCAGGGGAGAGGAATAATCACAATCCACCCCACCCCTCCATATCCATGCTGCAGGGCCCATCAGGAAACCTACTGTACAACTAATCTGCATATTAACTAATTATCTCATCATACATGTTTTAAAGATAATATTATGAACTTGTGGCCTGAAACCATGTATACTGAAGAAGGTGGGCTGGAACTCCCCCTGACAGTTTGGAGACCAGACCATGACCATTTGCATAAATGTTTTCAGTGGCATTGCAATCAGAATTCCTGTTTACTGCAAATATTTTGATGGTCAAAACCAGGCGGCCACTCATGTTACAATCAAGAAAGAATAACTTCAATTTGTTAACCAAACATTTGTGACTTATCTCAAGCATGTAGAATTACAAGAGTTAGAGTGAAAGTTTAAAGACTAGTCTTTTGCCTTATAATAACTTGTTGCTCTCTTTGTCTAGTGCTACTTTAGAGTTTGTAGGTTTATGAGATTCTGATAGTACTAAAAATCATAAGAGATGTGTCAGGGGAAAAAAACTTCCAGCATTTATGCAGCCTGGAATCAAATATCTCATCTTGACCGATTAACACTTCTGTGCCTGAAATGTGTTGTCTGCATCTTGGACACTTATGAAAATAACTTTGAAGTTAAGTGTAAATTCATTTAATATTTGAAGGAGAGTTGTGGGTTATCTTCTAGACAACATTTCTCCATCAAATACAGCCTCAAATATGCTATGGTCATTAAGATATTAGCAAAAGTGTTGGGCCACTTTTGTACACTACAGGCATGAATGAGTTAATACATGTGTGGGATACAATTACTGGATATTTTCTAAAAATGGGTGTTTCTATCTTAACACTCAACCCCTTAAAAGGTATATATCCAGAGATCATGATATTCATGTGGAAAATTTCACAACAAATTATAAATTCATGAAATGTACAAGATTGTAGTTTACATTGAGTAGGGATTCACATTTCTCTCTCACTAACTTACAAAGAAATGATCCGATCCATTACCAATTTCCTGAGATTTCCCAGGAAATCCTGGTGTTTTCCTAGGAAAACTCTGATATTTCCTTGGTATTCTAAACCTCTGTTGGTATGGTGTATTGGATATCATGAAAAGGTTAGACTATGGTGAGATGCTATAGACATGGGTGGGTTCAATGTCTAAGTATACCTCTTGCTACCAGAAACATGCAACACAGGCATTGGGGCATTGACTGTTTCACAAAGGTTGTGTGTGGTAGGTAATGTATCAAATTTCAAAACCTTAAATTATTTCACTACATGTGCATTTCAATACCAACTTCACCAGGGAGAGAATTCTGTAACATAACAAAATTCAAAAACCCTGAGACCTTTCACTACAAGGGTATTTCAATACTAACTGCATCACAGAGTAGATTTTGGTAGTGTCTACCCAGGTCAGGATTCTTCAATGAAGGGAACTAAATAAACTAGGCTAATGGTCCAATATAAGCCAAATGGCTGACCAGAACTTTATTTGTATACATTTGTATATAAGAAATGTGTACATTTTATCTGAATCGGACAGTACACTTAATTTAATCTAAATCATAAACTTTATTTGAACTGAATTAAGTCAAATCATTATGAGTGCTGGTTTCAATGATATGGCTTCAAAACAAGTTATTATTGGCTTGAAGCACTTGATACACAAATCTGGATAATCATTTGTTCTTAGCTGAAGATTACACAGTAATGAATTCATGTAACTGGAAGTCACATCTGGATATAAGCATCTTTTATAAGTATCTGGGTAATCAATTGTTTTACGGATGATAGTGATGAAATGAATTCAGGTAACTAGTAGCCACAACTGGATTCAAGCATCTTTTACAAATAACTAGATAATCAATTGTTTTAACAGATGAAAGTGAAAATATGAATTAAGGTAACTAGTCATTGCTGGATTCAAGCATCTTATACAAATAATCGGATGATCAATTGTTTTAATAGATGATGGAAATAAAAAAATGAATTCAGCCACAACTAGAATCAATTTCACCAGATGATAGCAGGGACTAACATTACCTAGTGTTATCCATTCTCCCCAGTCAAGCAATGAAATGTATTCATGTAACTTAACCAACAACTGGATTCCAGCATCTTTTAAAAACATTTAGATAATCAATTGTTTTTAACAGATGAAAGTAATGAAATAAATTTGAGTTACTAGCCATTACTGGGCTTAAGAACTATTTACAAACTGTGATAGATAACTGGTTGATTCTCATCAACATACCTAACATGTGACCATAGGTATATGCATTGATATCAAGGCACTCAACCTAAATTGGGCTTATGATAAGTGGGGGCCTCAAGATTATGATTGAGGGGGTAGGATAAAGGGGGGCTTCTGTGATAAACGGTCTTTGATGATGACCAGGGGGATTGGAGCTAATCAAGGGTAATCAGGATTAAGGGTGCCCGGGTACAATTAGCCGTACCCAGTATTGTACCCAACCCAGGGTTAACACCCCTTCAAGTCAGGTCCCCATAAGCACACTCCACCATATAAAGCACACTTACAGACTCAAAACAGATGTGGCAATACACAATTGTGGGGTAGGGTTAAGGAGATATTTCACTTAGTGGTAGTACCCTTTCAACACATTATAGAATACCCTTCAACATAAGGTCCTTAGTAAATCCTGCAGGGCTAGGTAAAGAGGATTTGGGTAGGTGTTGGCTCTCTCAGGTCTAATTAAAGGGTTACTCAGTTTAAGGGGTCCCTAGGCATTAACTCTACCATATGAGTCTTAAGAGAGATACATCTTTAAATGCGCCCTTTCTATTCCTTGTAACAATAAAACATTACAAGGGCATGTATATAAATGTCTATTCCTAAGGGTGGTATAGAAACTAGTATTTTAGTTTAGGTATAAGGTTTCTAGACATTAAACCTGCCATTAGAGGCTTACACCATTAGAGATACACCATTATTTTTACCCTTTAATACCAGCCATTGTAATAATACATTACATGTATGTGTATATACATGCCTATATAAGGCTTATGGTTTTGATAGGGTGATAATAGTAGAGAGGTGTTCCTATGCGGAATAGGTTTGGTTCAAGTTGTTTTGGATTTAAATAAGAGAAACACATCAACAAAAATGTATTCAGAGGAAAGGGACCTACATGGTGCCATAGTGATATGATATGTATCATGTCATTCATGGTTGAGTAAACTCCTAAAGAAATATACAAACGACCAACGGCTGCTTTTTTAAAACAATCAAAGCTCTGAGTAATGTATTTACAACAATGAATCACAGTATTAATCAATAAATAAATAAAGATCAAAAGGAACTTTTTTCTGTTATGAATAGCCTCTGTTCTACTCTATTACCCAAACTTATGAGAAAAAAAACATCATAAGGAATGGAAGTCAACTGACTACTTAGGAGCACATGGTGGAAAGATCAACACGAATCTAGCCAATGTTTTGCTGATAGTTAAAGAGATTCAGTATGGCTTGTTCTCTCTACAGGGGAAGCCATTCAGAGAATCCATAAATATTCCTCATGGATATGAGTTGATATTAATATATAAAAGGTCTGGTTTCCCTCTTAACACATTGATGCTCACAGCAGCCAAAAGTAGCCTGACAATTCTGACATAATCCTTCAAGCGAAAGAATAATTGGGAAAATATCTGAAGGAGAAATGATATTCACAACATCATCCACAACTCTCCTTCAAATATTTTCTAAGATCATTTTTAATTCCTAAGTTATTGTCAAAAGTAGCATAGATCCAGACAACAATATGTAGAGGAACTCTTCAGCATTATAATCTCTTGTTAACTGAACCCACACCTCTATTATATTGGTGTGTATTGGAATCAATTGGGTGAATTCCGCAAACAAAACACGGCTGGGACTTGTTAAAGCAACTGTAGCAGTGAACTTGAGACAAGGCTTCGAGGAAGTCTGGTGTCCTGTGGTCGCTGCTAAGAACAACACAGTGCTTTGATCTTGAGCGCCCCAGGCCAGAATTCTCCTCATTGTAAAGAGCTTATTTTTCTTGTTTGATGTGCGGGTGTCTTTCGGCCATTGTTTCACCTGCGAGGCCCACAGCCAGTCAGGGACCCTCCCTGCAGGGGCAGGCCTGTCTTATTAGTCGCTCACACTTCATGATGTCTTACCCAATCTTACCCACACCCTCATTATCTATTATCACACATTAGAACAATACTGGAAACCCTGCAACATTGAAGGCCCTGTGGTACTGTGTCAACTCACACAATAGAGAGAAAATGCAGGCAATACTTCAAATATACAGTCCTAACTGAATCATGCCTGTAGCATCCCTGAAAGTCTTATCCAATTCATGCTTAAGAGTTCCTTTGAATTAGTTGCCGTCTGCATATTTTATACTTTTGACGATAACTTTGAAATTACCTATGATTTTACTAAATATGTGAAGAGGAGTTCTTGGTCTTGTTCTGAATAACATTTCTCCTTTTAATATATTCCCAACTTTGCAGGTAATGTCTGTATTTACCCATTCAGGGTAGCAATATCAGAATATGGTCTGGTTATCTCCAAAGAAATTTGGGCTAACTTAGCATTACATTCTGTTCCCCTTTATGTTTCCAATCTGTAAAAAGTAGATCTGGCAACAACAGGAGTTCGGCACCATGCAAAAAAAAATGGCTGCCTTCATTTGATTGGCAGAGCACAGTCACTGGTTTTCTTCAGACCACTAGCTGAAGTAGGCTCTTCACCAGACCCACAAGCACTGCTATTCATGACGCTCATAATTCCGCATGGCTTAGTACTTTCCTGTCCATAATAGTATAGAATCTCAGGTGTAAAGTAATCACCTGTAACAGCAGTCTAGTGGTACTTGAGGCCCTTGGCCTGCCTCTAGGGCTCAGGTGCAAAACTACAGTAATAAGCAGTTAGGAATAGGGCCATCATCATCTTCATCACAACAGTAATAAGTGGTGTGGAATAAGGCCATCATCATTGTCATAATCGTAACCATTTTCATCATCACACCACCACCACCACCACCATCATCATCATCATCATCATCATCATCATCATCATCATCATCATCCTCATCCTCATCATCATCATCATCTTTGCTCCTAGAATCTGTATGGCTTATAGGTTAGCAGCTGTAACCAAACCCATTCTTTTGTGCAAAGGTCATCTGTGGAAAACTGACTACATGTACTTCTAAGTCTAAAATCCAAGATCATACAAGAGAAAATAGATCATCAGAGTGGTTCAGAGGTAAAACAACCACAATGTCCTAAATAAACCTGGACTGATTGGTGTTAAGACTTAGGCAATGAACCCTATCTGAACAAGTAGATCCTGGTTTCTTCTAAAGGTACTAAATAAACACAAACATGGGAAATGTGACATTATAATTATGTTTAAAGTTATTTACCCTTTGAAAGAAAATGAAAGGAATTAAAAACGTCTCACTTTGATGATGTGTATTGACTCAATACATATCCGGGACTAAATAAACACAAACATGGGAAATGCACTTTCATAATTATGTCTAAAAGTTTTGTACTCTTTGAAAAGAATAAAAGGAATTAAACATCTCACTTTAATGATGTGTACTGACTTAATACTCATTCACAACTCTGTGGCCACAACTTAACCAATTAATGCTCACAGCTCTCCTTCAAATATCTTCTGATATAGTTCTCAATTACAACATTCTTGTTTAAATTATAATTGCTCCAGGTGAAAATTCCTGTAGAATCTATTAGACATTAGTGAATTAACCCTTCCAATGCTGAGGCTACTTTCGTCCAAAGCACAAGAACACAAAGATTTAGAAAAAAGTCTAACCCTGTCATGTTGGTATTCATTGGAAAGCTCTAGCTGAGTTCTCTCAGATGAGTACCCATGTGCCAGGGTTTCAGTCAATTTTCGGGTTTGTATCATTTTGTGTTGGCCAAATGAGCCAGCAGCAGCATAATGGTTGATTACAGGTGAGTTTGTCTTACCTGTAACTGATGTCTTCCCTGTTCCAGCATCTCCATGTGAAGGTCGTCTAGTGTGACATTCCTCTCCTCCATAAAGCCATCATCCATCTACAAAATCACAACAATCAATCATCAATTCCATGTTCAAATATATTCTGGATTAATGCTTCTTTAAGTACACAAAACTACTGGAAAAAAACTACACTCACTATTAAAGTTCTAGGTCTTCAATTTGGAGTTCTTCATTGAAGGGAATCCCCAATATGGAAAATGATATTAAGGTATGAGTAAACATACCTAGCTATCTATTGGGGATGGGGTAGTGACCCATGCAACCCATGCATGTAGCACTCAAACTGCCTGACTATTATGGCAATATCTCTCTAACAAAAGCAATTTTCAGAAAATATTTGAAGGAGAAATATTGATCAAAATCTAATCAACAACTCTCCTTCAAATATTTTGCGATTCTATGATTAATTCCAAAGTTATTTTCCAAAGCATCTAAGATTTATGCATCTAAGACTCTTGTTGAGGAGATATCCAGGCATGAAAGGGTTAATCTGTGCCCAGGGTTGACCCCTCAGTAACCATTACCCAGCCATCAAGCCATCACCATGCTGTATACTGCAGCATGCATGATGCACCCCCCCCCCTTCTGAGACCCCCCTGAGACCCCCCTGAGAGGGGGCTGATGTAGGCTGATGCCAAGCTAATCCTTACCTCATTATCTCCCTCCATCAGATCCCGTTGCATCACCATTATTTATACCCAGATAACAACATTACACTTGTCAAAATACACCCCCAGTCAAAAAATAGAACTGCCTTCCAATCTTCTCCCTGTGCCCTCCCTGGCAGCCCACTACGCGAACGTGAACGACGCGGTTACGAGAGGGAAAATTGGATTGTAATCCTCAGTTTGGCAGGGGGCTCTGCGTCGGCAGTTCCATCGCCGCGGTGATGGATAGCCGAGGATTACCATGAACAAGGAGAAGCTAAGTCACATGATCGGCAACAACTTATTTGTCACTCCTAGGCGAGGGGCAGACGCGTTTTGTCATGACATACCAATTATGAGCGGAATCGCTTAATTTCTTGATGAGATACTGTGACCACCAGAGGTCGCCTACTTGGCCTGTGTATGAATAATACATAGCGGTGATCGGAACACTAGACCTATCGATCAGGGTCTGAGCCAGGGTTTAGGGACTGGGTGACCAAATTTGGCAACTGCGAAAATTTTTGTCATTCTATTTTTTTTCAAGGGAGACCAAAAATATACTCAGATTACAATCATAAGCATGCATTTACCTATTGGAACAAAGCGTAATATCAATAAACAATGTCATGGGAATTAAATCGAGGTGAATTATTTTCTAATTAAATGCTTGAAATTGACATATCAAGATAATTATGAAAATAATTTTTGAAATTCAAAATGTTTAAACAAATTTTGGTTGGACGACAATTTTCATCCTGTCCCTCAAATAAAATATCTTCCAAAATTTGACTTAGTCAAATATATATATCATCAAAATCAAGTCAGTCCAAGGTTTAACCTGCAAACTTGATTCACCTAAGGATAATTACATGGCTATCCCTTGGGGTCTAGAATTTATTTATATAAAATTTTCTTGAATTGCACTGAACAATTAATTATATGTTCAGCATTCAATATACATACACATTTTCCTTTGCTGTTACCATTTTGAGAGGAAAGTTTTGAGTTGCAGAAGTCTTGTTCAATAGTCAGATACTCCATCACTTTTATCTTGGGTTAGTAACTTTTCAATTAATTTTCATCAGAGCTTGTAAAAACTCCCCATTATCTGACAGCTGCATATTTGCAAGATAAGTGGCTGGAATAAAGACTGGTGGCAGATAGGGGGTTACCCCATTCATTCTGTAGCTAGTGGAGATGTCTTGACTATTATTAACATATATCTCTAATAAAAGGTTTTCTTGGAAACCCTTTGAAGAAGTAATGTCAATCATAACACAACTGACAATTCCCCTTCAAATAGTTTGCAAATTAATGTTTTATTCAGGAATTATTTTCAAAATTCCAAAGCAACCAGACGACATTTTGACCAGAATGTCCTGCCACAGGGTTGATAATCTGCCAGTGTTTCTTTCTCACATGTGCCGGAATGCCTTATCAGCATAAAGCAATTAAAACCATTAACTATCCTCCACGCTCCGCGGGAGACCCAGGGACGTACTCTCACACTTGCTCTCATGTAAACACAAGCATTTAGCCACAAATTAAGCCGCATTTGTGTGTAATATATCCACATTATGACAAGCGACAGGGTCAGAAATATTAAAGGAATCCTGCGTTTGGTCTCTCACAGTCAATAGAAATGATTCCTGCGTGTGGTTGCCCCGCACGTCAGCGGCAATTTGGTGTGGTATCTCGGTGGAACAGTGAGGGGTGCTTGAGGGGTGCTGGGGCGATACCCTGGGAACTTTTTGCCTGGGTCTGGGGTGCTTAGCGTGGCTATGATACTGTGTATAAACTGTCAACCCATAACACACCATATGTTCCAATTAAAAGCCAATAAGATTTCATCAAGAGAGTGGGGGGACTCATTAGGGTTGCACGCTGGTCTGGGTGTCAGCGCCCCTGACAGCCCACAACTATTTGCTGGTTGGGGTGTTTTCCCAGAGATGGGGTATTTGTGGGTCCAGAGGGGGTTGGGGTAGGCAGCACACCACCCCTCCACTTGTCACCATCACACTATTTCAATTAGGGGCCCTGGCCACTGACAGATAGGGGATTCACCATGATAAGGTACACTATCTATAACCTTTACACTCACATGAACCCTTAACACACTATAATGTAAATGCCCTAAGAAGACTATACATACTAATAAAACACTCTATGTTAAATGTTTCAAATACCATACACTCATATGGACCTATCACATACCATAATGTTCATGTTCTGAAAATTGTGCACTTACATCAACCCAAAATGAACTAATAAAACACCCTATGAAAAATGTTCAAAATACTATATACTCACTTGAACCACACACAAACAAAATTACAAACACACACCATACTATACCACACTATATGTCATCATTCTAAAAATAACATACTTTTCTGAACCCTAAACATACTGTAAGACACTTATTGTTGATATTCCAAACACCACACATTCAAAGGAACCCCTACCATACTGTAAAATGAAGGTTCTAGACACATTGTACCAAAACACTAAAAATTACCTGCTACCATACTGAAAATTTTCATTTTTTGTGTTCAAGGTTTGAATTTTCACGAGGAAACAGAATTTGATAGGTGGAGTGAGCAGGGTTATTAAAAACCAAAATCGAAGTGTAATTAAAGCTTTAAAACCTTTAAATCAATGAGTGATGAACTCTGTTGCTCAAAACCCTCAGACAAGCACTGTATCATCAAATCAGCCAATACATGATGATGCAAAGATGCTGAAAAATGACTGGAACCCTGGCAAATGAGTACCAACATGACAGGGTTTGTATTGTTTTTGAAAATATTTGCGTCCTTGTACTTCGGACAAATGTAGCCTCAGTATTGGAAGGGTTAAGTTATAAATAGAAGGAACCTGGTATTCTGCAAAATTAATGAATTCATTCATGCAGCAGAATCAGAATATCCTCCAGGGAGGGCGGCGCTCTAATGACCATGAAGAAGATGTGGTTTCACTGGACTGACTTTAATATCCTTACAATTAAAAACACATTTCTGCCAAATAACCTGGTAAGGAAGTATGTGGTTTACGGGAGAAATATGTCTTGAGAATTAACCAAAACACTTACATATAGCCAACAGTCATAAAGGAAATAATAGATTGTTACAAATTTTAGATAATTATGAGATACAGATTTGCTCAGGCATCCTAATATTTGCATACTTTGTATAAAAGCACTGATATTGTAACAATATTGTAACAATATTGTAACAAATATTGTAACAATATTGTAACAAATATTGTAACAATATTGTAACAAATATTGTAACAATATTGTTATAATATTGTAATAATAATGTAAGAAATATTGTAACCCTATATATCAAGTCCAGTCAGTAGCTGACCCTTCCAATGGTGGGGCTACTTTCACCCAAATCACAAGAACTCAAAGATTTTTTGAAAAACATTTAATCCCTGTCATGTTGGTGTTCATTGGATAGCTCTCACTGAGTACTGTTAGATGAGTACCCATGTGCCACAGTTTCAGTCATTTTTCAGTTTTTTTGCATAATTTTGTACTTGCCAAATTAGCCACCAGCAGCATAAGGGTTGCTATTAGTGATAACTGGAGTACCCAGGGTAAACACTGACTAACCATAAGTCACTGGTATATCTTATAACACCCAGAGGTTTCCTTAAGTACAAATAGGAGAAATAATTCTTGCCAGAAGGATGATAAATAGATGGAGTGCTCTTACCTGTAACTGTGGTCTGGCCAGTAATAAAGATATATCTGAAAGACTAGCTGCAAATAACTTGATGGCTTGATCTCGGCTGTGGACGTCAACACCATTTATCTGCAAATAAAGAGAACAAAATAGATATGTATACAAAAGCCACTAGATTGCAATATAACGTGCTGTTGAGCTTGGTGCATGGGCTGCATATATGTCATTCAGGAAATTATCAAAACATAAAAAAATGCCAATATTGTGTAGCATGTATTCTGGATTTAGCTTGGGCTTTGACAGTGGATGTCCAAGATGAGTGATTGTTTTGAGTTCCCCTTGAAAGATACAATCTTGCAGTACAACGTTCTTACTTATGACAATATTAACCAAAGCAAAAATATTGATAAATTCAAAAGATTCTCCCCAACATTGTAAAACCTTTTTTGATCTCATCAACTCAATTATACTTATGAGTTCAAATATAATTTGTTATTTGTACCTTTGACACTTTAAACAATAGCTTTGGAATTGAAATTGAAAATAATTGAAAATTTAGAATAGAAAATGATCCTTAGAAATATTTGAAGGAGAGTTGTTGGTAATGTTCTGACAAACATATCTTCTTCAGATATTTCCCAAGTATGCTTTTGACTGCAATATTTCTACAAAGTTATCAGGCTGTTCTTCGCCGCTCTGAGCATTAATGGGTTAAGTTAAGGATGACATGGATAAGATATATGAATTTGAGTCTTACCTGTAGAATATGATCACCTTCTCGTATCCTGCCATCTTGGGCTGCAATGCTGTAAGGTTCGATCTGAAAGACAAACAGAATACATGTATATATGTATATATAGATACATAATTCATATACTTGTACATCCACAAATATACATGCATAAATTAAGATCAAAATAAGTATCACAGCACCTTATGACCTCCTACAGTGGAAACTCATTCAAATGGCAAATCGAAAAGTTGATAAAATCATGCCGTTAGTGCCCAAAACTATCTGACAATTTTAAAGAATATCTGTCACACAGAAGCAGATTTTGGAAAATATTTGAAGGAGAAATGTTAAGCATAGACTAAATAGCAACTCTCCTTCAAACATTATTCCAGTCATTGGTGAATTCTGAAGTTATTTTTAAAAGTATCAGAGACCCAAACATCAATTGTCAAGGAGATCAGTTTAAATCTGCTTGGAAAAAAGACTATTGTAATAAATTTCCTCTTATGGTAACTTTCAAACAGATAAAATGTAATTTTTGAGAATTAAAGTGTTAAATTCAGGGGCCATGAACTTTTATTCAGTTATCTTTCAGTCACTTCATTAATTCATTATTGCCCTTAAGATACCGTTGTTTATGATGTTGAAAATATCCTTAATCTGTAATACTGTATTAATATATTCCCATTTTTTGTGCGGTATAAAAATTGATTTTATGAGCAGTCGCCATGCAGAAATATAATACAATACATTTGATGACTTGAAAAATGATTTATATGACACAGCAGGAGTAGTATATAGCATTATCAAAACAAAGCACAGACCATAGTTATGAATTTTTAATGAGTTCCAGTGTTCACTAAAACAATAAATCATCATACCCCTATGTATATAGTGTTATCTCATTGCTGGTAAACACAATAGCATTGGATCAGGATGGATTTACTTTTACCTTCCTTTTCTACAACACTATGCTATGATACTTAGGAAAATAACCCTATTATTGAAACACATTTTTTCAAATAAAAATGACACTTTTCTTTGACTTTTCCTTACACATACTCCCACCTCTTATAATAATAATAATAATAATAATAATAATAATAATAATAATAATAATAATAATAATGATAATAATGATAATAATGATAATAATGAAAATAATAATAATAATAATAATAATAATAATAATAATAATAATAATAATAATAATAATAATAATAATAATAATAATAATAATAATAAAAATAATATGGTGCACTTTTTAGACAAACACTTTTCTCTTACTTATGTTTCCCCAAGTATTTCAGTCATGTATTCCATATCTACTGTTGCACTTAATTAAATGTTTCCAAAATTAATCTTTCCTTTCATAAGAATTGAAAATATGTTTTGTCACCAAAACCCTCTGGTTCATCTTTGGATCACATTGCTATAGCTGTGTAAAACCTGTACTTCATTTTTATCTCTAATAAAGAATATTTTTATTTCTCTTCTGTGTTAGAAACGTATTACAATATTGCAGATCAAATTGAAAGGTCAAGAAATATGTTTGAAATTTCAAATATGTAAAACTTGTACCTTAACTCTCAGTAGTACTTACAGGAGACAATAAACTATATTAAAACCTAACTCAAGTAGTTCCCCAAATACCCCCACAAGGAGAGAGTGGAATTGCAATGATGGGCCTTAATTGCTCTCAACCCCATGGCAATCTCCCTTTGTCCAAACAATCATCATTGGCTACCATATTGCCATTGTCCAGCAATCAATTAGCAATCAAGCACTCAGCCAGTGAGCAATCGCCCCCTGCATGGCTGTGTGTTATGGGGCAGGAAGTTTGGAGAGCAATTGGAGAAGTGTTTACCCTGGTCAGTTGGTGTTGTTAGAAATACACAGCAAACAACGCTCCCTGTGTTTGAGAATCACTCAGCTAATTGGGGTATAAGGGTGGGTACCTTAAATGAGGGCGCATCCCAGGGTTGTATTTAGTTACATTTAGACTTCTTCTAATCAGAGATGGAGTGGAATTAAGAGTAAAGTTAAAAGGAATGGAGTGACTGTACATTTAGAAATACTGCAAACAAATGCATCACTCCCAGTGTTTGGTAATCAATCAGCTAATTTGGGGTATAAGGGTGGATACCTTAAATGAGGGTGCATCGCAGGGTTGCAAGGGTTGTATTAAGTTACATTTAGACTTCTTCTAATCAGAGATGGAGTGGAATTAAGAGTAAAGTTAAAAGGAATGAAGGGTCTCTACATTAAGAAATACAGCAAACAAATGCATCACTCCCAGTGTTTGGTAATCAATCAGCTAATTTGGGGTATAAGGGTGGATACCTTAATTGTGGGCACAACACAGGGTTGTAAGGGTTTTAAATTACATTTATATTTCTCATAATTAGAGGTAAAGGTAAGGTTTAATGAATTGAAGGGTTTTTAAAATTCACAAAAACTATCAATGTGATTCACTGAGTAAATGCTTCAAAATGGGTTCAATTTCAGTTAGGGAGCTCTATATAGCTATGATTAAGCAAAAGACAGAGACCAGGACAGCTGTAGAATAGCATTATTTAGTGAACTCGTAAACTAGGAGCTAGTCTACTCCGTGCGGGGTTGTGTTCGTTGGTTGTAGGTGATATCTACCATGGTGGTCCTGGTTGCCCGGGCCCGCCAGCCACGCAGGCTGCCCGAGTGGGAGTAGGGTTCCCGCTCCATGCCGGGCAAACCCCGACCACCAGCGACACATTATTGTTTTCCTCTATTAGATACAGCGTGAAGACCGTGTAACTCGAGAGCACTGTCTTGCCGGGCTGCTGGGAAATAATTTGGAGGTTTTCGGAACCTTTCGACCTTTTGCATTTTTAGAGAAGACGAACAACCTGTCTAGCCTCTGGTTCTTCCGCCTGAACTGCAGCGAACTATCATCCTCAAGGGAAAACAAGACAGAAAGCAGGTCCATCTCAAATACCGCTCTCCAAGATAAAGAAACAGTACAGTGCAGCTGAGGAATTTTGAATGGCGTAATTATATGCATGTGTGCAAAAATCATGAAGATTCTTTTTTTGAATCTTTCGAAGTGTATTCCTTGAAAGAGTCACAGGGTCTAGTAATCTAGTAGGGTGCCAGGGCAACAGTTGGACACTCAAACCCACGTAAATCGCACATCACAACACCCAATTTTTTGTGAGAAAATTCTAATAATATTAATTCCAAGCAAGAAGTTGAATATTCACACCTCTCAATAATACCCATGACATTGCACAAGGATAGCATTGGACACCCCAAAAATTTACAATTGTGAATTCAGCACCCCCTAAAATTTCCAACATCCTGGTTTCCTCCCAAAAATTCAATAATCATAGTGAATTTGGCCTCCCAGTTTCCTAACCTTTATTCTGTTGGGGGCTAATCTGGCACATACAAAATGATGCAAAACCCTAAAAGATGATTAAAACCCTGGCATATAGGTACTCATCTGAAAGTACTCAGGGAGAGCTTTCTAATGAATACCAACATGACAGGGTTTAGATGGTCTTCAAAAATCTTCATGTCCTTGTTCTTTGGACAAAAGTAGCCTCAGCATTGGAAGTGTTAATTCTGCCTAAGACATTAAAGGATCATGTTTCTTTAGGAACAACTTCTAATGAATACCAACATGACATGATTTAGATGTTTTTCAAAAATCTTCGTGTCCTTGTTCTATGAACGAAAGTAGCCTCAGCATTGGAAGGGTTAATTCTGCTTAAGATGCTAAAGGGTCATGTCTTTTTAAGAGCAACGTGGATACAAGTGTTTTGCATTTTGCGCTCACCTTGGCGACTGCTACATCGGAGGCATGCTTAATCAGTCCTCTCACACACGGTGAGATCTATAAACCGTTTTTCAATTTACTCTGATCAGCCTCCGGAATCCCAATGAGCCAAATCGGAACCAGGACGCTTAATGAAAACATTCAATTAAACGGATCTGCTACGGAGACAGAAAAGGTCCAACAGGTTCAGGCATTCATTTCCTTCATAAATCTTACCGATGTTTTCCGCGGAAAAAATATGTTTCTCAGCATTTGGAAGTGGTTGTTCGGTGTTTCTAAGCATATTGTATCAAGGGTATTTACTGATCCCAGTACAAAAGCAGATTTTAGAAAATATCTAAAAAAATATAATTGACTAACAAAAAAACTCTTATTGAAATATCTTTCCAATTGAGGATTAATTACAAGGTTATTTTCAAAGGTCCAGAAGATACTAGTCAAGGGGATCTCCGGGCATGAATGGGTTAAGGTGAGTGGAATTCCTAATATGGGGCTAGCCTTGCTTCACATCAACACCTATCAACACTACACTTAAACATCCAGTGTGTAAATTTTTAATGGCTGCCGCTCAACACACCTGTAATATTAAGGGTTTGAGTGAGAGATGTGAGGCCCCTAGTTGCCCCTCCGAGGGATAGCTAAAGACTCTTAAATCCCTACACTGAGCAACAAATCTAAAATAGAGATAAATCTTATATGAATATTGAGCGATTCTGACTTGGAGGGCAGATTTCCCGAGGTGCAGATACTCTATGTGAATGTGTGGGCCGACACCTCCCAGCATGCACCATAATGGATAGGAATGACCTTGACCTTTCCGCTAGGAACCCTGGGATATGATTTCTTTTGTTTTGCTTTGTTTTGTTTAGTTTTTTGAAAGATGTTTGTTTTCTAACGTTATCAAAAGAAAAGCAGCATTTTCACTTAAAGCTTCTTAAGTTTCATAGCAAATCATATTCTATCTTTTTCTCCTTACCTCTCCAATAAATATATCTGTAACCTCGTCATCAGCTGCACCATAGCAGAGCGTCAGGCCGACTTTTTCCTCTATGGACTGGCGGTGTAGCGTCACCTCCTGAAAAACAAAAAAATGACAGGTTAGCGAAAAAATGAATAAAATTTGAATAAATAACAGTACTAGTATGTTGTGTACAGTAATTGTTCAACTATACAAAATTTCATCCAATGCTATACATCAAAGGTTTATCATAGTACTTGATGACCTTTGTATTACTTATGCTGATGTTGTATACCCATGTTATATAATGGTACCCATTGATTTGACTTCTCACCATTGTGTTGTAACCCGAGTGCTACTGTATACTATGATAAACCTTTGTATACATGTATTCCCATGATGGCCTCGATGTAAAATTACTATATAAAGGTGAACTAGATAATTTAGTTTACAAAATCACCACCAGGTGGCCTACGACTGACTGCGTCTGATTGATCACGTTTCCAATGAACATATCTTCAATCGTCCTATTATGAAGTACACAAGAACTAACTAAGATCAGAAAGGTATCTTTTAATTAGGATTGTACACAGCTTATAGATAATAACTAGTGATCCTGGATAATGAAATCAATGTCATAATTGTTCAATCAGGACATAATCCTTAAAACTTTTCAAAACACATTTTTGTGAAGACCCCATTAGATGATGCACTATGTAAAATCCAAAATATATCTTTTAAAGGATGTAAGAATCAGTCAAAATCCTAAATTTTATATGTTGCAAGAATAAGGCAATTTTCACTTGACCTTTACTGGTGAAAAATAAGGTAACTAGATGAAGCCTGCAGATTGTCGAGTTAAGCAGGAAGAGATCATCAATATTATGGTCAATTCTAGACAAACAAGGTCAGCTCTGCCAATAAGCCCAACGACCACAGCAACCCAACATTATCGCTATTCGGTAAGTGGTACATATTGTCTATCAATATACGTGCAGCCTGATCACATATCGTAACGGCCTGGAGTAATCCAAATATCGGCCTCCTTAGAGGTAGCCGATACCTTTGTAACAGCCCTTATTATGCGTAACTGGGAATATCAAGTAATTTCCAGGAAAAACCTTGGATTTCCTGAGAAGTCTCAGCTACAGTTTGAAAGGGTTATTAGAGGTATAGCTGATAGCTTTGCAACAGCCCTTATTATGTTTAACTGGGAATACCAAGAATTCCTCAGATTTTCTTAAGATTTCCTGGTAAGTCTCAGCTACAGTTGGTAAGGGTTGATAAAGGTAGCTTAAATACCTTTGTAACAACCTTTACCATGCATAACAGGAAATACCAAGGAATTCCAAGGATTTTCCTAGGAAAATCCCAGGATTTCCTGGCAAATACCAAAGAATTCCAAGGATTTTCCTAGGAAAACTCCAGGATTTCCTGGGAAGTCTCAGCTACAGTTGGTAAGGGTTGATAAAGGTAGCTTAAATACCTTTGTAACAACCTTTACCATGCATAACAGGAAATACCAAGGAATTCCAAGGATTTTCCTAGGAAAATCCCAGGATTTCCTGGCAAATACCAAAGAATTCCAAGGATTTTCCTAGGAAAACTCCAGGATTTCCTGGGAAGTCTCAGCTACAGTTGGTAAGGGTTGATAAAGGTAGCTTAAATACCTTTGTAACAACCTTTACCATGCATAACAGGAAATACCAAGGAATTCCAAGGATTTTCCTAGGAAAATCCCAGGATTTCCTGGCAAATACCAAAGAATTCCAAGGATTTTCCTAGGAAAACTCCAGGATTTCCTGGGAAGTCTCTAATACCATATGAAACCAGTGAACACCAAGAAATACCTAGGATGATAATGGGAAAAGCCAGAATTTACTTGGAAGTCTTAGCTACAGTTGGTCAGGGTTATTATATATATCTGATACCTTAAACTTTGTAATAGCCCTAATATCATGTGAATCTTGGAATACCAAGATGATACTGGGAAAAGTCAAGATTTACTGGGAAGTCTCAGGTATATTGGGTATGGGTGTGTTTCCTACTACAGCAACCATATCATTCACAAAAAAATATTTTAAAGAAAAAATTATTGAATTTAAAAAAATATATATAAATTGTTTAAAATGTTTATAAATGATGCAGCCACCACATTATTCGCAAAAAATATTTGTGAGAAAAATTGGTTGAATTTATTTTCTTAGAAATATATTTTTTGAAATTTCAGATGTTTATAAATTACGTTAATCTGACCATCAATCATACTATATTCAAGCCTCTCTGAAGAAGAAGTGACTTGACTTGAATCAGGTGGTGAGAGGATTTATAATGAGCATTTGAGCAGCTACGGGAGAGGCACAGAGTGAAAGCAAGTGTTCACGTCTGATCTGCGCCTACGACTCATCTTTAAACAACATTTACCTGCCAGCAAATCTAATCTCCACACCGGCCAACACCAACAAGGTACCTGGCGAGGCCGGGAGCCGAGGGGAGCGCAGGAGGGGATTCGTATACAGAACACGACAAGACAATGGAGGTTGAATTCATTAAGCACAAGGATGTGTAAGATCACTGTCCTGCCGTGTATGGCTTAAAATGCAAATTTCTCTAGAAATGTATACCTATTTTTAAGGCATTAAAATCACTAATGTGTTTGGATTTAGATGCAAATTCACTAGAAAAGTTCACCTATTTTAAGGCATTAATATCATTCGCGTGTATGCCTTTAAATGCAAATTTCCCCGCTAGAAAAGTACACCTTTTTAAGGCATTAATATTACTAATGTGTACGGCTTCAAATCCAAATTTCCCCAGAAAAGTAGAACAATATAAGGCATTAATATTACTCTCATATGTATGGCTTCAAATACAAATACAAATACAGAATATGCACACACACTCACACACACACACACTCAAAGTTAAGCACACAAATACTTACACACCAGAGATATTTCCTTCACCACAAATACACACATTACTGCCCACACCTGACACACTAACTGTAATATCCCATTGTCCTACATTAATATTACCTGCAGCCACATATCTGAATGCATAGCCAAGCTGCCTCGCACATTTATATCAAAATATGTATACAATGACCATATATGCATATGATAATACATATGTAGTTTCAGATCACAATATTTTTAAATATCATCGTCTTTAACTGGAGAAATACTGTTATGATTGTGAGTCTAAAACAAATTTGAAAGAAGGAAATATGTTGATACCAATGCAGGTAACAACCAGAATTTCTAAGAAGGAAATATGTTGATACCATTGCAAGTTACAACCAAAATTTCGAAGAAGGAAATATGTTGATAGCATTGCAAGTTACAACCAAAATTTCTAAGAAGGAAATATGTTGATACCATTGCAAGTTACAACCAAAATTTCTAAGAAGGAAATATGTTGATACCATTGCAAATTACAACCAAAATTTCTAAGAAGGAAATATGTTGATACCATTGCAAGTTACAACCAAAATTTCTAAGAAGGAAATATGTTGATAACATTGCGAGCTAAAACCAAAATTTCTAAGAATGACTTATTTTGTTACCATCTCTAAGCTGTTGGAGGTGGGTAAGAACCTGGCCACCTCGGTCAGGCTTTCCAGGGAGATGGTATCCTTCCTGAAACATGGCATCCGGTTGAGAAGCTTCCACCTGGATGTGTGGTGGTGGGGATGGTGGTGGCGGCTCCGATGCTGAGGATAATGTCGGTGGAGACGGTGCCCCTGGACGCGGTGATGCTGACGATGCATCTTCCTGATGCTGATGAGGATATCTCACACTTAAAGCCTATTTTAGGACAGGTGATGATGATCTAATACTCTTACAGCCATAAGGAAAAGTGATGATGATATTATACACTTATGCCATGAGGAAAAGTGATGAGGATATCACACACTTAAAGCCATAAGGAAAAGTGATGAGGATATCACACACTTAAAGCTGTAAGGAAAAGTGATGATGATATTCATACACTTAAAGCCTAAAGAACAGGTGATAATGATACTCCACACTTAAATCCATAAGGACAGGCGATGTTGATATCACACACTTAAAGCCGTAAGGAAAAGTGATAATGATATTATACACTTAAAGCCTTAAGGACAGGTAATAATAGCGTACCTGCCTGGCCACTGAACAGGTAGCTAGGCTTAAACACCTGTGGCAATAAAGGTACCTAACGACCTTCCTCCTGTGCTGCTGCAGCCTTCATCCTCCCCATCAGCAGCTCACTCGCAGCGAAACACACCTGTAGTTATCATCCTCCTAACAACACCTCCTCCGCTCCTCCTCCTCCTCCTCCGCCTCCTATGATGCTACTTGTCTGAGAGTCAAATCTCTGCAAGCAGCAGTCTCCCCGTGAGTATCTTTTCCTCCGTGAAGTGTTTAATAAAACATGGCAAGCGTAAACACCACACTGGGCTGACCGAGGCAGCAGCAGCACCACGACTATGACGACTGGCCGAGATGGAGGACGTACGTACAGTACGTACGTGTAATCCACTATGTCCCCGACGACCACCACCACCGTGCGGAAGCAGGTTGAACTTGTCTATATTAGCGAGCGGGCAGATTACATAGCCCAGCTGCCACCTCCACCGCGGCGGCCGGCACTTGCTGTATGTTGCATTCCTCCCGTAGTATCCGGGCCGAGCTCAGGGTCAGGGCAACGACGATGATGATGCTACTCCCGCTTTTATTGCAGTTCCGTCGTCCACCAATCCATTCTACTCCTGGCTCTGGTAATGAGGCGCACTAACCTCATCTGTACTTCTCTCCGCTGCTCCGAATGTGCCCTGCTGAAATTACGCTACCCAACATCCAATGCAAAGCATCTCATCCAGTTCCTCCCATATCACACACACACACGCTCTCTCTCTCTCTCTTTCTACTATCACTGCTACTACCTATATATCTCAGCATCCTGCAACGTCATCTATCTGCGATAACTCTGCAATGGTAATCTGCACCCCATTCAATGCAAGGCTGTTGGCAGTACCCAATAAGGAGGGTTCTGAGATGACAATGAATTTATCACTGTGGCAGCACAAACTCTCTCTTCTCAATGCTACCTGTATTTCTCAGCATGCAACTAGCACACTCTACGATCACACTGCAGTCTCTCTGCGATCACTCTGCAAAAGTCATCTGCACCACATTCAGTACAAGACTGCTAGCAGTACCCAATAAGGAGGGTTCATAGATCCCAATAAAATCACTATGGCACAAACTCACTCCCCTCTCCACCAATTCTACCTGTACATCCTCAGCATGCAACAAGCGCTCTCTGCGATCACTCTGCGATCACTCTGCAATAGTAGCGTAATCTGCACCTCATTCACTGCAAGACCGTTTCCACATTCAGCAAGGGGTGATTAGAGATGACCATAAAATCACTGTGACACAAACTCACTCCTCTCCCCACCAATGCTCCATGTACTTCTCTCTGCAATCACTCTGCGATCTCTCTGCAACAGTTCCGTAATTCGCACCTCATTCAGTGCAAGACTGCTCGCCACACCCAGCAAGGGGGGTTCTGATATGACGACAACATCACTGCGACACATACACGCACGCACTCGGGGGACGCCGCCACCGCAATCCTTCGACAATATACAAAGATTGATGTAGATCATCCCAAGCCGACTCCTTTTCCTCCTCCGCTGCAGCGGTTGACGTCTCGACAACGCTCCATTAGTCTTACCTGGGCTGGTGATTTACGGTGGCACGATTCCCGGCGGCTCGCTGAGGGGCTTGTTCTGCCGCACGTTGTATAATCTCTCTGCGGTGTGCCGGGCGGCTTGTGGTTCTCAGGTGATGGCGAGCTGCCCGTATCGCACACACAGTAACATACGTGTAACATACGCACATGTCACAGCTCCCTTGAAGAACCATTCTTCTCCTGCTGCATTGAACGCCAGCTCTCTCTCTCTCTTTCTCTCTCTCTCTCTCTCTCTCTCTCTCTCTCTCTCTCTCTCTCTCTGTTTCACCTGGCAATGGCGGCCTCCAACAATATCCTTCAGTTTTCTATCCGACTCTCATAGCACTAGGCACAATGTTACTGTATTTGTGCTACTTTGATTTGCGCATTCAAGAACTCAAACTAACCCAAATACAAAGCAGGATATTCATTTCAAGGATGTTATTTTGAAAAAAACTCTGAGATGTTAACACCTTTTAGTGTGACACACGTTTCCATATCCATTTTGTTCCCAATCAGTTATGAAAAACCTCTGAGAGGTAAATATCTCCACATTTGAACTGTTTTGGTTCTGGTTCCTATCTTAGCAGTCACATCTCAGACATTACACTGCATTCTGAGAGGCTTAATTTCCATCCTGGATTAAATGAGTGACTGAATAACAGTGCCTGGATAAATAAGTACACGTATGAATGAATGGATAATAGAATGATATCCTCTCTTTAATAGCTTCAGCTAATTAGATGAAATCATACACAAAGGCCGAGTCAACCTTCCATTAATATCCCAATATTATTGTAAAGTATTTTTAAGTATAAATATCATACAATGCCTCAACATTATTAGATAAATATGCATACATTCTCTGTCTCAATCTTAAATTATGAAATCTTGCGTTTCAGGATAGCAGAGGCAAGGAGAGCCAATAACATTTTTCAATAATACTCCACATGGAAGCTGCATGATTTCCTGTCAAAAGTATTAGAATTCCACATCACTTATCAGTGTGTGTTTCAATTACATCATGCTGCCTGTTGAAAAAATATCAAGGTGACCCAAAATTGATCGCATTCTATTTTTGACAGACACACGTTCCATTAACCAGTCCGACATAAACAACTAATTTCTTCGTGTAAAACTTGATTGAGATGTCCATCAGCCGACCTGATTTCTAGACCTTATCAACTTATCCGATGCTAATTCTATCATAGTCATCCCTAATTTGGCTAATTCTTGTATGTTCTTTCCACATCGCGATCCTATAAATTGTGGAAGCCGCATGCTGGCTCGGCTTCCCCTCGGCCAGATCTACGATATGTAGACTGTCAGTTACGGCGCTAATCGCACGCACAACAAGATAACATAAAAGCTATGCTCGGTTTGCAGAAACATCACTCACTGTCTCTCGACTCGCCCGCACAATCTGCTCGGCTACTCCGCGCGTAACATTCGGCTAAATGAAAATGCTTTTACCATGCTACGCGATACATGGCAATGAGCGCATTCTCTTTCCACAGGGGAGTCCGTCTTATGAAGAATTAAGTCTGCGCGGGATGCGATAATGGACTTGCTTCCTTGCCGATAGGATAATGTGCATTAGGGGTCCATAGAGGTAGAGGCTGTTTGTTCTAATAGACCCTTGCCTGGAAGGGTATTAGCACAGAACCTTGTCCCCATTGTACACCCCTCCTCACCCCCCTTCCACCCCCCCTGCCCCTTAACTACCGGTAGCGGAAATATGGCACACATCCAATATATGTTTCCAGGCACCAATGCGATCTAATGGAACACAATGGCTATTGTTCGTATATGTTATATGGTTTAATGTTGATTAAAACGGGATAATGCCCCCAAACAACTGCATTAATGGCAGTGCCAGGAATTTGTATATGGACATCCTTGATTATAGTGTGTGGGTAGAAAGGGTGAGGGCATCATCATCATTATCATCATCATCATTATCATCATCATCATTATCATCATCATCACCATCATCATCATCATCATCATCATTATCATCATCATCATCATCATCAGCATCATCATCATCATTAGAGATATCTTGTGCTTGCAATAGATAGAGGTACATTTAGTATTACTATTTAGGTTCGCCTGTAAAAGGTCTTGACACATCTAGCTACATTTCCCCAAACAATAGCTCAGCATCCACAAATACTCTGTCTTCCCCAGAAATCCCCCCTCTTCCCCTTCTCTCACCCTCCCTCCCCCTTTTCCCTCTCCCCCTCCTCCCCATGTCTACATGAGATTCTCACATGCAATCTCAGACACTGGTGAGGACAGGTAGATTAGACAGCTAATCAAGCAAATATTCTGTCTTCCCCAGAAATTCCCCCTCTTCCCCCTCTCTCGCCCCTCCCCCCCCCCCCCCCCCCCCCTTTCGCTCTCCCCCTCCTCCCCATGTCTACATGAGATGTTCACATGCAATCTCAGGCACTGGTGAGGACAGGTAGATTAGGCAGCTAATCAAGCAAGTGCTATGCCTTCCCCTGACATTTCCTGATTAAGATAAGCCCGCAAATTTTCTTTTAGTACCTTCATTTTCCCCCATCTCTAATCCTTTTACTCTTCTAGAAATGTTTGGAGCAATTTACGCCAGTTGCCATGGTAACCACATTAGTGCTTTTCATGTATTATTAAAGTCAATAATATGGTAGAAGACGGCAATTGAGGCTACTTTCCCTTTCCTCATTCGCGGGAGCAGAAAAAGCTACTTAACGCACTGAAAGCAGCTCTTTATCTGTTCTTTACTACAGATCACATTCTTGCAAGTAGTACTAGTAGGATTCAAATAGATATCACATAAATTCAGTCATTTCTCAGGAGACACTTAGAAGTGGATTAAAATTATGTTTTCGCCCAACCTAAGGAGTTATCTCAGCTCTCAGCTGTTGGGCTGATACACACTCAACTACAAAAAATATCTTTTCTATATATTACACTTTGATAAAACTGTTGCATGAGATATTTTTCTTCATTGTCTCAACAGTAAACAAATGAGAGAGAGAGAGTGAGAGAGAGAGAGAGAGAGAGAGAGAGAGAGAGAGAGAGAGAGAGAGAGAGAGAGAGAGAGAGAGAGAGAGAGAGAGAGAGAGAGAGAGACAGACAGACAGACAGACAGAGACAGACAGAGACAGAGACAGAGACAGAGAGCTTTATTTCTATAGCTGACATATACAAATGCTTTTGCTCTCTTTAAAACCCAGCCCTGCCAGCCTGAGGGATGACCCACCCCATTAATCAGCTCCCTAGCAACATTTGATGCCAGTACAATATGGCACATACAATATAGCAACCCATATTATCTGAGCCAGCCACAGATGATGATAACAAACTCTTCCCTGCACAGCCATCAGCATAGGCATCATAAATACACAACAAAATAACTTTACTACCTGCAACATATTGTGATTACAGACAGCACTGCACAAACAGGGCTGGCTCATTCCTTAATACGAAACCATTGTTTGCTATAACTTTTATAACATCTGGTTACTTAGGATGATGCATATCCAGGGGCTTAAATATGGGATGTATATATTTTTTCAGTAACTGCTTTTAAATGGTAGATAAAAAGACTCTTCTGCCTGTAGACTGGCTGGACAGTATAAATACTGGAGTGACGCCTTACTGGTTGCATCTTAGGTGTGAAATAGTTAATTGCTATTGGTATTTTTCAGTAACTGTTTCAGTAAATGCTAAATTGGTAATTACTTTATCAGTAACTGTTTCCTAACAGAAGAGAATAGGACCCTTCAGTCTGTTGAATAGCTGGGATGAAACCTCTAACTGAACTGATAAGTCTGGCCTAATAGGGAGTCTGGGCTTGGCAGCTTTTGGTTGGTTTCAAGGTGTGAAGGCGTAAAATGCAATCGAGACTGTAAATTGCAAATAAGACATGCACCGTGACCATTTCCTGGGTGGAAAGGATATACAACTGTGGGAAACAAATCTCTAGAATTTGGTAATGTTTGAGATATTTTTTAGAGGTTTGTGATGTTTACACTGGTTGACAGGGGGGGGGGGAGGGGGGAGATAGAGAAAAGAGGGGCTAAAGTTTCATAACAGTTAGAACATAGGTGAGGTAAGGTTTGAAATGTTTATGCTAGCTGACAAGGGGGGAGGGAGGGAGAGAGGGGGGGGGGGCATGAAATCCACTAGACCTGTCTCTACAGGTGCCACTGTGTCAGCCAGGAAGTCACGCTTGTTGTCTCCCCATATGGATGCCACTTTTCCAGTAGGAGCAGGAAATGTAGGATTTAACACAGTTTGTGGGTGTGAGAGGACGTCCTATACATGGGTAATTATAAATACAACTTAATCCATTAACCCTTTCCCCCAAAGGAGATTGTGTTACTGACTTCTCACTGCATGACTCTCACCACTAAGGGTCTGCCCTGATAGCAGAGTGGTCTGAGATATTGCCACTGAATTCTCACTGGCTCTCACCAATAAAGGTATGACCTGATAGGAGAGTAGTCTAAGATATTGCCACTGACTTCTCATTGTCTCTCACCACTAAGGGTCTGCCCTGATAGCAGAGTGTTCTAAGGTATTGCCACTGACTATTCTCTCACCAATAAGGGTCTTCCTATGATAGCACTTGAGTAGTCTTATGTATCGCTACTGACTTCTAACTGTCTTTCACCACTAAGGGTCTACCCTCACAGCAGAGTGATCTTATGTATCGCTACTGACTTCTAACTGTCTTTCACCACTAAGGGTCTACCCTCACAGCAGAGTGATCTTAGGTATCGCTACTGACTTCACAGTCTTCACCCACTGCCCAGGTTTGAATTCTGCTCAAGGCATGCAAGAATGTTGCCAGTGACTTTGTGTTAGGTAGTGGTTTTTCACAGGATCTGCCATTTACTCCATCACACAAAACTCATGACAAGTCACAATTAAACCTTAAAATGGCAGAAAAAGTGATGATAATCAAAATTCCAAATTCCTTACCCAGACACTCCTGACCACTGCAACAATCATTGTCTTGTGTTTCCTATATCCATATTGCACACAAAAATGCACCTTGCATGTATCGTTTACCGACTGCTACTCTGGGAGGTAGAAATCTCAAGCTCACTCTCTCCTGGTCTCCCGACACTTATGAGTTTGCTGATGAACTTTAGACAAATGCAGGAGAGGGCAGAAGTCTCACGCTGCGTGACTCTCAGCTTATAAAAAATTCATCAGTGTAAAGCATTGCCGCACACGAGGCCCCTTAGTAACCAAGGCGGTTGTCCTATGCAACCAGTATACCAAGGTGAGGATGCACGATTTTTATGTAAGGGGGTTTTTCTGGGTCATTTAAACAGACAGGTATGTGTACCTCATTGCTTTTCACCCTTTAAACCCATGCTGGAGCTACTTTCGTCCAAAGGACAAGGAAACTTGAAAACCATTTGAACCCTGTCATGGTGGTATTCATTAGATAGCTTTCACAGAGTACTCTCAGATGAGAACCCATGTGCCAGGGTTTCAGTCATTTTTCAGCTTTTTTGCATCCTTTTTGTATTGACCAAATTAGCCACCAGCAGCATTTAAGGGTTAAGCAAAAGTAAAGAGAAATGACAATTCTTAGCAAGGAAATCAACATCTTGAATTATCAATGGTGGTTTACTGAATTTGTCAAACCCCCTCTATATCTGCAACTGAGCCCTAGTCTACATGCCAACTGCAACTACCTTGGATCGATCAATGAACAAAGGCACAAATCTGTTATGTCGATATAACACTGATTCACTAACTTTGACCCTTTGACTGCAGAATTTCCCTTGAACATCTTTTCTGGGTGCTAGAGAACCTTTATTGAGACGTTTTTGTGAAGTCTTTGATAGAGCATTGATTGTTTTGCTTTGATAAATATTTGTATTTATCTATGTAATTTTTTATTCATTCAGAGAGATATCACCATAGTAGACACACTGTTATAAGCATCAGCAGGGCTTAATAGGTTCTACGATACAAAATATATATCTAGATTCACTGATATAAAATACATGAAGTATAATAAGATTGATCACATATATAAATATGGTTAAGATATTTAATGTACTCCAGTCATAGGTAATGATAAATAACAACCAGAGAAACAACAGACTCTGAACGAACAGAAATGCAGTGACGTCAATTCTCAAGAGGCGATACATCTCACCTGGAAAGGCAAAAAGAAATCTATTGGTCGGCACAATTTACTTAAAATTCATTTGTTCTTTAATAATTGATGGGGTAAAAGCGTGTGGATGGACCGGGAGTGCCTTAAGGGACTGCTGAGATAACAGTAGTCTATCTATAGAGGAGATTATACTGTTATCACTTAAAGACACTTATACATACCACAGCATTGCCTTCCACCCACTACACAAACAACTACATGTAATACAACACACAAATATCCACGTGTCATAATAAACACTAACTACCATTGTGATAGTAATGATTATGATAATCAGAATGATAATGATACTGATGACGACATAAGTAAATACTAATACTAATATTGATAATGACGATGATGATGATGATGATGATGATGTTGATAACATAATACTTATACTGATGATGATGATGATGATGATGATGGTCGCGATATTGATGATGATAGAGCTAATAAAAATGTATTTGGTGATGACAATAATATTTTTACAAATGTTTTTTTTTTTTACTTTTTTGCTCCAAATTTCACTCCTGTTGAATATGAGTACTTTGATCATCCACTCCTTCCTACTTAGCCAGTAAATCTTTGTTACTGAGGCAATATTTGAGACCTGCCTCGTGCCATTCACTGTGGAACGTGGCACCGAAACCCAGAGATGCTTCTAGCTCTGAGTGCTGACCTCTGAAAATGTCACCCTCTCGTTCCATTGACGAAATAGACAAGCAATAGTACCTCCAGGGACTAGAGAGTGATGAATGGATTACGGAATCTGAGGCAACTCTCGCTATCAGAAGCCACGGCTCCGTTGGAATGAGGGCGCGGATCAGGTGGCTCCCCCTAGTGGCCAGAATACTCATACATCAGACATGCCTCGCACTCTTCAATTGCCACGTATCCATGTCGCCCACATGTCAGGTTCCCCCCTGACCCGGTCCCGAGAAACCAAAAGCCGACGTAAGTGAAATTTCATATTTCCTTGTCAAACACAAGCCAGCTAAGCATGAGAAATACAGCCAGTTATCGCAATGCTAAGTCAATACATTCCCAATCCATCTTGCCGTGTTGTTCTGTCAGCCCGTTAGTTGTGAGCTGAAAGCTTGAACTGTCAGAGATATCTTTCAACCCATTCATACCTACAGCGTCTTTAACCCTCTCATGCCAGGATATCTTTTCAACAAGCGTTGTTCAGGCCTACGTTATTTTTGAAAATGATATTTGAATTAAGCACAAATTGGACAAATATTTCAAGGAGAGCTGATAATTGGTTTCTGATCAACATTTCTCCTTCAGAAGACTGCTTCTGTTAGAAGGATATTAAAAAAGCTGTTTGGAGCGCTACAGGTATGTATAGTTTAAACCAACTATTTTGAAAATACTTCCAAGTATAGGCACATTCCAGCAAGATATTGAAGGAGAAATGTTGATAACAACAATAACTCTCCTCCAAAATTTTAGTAAATCCATGTTTTTTTCCAAGTTATCTTCATAAGTGTTATAAATCCAGACAAATTTTGTTAAGAAGCTCTGTATGCACCAACAGGAAGAAGTGAGAGCTTGTTATAGAATGTTATAGAATGCCAGCAATTGTAAATAGTGGAGAGCGTATGCATCAAAAATTCTCCGGCCAAGGTGATGTCGGAGCCTGGCGAGGATAAATCGGATCGTTTTCAGATTAATAACTTTCCGTAGCACTCCTGCCCGTGTTGTCACGACGATAGCTGCCGAGGTTCATCACTCAGAAGTGGCAGTAACTTACAGCTGCTGTTTGCAGGGGAAAGAAATAACCTTCCAAGCTTCCCCAATCGCAGCATCTCCCTTTGGAGTATTGCATTGTTTTTTTTGAAAAAAGGTTAGTGAAAGAATATTAATTGGAAATCTTACACATTTCTTAGAATTTGGACAATTTCATTGGACATGATGAATTATAAGACAAGAAATGTACATTTCAAAGCTACGATGACATCATCCTTTGAAAGATGACCCTGTCAGAATCTCCTCAAATCTGCGGCTTACATCCATAAGGTACCGCCTTTCCCAAGATTCCGTCGCTCCATCGGGCTTAACCACAACCTGAACAGAACTGACATCTCCGCCTCGCGTCATCCTAGTGGGATTACCCAGGCATTTGCATTTAAATTGCCATGAAAGTCGAGGTGAATGCACAGACAATAGGCCAATTAGAGCTCACGCTTGTCCTATCTCTCTGTTCGCTTGACCATTACAACTAAAGGTTGACAATCAACAACTCCTAAATACTAACGACAGATGCTTGTAAGATATATATATATATATATATATATATATATATATATATATATATATATATATATATACATAATATATATATATATATATATATATATATATATATATATATATATATATATATATATATATATATATATATATATATATATATATATATATTGTATTGTAATACCATTTGAAATTTATACTCATATGTACAACCAAAATTCAACAAATTACCAGGTCAATATACACTATTCAATTTTGATTTCTATGATATGGATATTTGGAACCATACTTAATACTAATTTCCTTCTCTAAAACCAAATTACTCCATCTCCATCTCCCCCTACCCCTTTTAGGCTGTACCAGCCCTATGTGTCTGTATAATCTCATTCTCTCAACCCCCCCCCCCTCCCTAGACTAGACAAGCGCTATGTGTCTGTATGTAAGTGTGAACATTCAGACTGTGACCGTGTGACCGCTGGCAGGAGCTTCTGTTGATTGGTCACCGTCCAAACATCCAAAATCGTCCCATCGTCCTGTTATGTGTCTACAGATGTTCATCATCAAATGTTGTAATTTTGGCTTAAAAAGCTTGAGTACACAACCCACACACTTGTAATGATTCACACATTTCCCCTCTCAATCGTACTGTCCCATGACCTTGACATAGGGGGAAAGTTCAAAGATTTAAAACCTGGCCAATATTAAAATCTGTGCCATGCAGTCTTGGCATCTACACTTAAAACTGCTTGAAGAGACCACCTGTTAAATGATACCAATTATGTCCTCTGAGCTTTTAAGTTTAAAGTTCCATGTCAATGTAGATATTAGGATCCCCAAATATTTAGTTTTTTTTATAACTTTTATTGCTCTATAAAAATAGCATAGTATATAAAACAAAGAACATGTATACAAATATGAATAGTATTGTACAAAAATATATATATAGACTAAATTGTCTCAATTATCACAGGTTTCAATTAGGACAGAAATCGTTTTTCACGTAATTAAAGTATCTACAATGTTAGTAATAAGTTATATAGTGTTGACCATTTTCCCAATATTTTAGGGAGTGTGTTATTTACTGTGCCTGTATAAATGTCCATTTTCATTTGTTTTTGAAAAACTAATTTTAAGTAGTTCAAAGTGAGATGAGTGCCCTTCCATCTTTTTTTGTATATCTCATGTTTAGTGATGGTTATTTATAATTGGTTCGTTATTTTTATTGCCCAACAGGATTGATTTCTTGTCGAAGTAGTTAGTTTGATTGGTGTAGTTATTCAACCAGTTTTTAATAGAGTTCCATAGTATGGTTATTGTTGGGCAATCAAAAAATAGATGGGATATATCTTCGATGGACTGGCATTCATCACATAGTTCATTTTCTCTTAAGTTAAATTGATGTAGTTTTTTATTAGTCATAATGGTACGGTGTAGGATTTGGAACTGAAAAAAGATGGTATTTGGATTGAGTTTACAAGCAGTTGGTAAAGTATATAAGAAACACCAGTCTTCCGTTTCGGTTAAAGCTAATTCTGCAACCCATTTTTGTTGTCCGATCGGAACATGGTCGAGAGATTGTTTTTCCCATATTGATCTTATAAGAGAAGTCCCTTTTTTGCATCTTTTTAGGAGATGAAATATGGGTGGTATTTGCAAATCATTCGAAACGTCGGTGTTTAGTATCATTCTTTTCCAATTCGCTGGGATAGCATTGTAAATACCATAGTATGTTGTGAACATAAGTGGCTGGCCCATTCTGACTTCTATTTCTAGTTTAGTGAGCGGAAGGCCTTGTTCATTATACAAGTCTCTAATATAGAGGAAGTTGCTTTTGAACAGAGCTGGACTGAAAGGAATTTTGACCTGTGTATTTCCCCATAGGGGTTCGAGAAATGGTGAATTAATTAGATATGTTTTTGCACTAGTGTACCAATTCATGTAGGCAGAAATTACACTGGACCAGAAAGGGTTGTTTGTAATCGATAGCAAGTAACTATGGTAGGTAAGACCTGTCCAAGGCTGTCTATCAATTTTGAAGCATAAGGCAAATTCCTTCCAGTCGGGTTCTGTAAAGAGTAATTTGTGTAGCCATGATATTTTAAGGCTTCTTTCAAAATAAAAGATATTAAACATGTTCAATCCACCTTTGTTTGTTAATGTGCAAAGTGTCTTCTTACTTACTTGGTGTCTTTTATTCTTCCATACAAAGTTTATTGCTTGTTTTTCTATGTTATTCATTATAGCTTTACTAGGGGTTGGTAATGATTGTAAGATATGTATGATTTTGGACATTACAAGGCTTTTGAAAACAGTCACTCTGCCTATCGGGGTTATATTTCTACATACCCATAGGCGCAAATATTTAGTTCACAAGTTTCCATATGAGTCAATTTCAAGCAAAGAATTTGTAAGTATCATTTTGATATTTATTTCAGATCATCAAAAAAGGAAACAGTGCATTTTATCTAACAAAAAGGACACAATATGTTCGTACTTTTTTATCTGAATATCTTACTGTGACCCTCAAAAGTTATGATATCATGAATTTTATGATTCCCGGCCACTTTCGGCATTCAATTTCAGAATAATTATCAGCCAAGGCAGTGTTGTTGAAGGCTGTAGCTCATAATCTCAGCATGCACTCAACGATAACTATCAACTATATCATATCTTTCAAACTGTCACCACAACGACTTTTTACAGCACTGTTTTCAGTTAGATTTCTCTGATATATGATTGAAATGTACAATGCCTAACAGATGAAAGTCGTTACGGGAGGGAGTGGCCTATTCCTTAGATGGTCCTTTCAGACAAATCGTATCAAAAAACAAAAAAGGAGAGATTAAAGTAACATATCTATGACATCTGAAAGGAGAGATGTTGACTGAAGGAGAATAGCTCGTTTGAATCACTTTCACTTTTTCATTCATTTCATTTTGATGGGGAAATAAATGCGTTTCTGTTTGACCTCTTGTTGGATGTGTATGGCTTTTGAATGGGTTGGCATAATAAACACCCTGGGTACTGGGGTGGAAGGACAACTAACACCCTCTCGCTACTATTGTTTTGGGAGAAAAAGAAAGAAATCATAACATTGAAGCTTTAAGCCTATCCCCCGGAACTCTCATTCCCATTATGGTTCAACCTCTTCTTTAGTCGGACCCGGATCCGGTGCAAAAGTCCCCGAGTTATTGTTCGACGATAACTGGCCACCACAATTTCTTTCTCTTCATAACTTTATTGTCTTATCTGTGATTGGTGGTGACGCGGTGTCAGAGTACATCAACCGCCAGCTGTGACGGATCAGCCTCCGTCGCGACACAACAACCACCGAGACAACCTTTTCAGCATCGGAGCACCACGAGATCCGTGGCCCACCACCCACTTATCTTAATCACATCTGAAAATAGCACAACAAATACATTGCTGCATTTTCCTCCCGATCTTTCTAGTCACCATAGCTGCATGGGAAAGGGCTGGTCCCAGGGTGGGGATCTTGTATCATTCCCCCCCCCCCCCCCCCCCCCTGCTGGCACCGACGACTTCGCAGGAAGATTCAGACTTCCACATTTCAGACCAAGGCAAAGAGAAAGCCATGTTTTTACTATTTTAGCAAACACTCCTAAGGGGGAAAAAACTTTTGGCCTTAAGGGAAAAGTTTTGGCATCTGAAACAAACACCCTTAGAGATAAATGTTTTGCATAAGCCACAAAAACACCCTTTTGCATCACAAACCATAAACACCCTTTAGAAATATAAGTTCTGTATTATGAACCAAACACACTTCAGGGAAAATAATTTGACGCTGTGAACCAAATAACCTAAAGTTTAAGCATTTTGAACCAGGCACACTTAAGAGACAAATTTCTGGCATTATTATCAAACCATTAATATATTTATACTATATATTGCAAAGTTCAGGCCAGGCAGAGTTATGAGCGTTCTGGATATAAAGGGGTCTAATCAAAGAGTTTGTTCACGGCCCGTGCTGTATAAGGGAAAAGCATCAGTGCTCAGCCAATGGGATGAAGGCAACCAAGTCATGGTGCATTTTAGCTCCTGAGGGAGCTGTCTTCATGATGTCGCTGCTCTTGCTGTTGAAACTAAAGCAGCCAACCTTGCATTCTATACCTATGCTAAATTGAGCTTGTAAAACAAGGCATTGGTAGGATTTTCCTTGGAAAGTGCAAGAACTTCCTGTGTAAGGAAGTTTCAGCTATATTTGGTAAAGAGTAGTTATTACTGCTAGACTAAACACACTTAAAAACAAAAACTATTCATTCCTTAAACAAATCAGATCATGAATACAACATTGGTAACCCTGAATGGTGGAATAAGGGAAACATGTTTTTCTTGACTCTGGCCTTGTTTATTTAATGCACATGTCTGGACAGGTGCAGCTGTTCTTATTTCATCTGGCAACACATGCTGAATGGCAGTGGGCAGGTCCCCTGACTTCCCGCATCTTTCTATTCTGTGTATATACTAACCTATATATATATATATATATATATATATATATATATATATATATATATATATATATATATATATATATATATATATATATATATATATATATATATATATATGCCACCCCTCTCATAGATACAAAGGTCAATCTACTCCCCCTACGTCTTCTATGCTTAACATTTTTGGATATTATGTTTTTGAGTCTACCATTCTACTTTTAAAATGATAGATGTAAGTTTAAGAAAAAAACATAATTTTCAGATTTTATACCAAATGAAAGGCCCTCTATCAAGTACCTGCCTCTATTTGAGTGGGTCAAGGATTGATTTGTGTGGTGCCAGTAGACCCCAATCCCCCCTCTCTCCCCCCCCCCCTTCCCCCCAGCTGTCCCATCTCCAAGTGGATGTTCCCCGAGTCACACAGGTCGTCCTCAAATCAGACATGATGTTGCTGCAGCCAGTGGCCTTAAGTGACATGGCCACATCAAAGGCAGCGTATTATGTCAGTTTCTGGCCCAGGAATGTACGGCAGGGGCTACAATAGCAAACATAGCCACTCGCATTCGTGACCCTTCAGCTCCGGGGTGCCCAGTTATGACGACCCTAACACGACAAATATCCCACCAACAGGGGGCAGTATAACATTCCATGGGTTCCATCAAAGAATCGGAAAGATAATCATCCCAATTCCCCTATAATGATCCACCCTGGGTGATTGTGTTCCCAGTGTTAGGACTGCCTCAATATACTTTTTTTCCATTGAGAGGGAGCAACAGAGCATTTTTTCATCATCAAGGTCATCACTATCATCCTCACCATAATCACATCAGCAGCATCATCATCATCATCATCATCATCATCATCATCATCCACATCGTCATCATCATCACTGTAATAAACATTATCATCATCATCATCGTCGTCATCATCATCATCATCATTGTAATGTCACCCCATCCTCCTCATCATCATCATGATCATCACCACCACCATCACTATCATCCTTGTGGTGTTCACATTGGGAGGTGTGATTGTATACCATGGGTTCCTTATAACATTTGTGGTTGCAATCAATATACACTAACACATTGTCATCCATAATCATATAGCAGGACCAAGTTTTCTTATTCTATCATCATTCTGGTGGTAAACTGATTACATTTTTCTTATTCACCCCACCCCCTTCTCAATATCCTCCGCAAACACACATAACAGTCTCTTTCATACACTGATATACCATACACACCAATAACATAAATGTGCACATTGAAGGTGAAACTTAAGGTACATACCTCATATTCCATTTCATATGTTCTATCATCGTCATATGTGTCGTCGAAGTCTAATCCGTTGGCTAGCTCTATGTCTGTGAGTCCCATGTCTTGGCTCGGAGAGAATACGAGGGGTGCTCGTGAAGACGGCTGATAAAGACTGAAAAAGAGAAGAGAAAGGAAAATCAACATTTACTGCATCAAAATCATTTCAAAATCACATATTATTATATGAATTAGGTTCATATCAATGCAAAATTCTGTGTACAAAAAAAATAAACATACATAATGAATGAAATCAAAAAAAAATCAATATAAAGAAAACCCAAAGTCGAAGAGATTTTTTCTAAGTATAGTTCCTGCCCATCGGCAACCCTTGATTCCATCTTCTAACCATCTCTGACTCTTTAGTTTTCTTATTATCCACCAGATGTCAGGTCAAGACAGGTTAGTTAAAGACATGAGCACGTCTTTGTTTTAAAGGAGCAAAAGAGAAGAGACAGGTTGAAATGAGACAACCGCACTATAGTATAGTGTTTGATTTATATGCTATATATACATATATATATATATATATACATATATATATATATATACATATATATATATATATACATATATATATATATATATATATATATATATATATATATATATATATATATATATATATATATATATATATATAAACATATATATACCTATATCTTTAATTTTGAGGTAAAACTTATTCTGCCATTGATATTGAAACTTATCATGAAATTTGACAACATGCATTTTTCCAACCCTTAGATATTTCTATGAGTACCTTAGTTCCCTATGATTCAGAAGCATTAACAGAAGCAGTTATGCTAGTTTTCAAGTACACTTTAAACTTAGCACTGGTTCACCGAGTAAACATTCATAAGGTGGTTCCGCTATCATAACACGCTCCTGCAGTGCCCTCTGCAGGGGAGTGTGGTAACTAGTGGGTCAGCGCGTACCAGCCAAGTATAACACACTGGTGTGGGCATAGATCTTATAACAACAAGGAATTGGAATGTCAGCACATCATTAAGTACAGTGGCCATCTCAAACAATATCAAGGGGGCAGGGTCTGGTTTCAAAAAAACATTTTAGGTTAATTTTATAAAATCCTAAAATTGTCCTGCTTGAGCACTATCGATAGCACTATTGATACTCAGGTTACCTTTCCATCTTTTTTATTCTTTTAGGTATGGTCAGGCTTGCATTGTCTTTAGACATAATTCGTCAATATTTTCATATTAATAATGTTTTAGATATGGTCAGACTTGTATAGTCTATATTGTGAAACTATTGAGACCGACCAGCCAGCCCTAGTCCTTTGCAGTGCGAACCAGCATGTTTAGACATAGCTGGTCATGTTTTTCATATTGATACATCCACCTTTTTATTGTTTTAGGTATGGGCAGACTTGTATAGTCAGTCAGCGCTAGTCCTTTGCAGTGCGAACCAGCATGTTTAGACATAGCTGGTCATGTTTTTCATATTGATACATCCACCTTTTAGTCCTTGGGCCAGAGGGGGTGGTCGGTACCACTCAGAGGTACAAAACCTAACATGGATTTTTTGAAAGCCCTATCCCCCCTGAGCATATTCATCCATGATGGACCTTCTGGGATGGTAGCCCATACTGAGAAATGAGACCAATTAGACTTCACTATGTCATATATACAAAAAAATCACCAAAATAAGAAAAAAATATTAAAAATTCTTCCAAAATTATATATGACTACAAATTGACCAGGAAATCACTGTTGGAGTAAACAGAGGCCATTTTATTGGTATTTTGAAAAGAAGGTCAATAGTTCAAAGTTTCACCACCAGGTGGAAAGCTATCTCCATGGCTTGCTCTGGTCACCCAAAAGGAAGGCTCTCATTTGGCAGTCTCTCCCTATGGAAGATCCTCGCGATGAACACAGAAGGAGGGCTATCTAAATATAGCCTTCAAAATATAAAATAGACCGTAGTTTGCGTGATCCCCGCTAGGGGCCGCACCAAATACTGGTTGTGACGTCACAGTTGGCGCATGCGCCTTCATCCTCTTCTCATTTTAGACGTAATACCTTCATGGAAGAACGGATTCTAGGGGAGGATACAGAAGGGTGGGCAATGATCGCAGGTAAGTATTTATCATAAAAAATAAATTACTTCTAATTTCCTGTTTTATATCTAAATTCTTACCTGCTCACATTGGAAGCAGAGTACCACCGCCTAAGAAAGCTGTGGAAGGATCTGTTCTTTATTTTCTAGACGCTGTGCCAGCCGTAACCAACACTGCTCTACTGAATCTACCCTGTGTTGCAGGGAAATCCTTGAGATAGAACTGTGCGAAGGTTTGCGGCCGGCTCCAGGCTGCAGCATCCATAATTGCTTCAAATGGCACTCCGGCCATTGTGGCCCAAGTAGTGGCAACCCCTCTGGTGTTGTGGGCTCTGATGCCCATGCGTTGCCTCCGCTCCTTAGGAAGGTGCGAGAACGCCCCTGCGATAGCCTCTTTTACCCAACCAGCGACTGTGCTTTTGGTAGCCTTAGTATAAGGCTCCCTTGACCGAATAAAAAGGGCTTTTTCACCCCCTCGCAAGGGCTTGGTTAATTCCAAGTACCGTTTGAGGGCCTGCACAGGGCAATGCACTTTGTCGTCTGGCGGGAACTCCTTTAAGCTGAAGAGAAAAACCTCGCTAGGAGTGAACGAGACCGACTGGTTTTTGTCCAATAGGAGGGATGGGAGAAGGCGAACTCCTCCATTTTCCCACCGCAGATGACATGCGTCTATCCTGCAAGAATGGACCCAGCTTCCCCGCCTGGCCGAGGCCAGTTGTACGAGGAAAGCTGTTTTGACCGCCACCGACCTCAATGGTGCCGTATGAATCGGCTCAAAGGGAGGACCCGCAAGGTACTTGAGTACCGTCGGAAGATCCCATGTCTCACTGAGCGTCCTTGGTCTGGCGGAAACCACAAACAAACCCTTAATAAGGGTCGACAAATCTGTGTTGGACGACACAGTTGTCCCATCCGGAAAACCTTTATGAATGGCTGCGACAGCAGACTTGTATCCTGCAATGGTAGAAGGGGCTAAGGGTTTACCCTTGTGCTCCACCGTTCGTAGGACATTCAAGAATTCCGCAACCTTCACTACAGGGGCCTCAGCGGGACCCACACCTCGCTCCACGCACCATCGTCGGTAGTGGAGAAGACGGGAATCATAAAGCCGGCAAGTCGACTCTTCCCTGGCCCTGGCTGCCGTCTCTGCAACTCCCTGTGAAAACCCTCGGTCAACGAAGGATTTGCGGACTGCGGCCATACAGCCAGTCTCATTCTGTCCGGTTTGGGGTAAAACATCCCCGTGACCGAGTTCTTCAGGAGGTTGTCCTTGGGTGTGATCATTCGCGGAAGATCGGTCAGCATGCTGGTCAGCTGACGGAACCACAGCTGGCTGGGCCAGAACGGGGCTACCAGGAGGATCTGGGCTGACCACTGCAGCCTCAGTTTCCTCAATACCCTCGGAATGAGGTTGGTCGGCAGGTAGGCATACCCGTACAGACTCTCCCAATTCTGCGTCAGAGCGTTTATCACGCTCGACGTCTGAGAGGGGCGCACTGAGAAGAACACCGGAAGTTTGTGATTCTTCTCTGATGCGAAGAGATCCACATGGGGGGTCGGCCAGTGCTCGAATATGAGCTGTACCACTGTCTTGTGGAGGGACCATTCCGTGGGGTGGTTGTGTTTCCCCCTGGACAGGGCGTCCGCCAGGACGTTCCTGACTCCTGATATGTGGTTGGCAACCAGGTAGATCCCATGTTGCCTGCACCAGGCCCATAGGTCCAGTGCCAGGTAGCACAAGGTGGGGGACTGAGTTCCACCCTCCTTGTTGATATAGGCCACTGTGGTGGAATTGTCCGTAAGGACATCCACAGCAGTGTCCAGCACCTGAGGCAGGAGATGCTGCAAGGTCAGTCATACTGCCTGGAGCTCGAGCCAGTTGATGTGGTGTTTGGCCCAGGCCGACGACCACTGGCCCGAGATCACCCAGTCGCCTAGGTGACCTCCCCAGCCCTCCATGGAGGCATCCGTAACTATCGTCATAGTCGGATCCGGCCTGAGGACCGGGCGGCCTACCGTCAGGTTGGCCCGTGATGCCCACCACTCCAATTCCCTGAGCGACTCATGGTCCGGGTATATTCAGAGGTATGGGCTGTCCGAGACCGGCGTCCACTGGCTGTGGAGCATAAGCTGGATATGAGGAGTGTGAGTCACCGCCATGGGGACTTACTCGCGTAGACTGGACAGATGTCCTGAGAGCTTCTGCCAGGTCTTTGCCGGCTGAGGGCTCCGCGCTAGGAGCGAGGACGCTAGACGCGACACTTTGACGACCCTCTTCTCGCTCGGAAAAATGAGCATGTTGATCCCAGGAAGGCTGGGAACTGTGTGGGTATTAACTGAGACTTTCCTTCGTTTACGAGGAAGCCTAGTTTGTTTACCCAAAACAGCGTGAGATCGCGCTGATGTTCCACCAAATAGGCGTCTCTTAAATCTATAGAGACTGCCCACGTCTCGGACATTGATGAGTCCCTCAAATGTTCTGAGGTGTTTAGCCTCTGCTGGTGCGCTTCCCCTAAGCAGTCCATCACCGTACGTAATGTCTCTATCCGAAAGGGTGGGGGCTTTACGAATTTGTTGAAGGCTTTCAGGTTGAGGATCGGGCACCAACCGCCCGACTCCTTGGCCACCAGGAAGATCGGGGAATAGAACCCGGGAACGTCCGTTGAGAGGGGGATTTCCCTGATTGCTCGTTTTTCCAGCATTGACTCGAGGCCTCGTTCGAGGTCTTGGCGTCTTGCCTGGTTTCGAGGGATCGGAGTGCACCGGGCCTTCGTTGTTCTTGGAGGATTGTCCGTGAACTCTATCCTGTACCCCTTGGTTACAGTCTGCAGCACAAACTGATATGACGTAACCAGGGGCCATAGGTGGGCGAATGATCCCAATCGCCCCCCAACCGGACAAAGCTGATCATTCTGCATCAGGTTTGGGGCCTGGTGGTTTTGGGGTGTTGTAAGCGGAGTAGGTGTCCTTTTTGGCGCCTCCGCCTCTACCCCTGCCACGGCCTCTACCGGCACCTCTACCTCCTCCACCGCTGTCGGACGAGGAGGAGTTCGACCCACCAGGAATATAGATGATGAGCAAAACCTTGTTATCAACTGGATGACTGGTTCTCCGGCACCTGATGCAGTCTTAGAACTCATGTCCTGTACCTGTTTGAGGGTCTGTAAGCTTCCAAGCTGTCAGTGCCTTGTGCATGGAATACCATGTACAGATGCCTGCCGGTTGCAGACATGTGACAACATGAAGTCTGAGGACAATGATTAGTAAGCCATTTCGTACAACTTGACAGTTGAAAATTCAAATGAAAATTTTTTGTGTATTTTTTTCCTATTTTAAGCTGTTTTTTCAGATATTTTCCAATATATGGTAGGGGTAGAAGGAGGAGGATATTTTTCCATATAAAGTGTTTGAAAGTCTTGAATTTGGTCTCAAATCAACAACAGGACATGTGACATGACAATTATATAAGTATAATGTCCACATCATGTGCAATTTACGTTCAGGACTGAAAAACTTCCCAATATGAGTAGAAAATTCAAACGAAAAAATGTCATTTTTCATAAAAAAATGAGTTTTTTAAAGAATTTTCGCATAATTATACATACATGTGTTTCTGTTGCTTGAATATAGGTCCTAACTATTGAGAGGAATCATTCTGTTGACAATAAAGTGGTGTCTAGTCAAATTTTCGGCCAAAACTCTATACTACTTTGTGTTTTATTATTCGTCCTGCCGAACATGAAGTTCCCGGAAACAAGGCTGAAAATAACAGTATCCGCTACCATCCACAGATGTCCATCATATAAAAAATTGAAGTAGGGGACCTACCCTAATCAAAAATATACATTAAGTTTTGTACCTCTGACTGGTACCAATATGTCCAAATTTGGGGTCCTGGCCCAAGGACTATTTTTATTGTTTTAGGTATGGGCAGACTTGTATAGTCAGTCAGCCCTAGTCCTTTGCAGTGCGAACCAGGGTGTTTAGACATAGCTGGTCATGTTTTTCATATTGATAAATCCAGCTTTTTATTGTTTTAGGTATGGGCAGACTTGTATAGTCAGTCAGCGCTAGTCCTTTGCAGTGCGAACCAGCATGTTTAGACATAGCTGGTCATGTTTTTCATATTGATACATCCACCTTTTTATTGTTTTATGTATGGGCAGACTTGTATAGTCAGTCAGCGCTAGTCCTTTGCAGTGCGAACCAGGGTGTTTAGACATAGCTGGTCATGTTTTTCATATTAATACCTCCACCTACTTATTGTTTTATGTATGGTCAGACTTGTATAGTCAGTCAGCGCTAGTCCTTTGCAGTGCGAACCAGCGTGTTTAGACATAGCTGGTCATGTTTTTCATATTAATACCTCCACCTACTTATTGTTTTATGTATGGTCAGACTTGTATAGTCAGTCAGCCCTAGTCCTTTGCAGTGCGAACCAGCGTGTTTAGACATAGCTGGTCATGTTTTTCATATTAATACCTCCACCTACTTATTGTTTTATGTATGGTCAGACTTGTATAGTCAGTCAGCGCTAGTCCTTTGCAGTGCGGACCAGCGTGTTTAGACATAACTGGTCATGTTTCTCATATTAATACCTCCACCTACTTATTGTTTTATGTATGGTCAGACTTGTATAGTCTATAATAGCAAGACCGACCAGCCAGCGCTAGTCTTTTGCAGTGCGAACCAGCGTGTTTAGACATAGCTGGTCATGTAGTTTTCTTGCATCTGGTAGTTGTCACAGGGCCACTGCACAGCTTGTTTGCTGTACCGGCTCCGCAGATCAAAGGCCCGGGCTGGCTCCCCTGCCAGGGTCAGGCGAGGGGGTCAGTGTGTCGGAAAATACACCCATACACAAGCCAGAGCACCCAGCATCAAGCATACTAAATTGCTCTAAATGAAGAGGACGGAAAAAAAGCACACACGACTCCTGAGTGATAAGTGTAAAGTGTCCATACGGATTCATTCCACTACTTCTATTGAAACTTGAAAGGCTCCTTAGCGTTTAATTGAAAACACATTGTTGTGAGTACTTGTTTTGGGGGTGAAATACCAAATATCTTAAACCTTCCAATGCTGAGGCTACTTTCATCCAAAGCATAATTAAATGCAAAGATTTTTGAAAATCCTCAAAACCCTGCCATGTTGATATTCATTGTTGGATAGCTCTTGCTTAGTATTCTCAGATGAGTAGCCAAGTGCCAGGGTTTCAGTCATTTTCAGTTTTTTTGTATCATTTTGTGTTGGCCAAATTAGCCACTAGTAGCATATTAGGTTTAACAAATAGAATTTTATTTCCACCATTCAAGACACCAAAATCCTAAATCCTTTTCCATATCAAAATAACATACCCTCACAAAATGTAGCTGAGACTTCCTATAGTGTTCTAGTATTTTCTTAGAATCATCCAAGGATGATTTAGGTATTCCCAGCTATGTCTGGCAATGTTCGAATACACATTTTTAATAATATATATTATTTGTGTCCATACATTCTTTTGAGATTTTGTATAGATAACACTGTGAGATTGAGTTTTTGGTCCTGATACTAAATTGGACTTCTGAAAATAGTCTCGCATTTGAAGTTATCCTATCATAAGAATAATAATTGGTTAAGGAAGGAGTGATATCAGAGAGTGGCTGGCATATGCCAATCTGTACACAATCCATCTGCTTGAAAGAACGAGGATTGTTTACCGATCTGTGAACTCCTCCGACATGAATCTCGCTACAGAAGAATCATATTCTTGCCACAAGCCAACTCGGCAAATCTGATCAATTCTGCACACTCCTAGAAAAATAGCCTGGCCACGAGTGTTTACTTAGCCATAATAGCCCACCTTCTCATCCCTTTCATCTTTCTACTCAGATCTCTGAAGACACACCAAAAGGAACTTCCAAGTGGTTCTCCAGTGGCTTCACAGGTGCTCACATGTGTTTTATGTCCCATACCGTAGATGAATAAAAACAAGTGGATACGAAAGCAGGCGGTCATTCTAAACCACCAGGTTGTGGGGAATAGCCCAAAAGTTACATTCAGCGCATGTTGGTGCGCAGGTTTCTCTGTAATGTAAATAATACGAGAGCCCTCATTGGTCGTTGTCTCTTAGTGATGTCACACCAGGGCCAGACTCGAGACACCTGGGATAGACAGGTCTTCACTATAGCGCATATAGTAATTGGTCTCTTGCTATACATATCCATTCTTTTATGCATCTAAGCCCATACCATGTTGTACTCATGACCCCATCCATTTCTGCAGACCCTTACCAAATAAAGATAGGAAGATCCAGGAATTCCTGGGAAAATACCAGGACTTTCTTGGAATTCCCAGGTAAATTTGGTGGAAACAGGAGAGGCTGAAACAGGACTAACTATTTTGCTGATATTTTGTTGCTTTAAGCACCTTATGGGAAATATTTGAAAGAGATCTGTTGATCAGAACCCACCTATATCAATTGAATCTTGGAATATCAAGGGAATATGCTAGATGAACAGATATCCAAATTCTGAGGTATCCTAGAGATATTCATACAATATTCAAGATACTTCTGATGATAGAGGTCCAAGACTTAGGGCTTCACAGATGACAGAGATCCAATAGTTGAGATCCCCTATATGGTGGCTTCCAGGATTCGAGGTATCTCTTGGTAGTGCAAGTCCAAGAGTTGAGGTATCCTAGCGGACCTACATCCAAAGTGTGAGGTATCCCAAAGGGCAATTGGGTTCCCCTTAGATGACATAAATCCAAGATCTGATAAATCCAATATGGCAGAGATCCAAAACTCAAGATATCCCAAATGGCAGATATCCAAGGTCCGAGTATCCCAAATTGCAAAGATCCATGATTAAAGATATATCCCAAAAGGCAGATGTTCAAGGTCTGAGTATCCTAAGTGGCAAAGATCCTTGCTTAATGAATATTACCCCAAAAGGCAGATATTCAAGGTCTGAGTATCCTAAATTGCAAAAATCCATGATAGAAGATATTTTCCAAATGGCAAAGGCCCATGATTGAAGATGTATCTCAAATGGCTGATATCCAAGAGCCCAGATACTCTAGATGGTCAAAACCAATACATAAAGTATCTCAAATGGAAGAGAATGGAGTTACAACTTGATTTTGATTGTATGCTGGTGCTATTAAGAATGCAAGCAAAACACATGCCCCTATTAAACTCTAGTGGTCAACTTATGTAGTTTAATAGTTTTCAATTTATATAGACAAATAGTGGTCGTATTTATATAGTGAATGGTTTATTGATAAAGATAAATAGAGATCAGATCATATGAAAAATAGTCAATTTGTATAGATAAATAGTGGTCAATTTATATAGATAAATAGTGGTCAATTCATATGGATAAATAGTGGTCAATTTAAATAGATAAATGGTGGTCAATTTATATACTAGTAGATAAATAGTGGTCAACTCATATGGATAAATACTGGTCAATTTATGAAGACAATGATATTGTCCCTTCATGTGTGAACCTAGTGTTCAAATAATCAAGTTCAAAATATCTATCAATAATGTGATCCTGATATCCAAGGGAAACCTAGGAATCCAAGTTTCAGTCGGTAAGGGTTCAACCATGAAGGAAATTTATCCTAATATTTATAGATTCGGGTTATTGCTATTGTCAGACCAATAAACAATTATTTTACGGAATTCCTCATGCCCCCTCCCCCTTTCCTTGCCAGAAGAGTCATGGACCTCCCAGGCTATGATTTTGCTGCTGCCATAATTGCTGGCTGCTGACTGCGGCAATAAGTCTCCGCCATGTTTATGATGGGGTGCAGCCCTTTTATTGGGAAAAGGACTATTTATTGAGCTATAAAGGCAGCACACCAGGCCCATTCATTGTGGAATCACAACATCCCCCCCCCCCCCCATACACACACACAGCAGCAAATATAGCCACAGAGATTTAACCCATTATGCCCAATACTTCCCCTTAAAAAATGTAACATAGATGAAATATATATTTTTCATCATGGTGGCAAAAAGCAGTCAAACAATTTTGCCAAAATATTTCAAATGAAGGCAAAATTGGGAAGATACTTGAAGGAAGAAATGTTCCTCAGAACATTAACAACAACTCTCCTTCAAATATTTTGAAAAATAAGTCTGAATTCCAAAGTTATTGTCAAAAGTGTCGTAGATCCAGACGAAAATTTCACAAGGAACTCTTAAAGCATGGACGGGTTAAAATAAGGCCAAAAACTAGTGCTCCTAGCAGTAACTCTCCCTCTGCCATATCGCATCAGGATTTTTGCAAACAAGAGTTCGTCATTACTATTTGTCATCACAGTTCTAAGAGGTTCCATAAATCACATGGAGTGCCACCATTGTTTCTTCACATTACAAAACTCCTCGTGCCATCCATGTTCGAGGGCCACTCTATATGGACACACCAGTGGTAATGTGTATAATAACAGGGATTGCCTTGATGGTATGAGTTGACAAAACAATCTGCATAGCCTACATTCTTATTGATAAATTAGTAAAACTAACTGCCATTGTATTCATTGCTGCATGACCCACTGAATTTGTACTGAGCTGAACTCACTAGTATAGGTATGCCATATACCCTTAGTACGAAATGACCATGCGCTGCTGACCCACGATGATGATGATGATGATGATGATGATGATGATGATGATGATGATGATGATGATGACGACGAGATAATAAAAATGATAGGAATAATAATAGGAATAATAACAACAACAATAATAATAATAATAATAATA
>OZ012687.1:23293427-23297677 GCA_963942565.1 Maea johnstoni
GTTTGCCTCTCTTATACTGATTAATCGATTACAAAACTGGCAATCGATAATAATCGGAAAAGGTGACACCTAGTGGCAAAATATAGAACTAAATGACAGGCAAGTTGTCAGCTTCTTTGCTATGAAACTAAGCTCCAAAAACCCTTCAAAACAAAGTTAAGGTTGGTGCTAATAGCAAGTAATTGTCATAGACTATCACTTATTATTAGGCTCTAGACCTCTAGTACCCAATTACTGCAAAAGTGCGAAGAACTGATTATGATCGATAATCGATCGGTTGGCTGCAACTGATTATCGATCATGAAATTGCAACCGATTCCCAACCCTAACACATGGTATGAGGCACTTGGAAATGCCCTGAAATTAACCCTTATGCTGCTACTGGCTAATTTTGCCAATACAAAATCATGCAAAAAAGCTGAAAATGACTGAAACCCTGGTACATGGGTGATCATCTGAGAGTATTCAGAGCTATCAAATGAGTACCAACATGGCAGGGTTTAGATGGTTATCAAAGATCTTTGTAAAAGCATCATTAGATTTCATACAGTATTTCCTTTGATCAAGGCCTCCGCTTCCTCTCTCTTGTTCTATCTCTCTGCCAGTGTGAGGATGATGATGAGGATGAGGATGCACGCAGACACTGACAGTGAATATCAGCACCATGCCATCAATTCATTAGATTTCCTCCAGTATTTCCTATCTTCTAGCCTCAGCTTCCACTCCCTTGTTCTATCTCTGTGCCTGATACGTAGGTGGCTGGTGGTAATGTGAGTGTAAGGATGATGGTGAGGATGAGGATGCACGCAGATACTGACAGTGAATATCAGCACCACGCCACCAATTCATTAGAGTGCGTCCAGTATTTCCACTTTCATTACACACTCCATATCTCACCATTTACACACCAAATGAGTCCTGCCAGTTCCTCATAGCAGAGACATCCATCCCCATTGCAACAGGAAATTACACAAACTACACCATGCGCCGCGGACACAGGCATGTTAATTTCTGAAGAGGAGCAATTATTTCCTTATATGGGCGTTGTTGTCGCGCATCCAGAAGACGAAGGGTCCACGGAATAATTGTGAGCCTGTCATCTCCTCCATCATTAGAAACTGAGATGGAAAGCTGGGCACACAGGAAATAACTTTCTAAAGGGAGGGGGGGGGGGGGGGAGGGGTTATCGAGATATTCAGAATGATTAAGTGATACCACCCTCTCCAGTAATATTTTCAAACACTTTTTATTACTCATGTGCTATATCAAGCTTTCGCACACAGGAAACAACTTCTGAAGGGGGGAAGGGGGGTACTGCGAGATACAGAAAGATTTTGTGACACACCCCCTCCCGTAGTATTTTCAATCAGTCTTTTTCCATATGCTAAATCCAGCTCCTTATGATGACACCATTTTTTGGTCATTGAATTTTAGGGGGGGGGGGGGGGAGGTTATTCTATATAAGGAGTAGTTTGTTTTAACAGAGAGAATAGATCTACATAATTGGTACTATCCTTAAGCCTGCTCACAAACCACACAATTAATCCCTCCCCTTAAAGAAATAGTTCCTGGAGTTCCCCACCAGGTACCTGTGATGAATGCAAAGCGGAGTTTTTCTATCCACACCAATCGAGAAGCAATGAAGATGATGTGTTTTTAGGTATGAGTAAGCGAGAGGTGCGACTTTGAAGTCACCTCCGGGAAGGCGCGAAGCGATCCCCTCATCCCAGGACGCCCATCAATACCGGTGCGAAATGCTGATACATCCACGATTCCCCATAACTCATATCTCACCCGCACTAACCACTAACACTGTGGATGCTACATCGCTATGGATTGGAATTTCAATTTTTGTCACTTTTTCTTGAGTCATGACTAGCCAGTTGTAAGTGGTGGATGGTACCGTAGTCCCTTAGCAAAAACCACTGCCTAACCCAAAGTCATTGGCAACTTTCTCACATGACCCAGGCGGGATTCAAACCCAAGCAGTTTGTTAGAGACAGGTAGACGGTGAGTAGCAACGCCTTAGACCACATGGCCGTCAGGGCAGGCCCCTCAATTATATGCTGAGGGCTACTTTGGTTCAAGGCACAAAATTGCAAAGTTTTTCAACCAAACCCTGTCATGTTGGTATTCATTTGAAAGCACTTGCTGAATACTTTCAGATGAATACCAATATGATATGTCTGGCCATTTTCAGCTTTGTTGCATTATCTTATGTTGAATGAATTGGTGATTAGTAGCAGAATGGTTAAGGTAGGTACACTGTGTAATTGTGTTTCTGATACCTTCTCTATCCACTGGTGGTGGGAGGCTACATGCATGAGGCAGGCCCATAAACTATCCGTATGAATAAATAAAATAAACAACAGGAATGATTTGCAGAGTTTGGCAGCACAAGCACAACATTCACTGGCCACATCTATCACCTAGGATACCCGCCAAACATTCACTCCTCCCATCCATCACCTCGAATACCTGCCAAAACATCAGCCACCTCCCTAGCCAACCATGATTAGATAGAGGGCTCTTGCTACCAAGGGGATATGTATGCCACACATTAACCCTTATGCTGCTGGTGGCTAATTTGGCCAATACAAAATGATGCAAAAACATGTTGGGTAAACCCTTATGCTGCTGGTGGCTAATTTGGCCAATCAAAAATGATGCAAAAACATGATGGGTAAACCCTTATGCTGGTGGTGGCTAATTTGGCCAATACAAAATGATGCAAAAACATGATGGGTAAACCCTTATGCTGCTGGTGGCTAATTTGGCCAATACAAAATTATGCAAAAACATGATGGGTAAACCCTTATGCTGCTGGTGGCTAATTTGGCGAATGAAAAATTATTTAAAAATGACTGGAACCCTGGGATATGGGTACTAATCTCAGAGTACTCAGCGAGAGCTATCCAATGAATACCAACATGACAGGTTGTCAATGTATCTTTAAGAAAATCTTTGCATCCTTGTGCTTTGGGTGAAAGTATAGCCTCAGCATTGGAAGGGTTGAAGGAAGGGGGGAATTTTGAGTGTAGTAGGGAAGGGCATTAATGGGTTAGTGTAACTACTTGCAGATTGTTACACAAAGTCAATTTGTTCAAAAATATGACTCGCGACGTGTAAGGTGATTCGATTGACCTTCAAATCGTACCAATGGGAAAATCACACTTGTTTTTTTTCCGTCGAATAAGTAACAGATTTCCTCCGAGCAAGCCTTCCTGGCATTCGAGATGTGTAGTATTTCAAATCATTTTTTTACATCCCGTTCCCTGGCAAGCCAGCAGGTGTTCCAGCCTCTGACAACTGCAAAAAATAATTAGCTTTTCCATGTAAGCATGCTCAGAGATTTCGCAAAGGAATGGTTTCCTTTTCATCTTTCTCTTTGATGGGTGATGGGTTTTTTTTCTCGATTCAACAAGGGGGTGAAACGGAGGTCTTGATGTAAGGGGATAGTAATTGCATGGAGCAGGCCTGATGGCACGTTAATGGACGCCGGGCAACATCAGAGAGCGCGGCAGCCAAACCGCTGTCTTCCCCACCCATCTGTTGCTAGGCAACAGCGGAAAAGATGCTGTAAGTAACATTCAGTTTAGGTGGAGGACTTAACTCTTTAGTCTTTGTTAGGAATCTCTGTCATCATCTTTTAACCTATTCATACCCACATTGCACTAGAAATAGCCAGATTATTTAGTGATATCTTTCGGACAAAGGCAGTATTCGGACAATATGTGTGGGAAAAATGTCAATCCGACCCATCCCACAAATTTTCTTAAGATATTTTGCGAATCTACGCTTAATTCCTAAGTTATTGTCAAAAATATCGTGGAATTACTATCTAAGGTGATCTCTAAGCACAAACAGGTTAAATTCTGAAGATAAAACCTTTCAAGAGTGAAAACCCTAAGAACACCTGTTATAGACAGATGTCTTGCAAGATATTTTTTCCAAGAAAATCACTCAGTTTGAGAAGTGCATTCTGAGGCACTTGCTTTGAAAGCCACCACGTCAATTGCATAATACTCCTGTCACTGTCAGCCAAAAAAGATGTTCCAGCCTCTACAATATGAACCCTACTTGAGTGTGAATTTAACCCTTCCAACGCAAAGGCTACTTTCATCAAAGCACAATGACGCAAATATTTTCGAAAACCGTATAATCCCTGTCATGTTGGTATTCATTGGAAAGCTCTTGCTGAGTTCTGTCAAATGAGTACCCACATGTCAGGGTTTCGGTAGTTTTTCAGC
>OZ012687.1:23297877-23320629 GCA_963942565.1 Maea johnstoni
GTATTCAGCGAGAGCTATCCAATGAATACCAACATGAGAGGCTGTCAATGTATTTTTCAAAAATCTTTGCATCCTTGTGATTTGGATGAAAGTAGCCTCAGCATTGGAAGGGTTGAAGGAAGGGGGGGAATTTTGAGCGTAGTAAGGAAGGGCATTAATGGGTTAGCCTAATTATTTGCAGATTGTTACACAAAGTCAATTTGTTCAAAAATATGACTCGCGACGTGTAAGGTGATTCGATTGACCTTCAAATCGTACCAATGGGAAAATCACACTTGTTTTTTTTCCGTCGAATAAGTAACAGATTTCCTCCGAGCAAGCCTTCCTGGCATTCGAGATGTGTAGTATTTCAAATCATTTTTTACATCCCGTTCCCTGGCAAGCCAGCAGGTGTTCGAGCCTCTGACAACTGCAAAAAATAATTAGCTTTTCCATGTAAGCATGCTCAGAGATTTCGCAAAGGAATGGTTTCCTTTTCATCTTTCTCTTTGATGGGTGATGAGTTTTTTTCTCGATTCAACAAGGGGGTGAAACGGAGTGTCTTGATGTAAGGGGATAGTAATTGCATGGAGCAGGCCTGATGGCACGTTAATGGACGCCGGGGCAACATCAGAGAGCGCGGCAACCAAACCGCTGTCTTCCCCACCCATCTGTTGCTAGGCAACAGCGGAAAAGATGCTGTAAGTAACATTCAGTTTATGTGGAGGACTTAACTCTTTAGTCTTTGTTAGGAATCTCTCTCATCATCTTTTAACCTATTCATACCCACATTACACCAGAAATAGCCAGATTATTTAGTGATATCTTTCAGACAACGGCAGTATTCGGACAATATTTGTGGGAAAAATATCAATCCGACCCATCCCACAAATTTTCTTAAGATACTTTGCGAATCTATGCTTAATTCCAATGTTATTGTCAAAAATATCGAGGAATTACTATCTAAGGTGATCTCTAAGCACAAACAGGTTAAATTCTGAAGATAAAACCTTTCAAGAGTGAAAAACCCTAAGAACACCTGTTATAGACAGATGTCTTGCAAGATATTTTTCCAAGAAAATCACTCATTTTGAGAAGTGCTTTCTGAGGTACTTGCTTTGAAAGCCACCACGTCAATTGCATAATACTCCTGTCACTGTCAGCCAAAAAGATGTTCCAGCCTCTACAATATGAACCCTATACTTTAGAGTGAATTTAACCCTTCCAACGCAAAGGCTACTTTCATCCAAAGCACAATGACGCAAATATTTTTGAAAACCATATAAATCCTGTCATGTTGGTATTCATTGGAAAGCTCTTGCTGAGTTCTGTCAAATGAGTACCCATATGTCAGGGTTTCTGTCATTTTACAGCTTTTTGCATCAATTTGTATTGACCGAATTAGCCACCAGCAGCATATTAGGGTTAAAATCCAAAGTATTGTGCAAGGCACATTATTGCTTTCTGCAGCTGAGACCTTTCACATCAGCGATGCATTGCATAATACAGGTGTGTTCAATAATTAATTAGTACAGGTGAAGTCTTTGATCTTGTGGGCGCTGTGCCTGTATTAGCAGAGGCAGCACAATGGAGCCACGTGCTCTGATCTTATGGTGATTAACTCCAGTAATCACCATAGAAGACCTTAGATTTATTACGGGCCAGCAATTACTGCTCTACTACAATGCATCAGTTCATTGAAAGCTAGTAAGTCTGGGAGAGGTTCCAATGGGGGATCACATTGCTAGCTGGCTGGTTTAAGATATGGTGATGTATTAGTTCTCTTGTTTCTCACCCTAAGGCGCCCCCTCTCTCTCTCTCTCTCTCTCTCTCTCTCTCTCTCTTCTCTCTCTCTCTCTCTCTCTCTCTCTCTCTCTCTCTCTCTCTCTTCTCCCCTTCTCTCTCTCTCTCTCTCTCTCTCTCTCTCTCTCTCTCTCTCTCTCTCTCTCTCTCTCTCTCTCTCTCTCCTCTCTCTCTCTCTCTCTCTCTCTCTCTTCCCCCCTTCTCCCCCTCTCTCTCTCTCTCCCTCCCTCCCTCTCTCTCTCTCTCCCCCGCTGTCTCTCTCAAACATTCTAGTAGGTGATAAAGAATGATATTACAAGATTTTCGAAGGAGAGGTGTTGGTAATGTTCAGACAAAAATTTGTCCTTTAAATATCATTTCAACTTGGCTAATTTGGCGAATGAGAAATTATTAAAAAAAAACTGAAAAATGACTGAAACCCTGGCAAATGGGTATGCATATGGGAGTATACAAATATGACAGGGTTTAGATGGTTTTCAAAAATCTTTGTGTCCTTGTTCTTTGGACTCAGCCTTAGCATTGGAAGGGTTAAACCTCCACAAGAAGCAGCCAGGTGTATATAACTAATAGTTGTTGGAGCCCGGGTGGCAATTTATCTCAACATGCAAACTCTCAATTAATCTTCCTATATCTCATAGCTAAGAGCTTTTACATTAACAAAATACTTAAGGATGATTTCTATCTCCGGGTGACAGAAAAAAAACGTCAGAGATGGCACTTTGTATAAAAGGACTTCTCAGCGCTTTCAACCTACGCAAATAAAATTCACTTCTACCGGATGAGGGGCAATTCCTCAACCACGAGAATCATGACAGAAAATATATTATCAATCCCAGCATCTGCATACCTGCGTTATCGCAAGAGACATCGACCGCAGAGCAAACAATACAGGATTGCGTATAAATTGGACAGCTCTGATTTGTCAACAAATAAACGATGAAGAAATGGAGTTAAGTTGATCTAAAATACCAACGGTAAGTCCGGGTCAAAAACACAACCGAAGCAGCTGTTTATCAGAATATCTGAGGATTTTTGAAGTTTAAAAATACATAACTCAAAATAAAAATGTAAACAGAGGGGCACTGAAATGAAATGAACATCATTCTTGACATTCTATAGACAGAAATCAGTACTGAGTAGGGCCACTTTATCCCATTCACACTTAAGAGTTCCTCTAGAGATAGTGTCTGCTATTTTCATACTTTTGGAAATAACTTGGGAATAAAGCGAAAGATTGCAAAATATTTCAAGGAGAGTTGTTGTTTATCTTCTGATCAACATTTCTCCTTCAAATGTTTTCCAAAAAATGCTTTGGTAAGGAAAATATTTCCAAAATCGTCAGGCCTCTTTCGGCCGCTATGAGCATTAATGGGTTAATCAACCAAGTGAATAGATATGGATGAATGCATCATATAACTAGCTTTGCATTCTGACAAATTTGCTGATATCTCAACACTTATAAACACATGAATCCAAAATTACCTCAGGACATGTTTATAAGAATAGCATGCTGAACTGTCAGTCAAACATTTTTTGGTGATATTGATTTTAGCTGGAGTTATCAGCATATTCCTCAAATCTGGTATACAGAATACAAAATAATGATATAGAAATACAGAATAGTGATATGGAAATACAGAATAGTGATATGGAAATACAGAATAGTGATATGGAAATAAAGAATAGTGATACAGAAATACAGAATAGTGATATGGAAATACAGGATAGTGATATGGAAATACAAAATATTGATATGGAAATAACAGAATGGAGATATTACTTACCCATTTCCATTTAAGGCAAAGAGAGCAGGCGGAGGCGTGGGGGGTCTATAAGACCCATATAAACCTTGATCATCTATGTAATCATCTGTTTGCGTTGCCACGGAGACCATTGTGGACGAAGACGAAGACCTCGTTTTCATTATTTCTGCTCGGGAGTTATTTTTCGAAACGCGCCGTAAAACCTCAACCACGATGGGTTCCTTGGCAGTGCGGAATGCCTCCACTGCGTCCTCGTGTGTCGATTTCGCTAAATCTTGACCATTCACCTGCGAGAGAGAGAAAGAAGAATGCTGTCAGTGAAACATACTCTAAACAATGCACTTCATTTCATCCCAGGTGGTCCATTTCACCACAATACCTGGCTTTGTGCCACTTATCTACATATTCTATAGAAAGTATGGCCATACATCTGCCGTACTACAAGTATTTAAGCCATTTTACTAAATCCTTTTAAGCTCCCAGTGGAATCCACTTCAACAGTTGGCCAAACCCATTCATGCTCGTTGTTTACCTTGAAGAGGATCGTCTGCATTCATAGATACTTTTGAAAATAACTCCCCAAAAAGGCACAAATGGACCAAATATTTGAAGGAGATTTGTTGGTTGAGATTTCAGCAGTTTTTCTTCATCAAATATTTTCAAGGAAATGCTTTTATCAAAGAGATATTATCGAAATTGCCAGGCTGTTTTGAACTTTTCTAGGGTCATGAATAGGTTAATGTCCTGCATCTGTTTTGATGGACATTCATGTGATGTTTATTATCCTTGCACTGAACAGGTGAAAGAGACACAAAGTAACATATTACAAGGGGATTACAGCTTATTCATGTGGTTTCTGGACTGCACAGAACAATAACATTATACACACACACACACACACACACACACATATATATATATATATATATATATATATATATATATATATATATATATATATATATATATATATATATATATATATATATATATATATATATATAAATAAATATATAAATTTATATATATATATATATATATATATATATATATATATATATATATATATATATATATATATATATATATATATATATATATATATAAATATATATAAATAAATTTATATACTCCTGACTATTTTGGTACTATCTTAGTGACCATAGCATTATTTGAAAAAGAAATGAAAAGGGAGAGTTGATCTGAACCAAAACAACAACTCTCCTTCAAATATTTAGTAAATTTAGGCTTCTGAGAATAAAGTGAAAATAAAGCAGAAATTCTAAACTATATTTGGAGGAGCCTTATAAATCTAAACCTCAGTGCTAAACATTTCTCCTTCAAATATTTTCCTTATGATGCTTTCATCGGAAAAATATCACCAAAATAGTACAGCCAATGTTTTTCGGCCACTGCCTGAATGAAAGGGTTAACAATACAGGTCACAGTTGCTGCTCCGTAACCCATATTTGGAGAAAGCCATTTTTTATGGCCGAGCAAAACAAATAAGCGGTCCGATCATCGGCACTAAACATATTATTCTGTGATCTATTTTCCCAATTGGCCGAGCTAATCGAGTCAGCCCATCCACATATCAGCACTATAGAATCACTGGAGAGAAAGAGTCCATGCTGCTATTATTAGGGAGACTTGAAAGGTACACTGCATAAACATACCATTCTAGCTTCGAATAATACATGTTCTATCAGTAAAAATTTGATAGACCGATTTTGATCAAGATTTAGAAAAACATACATACAATGCTTAGCTATTATTAGGGAGACTTAATAAGTACACTGTGTAAACATAACATTATAGGTTCAAAATATACATGTCCACATGTTCTATCAGTAAAAACCTGATTGCATAATTTTGATGAAGATTGAGAAAAACATACATACAATGTTTTTCTTCTTTTGATAATCTAGTTAATTGATGCTATTTTTGATAAGAAAAAAAATAAACAATGAAAATCACAAACAAAGAAAATAATCGCTTAATAGTTTCTAGTGCTGAAAGGAAATTATTTCTAACCACCTCTATGACTACTGTTAAAGGCAGGAAAACCACAGAAAAAAAAGGCCCATCAAGACTCAATCTTCATCCCGAGTTCTATCTTCTTACTCTCATGCTGTTTATACTAGAGTAGGATCCTTAAGTCCCTAAAATGTTGACATTCCCTTCAGTGTTGACCAAGCAGTGTGGTCAAGTGTCAGGTATGGTAGACAGATGGCACCACCTGGTCCTCCTATCTCTATAGATTTTAGGATACACTCAAACTGAATCCTCCATTCCCCTGGTGAGATAAGTGTAAACTAAATGGACCACTATGGCCACCTAGACTATTTGGTGCCTGGAAACAGAAAAAACATGACTGAAAATACATATGACAGCCTAAAAATCTAGGCTATAGTCATATCTGCTTGAGAATACACCACTTAAAGGAGACCAGTCTCAAAAGTATACATTCACCTGATAGCAAGGCCAGCACCTGCTTTGAAAGACTACTCTTGTGCATCCTAGTAACACTCTCATGCCAATGGTATTGTTCAATAGTTTTTATATATACATTTCATCATATTCAGGTTAGGTATAGAGATAAAAACAATGCTTGACCTATGTGTGGCTATAACAGTACAAGTAACAGTATGGTGTCTTTTAGGGGTTTAACTGTATATTTCATCATATTTCAGGTTAGGTATAGAGGTAAAAACAATGCTTGACCTATGTGTGACTATAACAGTACAAGTAACAGTATGGTGTCTTTTAGGGGTTTAACTGTATATTTCATCATATTTCAGGTTAGGTTTAGAGGTAAAAACAATGCTTGACCTATGTGTGGCTATAACAGTACAAGTAACAGTATGGTGTCTTTTAGGGGTTTAACTGTATATTTCATCATATTTCAGGTTAGGTATAGAGGTAAAAACAATGCTTGACCTATGTGTGACTATAACAGTACAAGTAACAGTATGGTGTCTTTTAGGGGTTTAACTGTATATTTCATCATATTTCAGGTTAGGTATAGAGGTAAAAACAATGCTTGACCTATGTGTGGCTATAACAGTACCAGTAACAGTATGGTGTCTTTTAGAGGTTTAACTGTATATTTCATCATATTTCAGGTTAGGTATAGAGGTAAAAACAATGCTTGACCTATGTGTGGCTATAACAGTACCATTAGTAGCAGCAGCAGCAGCAGCAGCATCCTCATCACCCATGCACCTGGTCCATGATAAATCACTAGGATGGAGACCTAGGTCTGTGTCAGTGCATAGCTAACCACATAATACCAGCCTGCAACTACACCACAGCCGCTGCCAAACCTCAACCTTAAACCACAACTCTACACCAAATACATGTTCCTGTGGTCATCTAGAGAGGGTGTGGCCAGGGAGCATGTATAGTTATCATGTTGCTGATGACCACATAATGAGAATTATTGGTAACAGATTATCACTAATTATCCTCCAGAAACACCTGACCAAAATACTGGTCAGCACTGGTCACTGGACAAAATGGCCACTCTGGTCATGGTCATACAATTATAAACAAAGCCTAAAATCTCTTCACTTCCCTAGCTATTCTCGAAGAGGAATGTTCATGCTCTGAGAGAACTTTATTCTTAACTTATGTGGATTGCTTCATATCTCCCTCTGGACACATAAAGAATGCATAACGAGCAGCAGTGGCCATTAAAGAATAATAATTTATGTTATGGAAAATGCTATAAGTTGAAAATGTCCCAACTGTCTAAATACATATTAACGTCATCTGATTTGCATTGCATTATCTAAAACCTTATTATATGAAGAATGTAGAATAGAGTGGCTCAGGGCTATGGGAAAATAGTTTATCATGGGGTGAAAAATTCAGAGGGAGCTCAGAGATCAGCTTCCGTCCCATTATATAATATTAACACCTACCATATGTTTAGAGACATAAATATTAAATATTAATTTTTCATTAAAGCACCCCCTGCAGGGCAGGCAGCATGGAGGTATGGATATAATGAAATATGCGGACTGTGTCAGTCGAAGCGAACTGACAGCGAATAAATAAACACGACGGCTCACGATGGCTACTAATAATCACGAGTAATGAGCGTGCCCGCGCAGTTGGGTCCTTGGGGTCTCGTAGGATGTCAATGAGATACGCTTTAGCCATTAATTGATGCGACTCCCCACAGCGTACCTGGTCTTACCTGGCTAATACCATTATCATCCTAGGTCTAAATCAATAGTGGGGTCAATGAGTGTGGTTAATCCTAATCCTACTGGCTCCAGTCAATTTCATCAGAGTCAAGCCCGCGTAGATTTCCCTCATGTACAAACAGAAATCACTACATACCTAAACCCTGCGTACATTTCCCTCATGTACAAACAGGAATCACTACATACCTAAACCCTGCATACATTTCCCTACACACTACATGGAATTCCTAATCCCAGCCTCTTTGCATGCACCCAGAGAAATGGATGTTGTAAAAGAATTTTTTGCAGGTCTAGCAATTGCAAAGTTTTGTGTATGAACATATTTGAAATAAGGTTTAAGAATAATACTCTATAGCACCACTTGAAGCTGTAGTTTCTAATTATGATTTTAAAAAGATATATAGATACAGGTTTGATGTGTTCCATGTGTGAACACTTAATAAGTGTGGCAGTTTCTAGCCTGAAGTCGTCTGTAGGTATAAACCACTGGCTAGCTGCTGACCCCTACATCACTCAGGCCAATGCTTGACCAGGGTTTACCTGCCGGTCACCTGAGGGACATGCTGCTGATACTACTACTGCCGTTACTGCTGCTGCTGATACTACTACTGCCGCTACTGCTGCTGCTGATACTACTGCTGCCGCTCCTGCTGCTGCTGATACTACTATTGCCGCTACTGCTGCTGCTGATACTACTACTGCCGCTACTGCTGCCCTTAATGCTGCTACTACTGCTGCTCTTATTGCTGCTGCTGCTGATACTACTGCTGATACTACTACTACTACTACTACTACTACTACTACTACTACTACTACTACTACTACTAAGTACTACTACTACTACTACTACTACTACTACTACTACTACTACTACTACTACTACTATTACTTCTACTACTACTACACTACTGCTGCTGCTGCTGCTGCTGCTGCTTCTACTCATACTACTGCTGTTGTTGCTAATACTTCTACTGCCGCTACTGCTGTCCTTACTGCTGCTACTACTGCTGCTGTTATTGCTGCTGTTGCTGATACTACTGCCGCTGCTACTACTACTACTGCTGCTACTACTCATAATACTGCTGTTGTTGCTGATACTTCTACTGCCGCTACTGTTGCTGATACTACTGCTGTTATTGCTGCTGCTGATACTACTGCTTTTGCTGCTGTTACCACTACTTTCAGCTACTGCTGCTGCTGCTGGCTTTCTGGCCTGAATCCATACATGGCTGTGGTCAGAGCATGCAGTATGAAAGCTGGTACCTCATCCTCCTCCTACTCCTCCTCCTTAATGTGACAGGTTGCCTTAATAGCCCAGGGTTTATTGAATAAACTTGGTAAAAAATGCTTTTAGCATTAAGTGGGATGGCCCATTTCTCTCCCTGCCTAGACTTCCTCTCAGGATTTTAGAACCTCTGGTGGCTGTGCATGATGAACAGTCTTGAGGGGTCTTTCAGTTGCAAAAGTACCAGAGAGAGCACTTCACCATACTGCACATTTATGAATCAACCAGTCAAATTTAACGGATTTTGCTTAGGAATTTCTGGAAATATTGTCTTTTGGATGTATAATACTTTTGACGATAACTTAAGAATTAAGGATGGTTTTACAAAATATCAGAAGGAAAGTTGTTGGTATTGTTATGAGTAACATTTCTTTTTCAAATATTTTCCTAGATACGCTAATTCACCTGGGAGATTTCATCAAGATGGTCAGGCGGCATTAGTGGGATAAGCTCAAGTAAGGTTCCATTAGAGATTTAAACCGAGATCTCATTCTTGAGAGCCTAGTGTGTGACAGCCAAGACTCACCCAAATACTATGCTAATAAGTATCAGGAACTAAGGAATCTGGTGAAAACTATTAGCAGAAACTCGACAGCGGATGATTTACAAATGCCCCAGGGATGCAAGAGAATAGAGGATAGCTTAAACCTTCTCCAAACTTCTCCATATTTTTTCTCTCTCAATACTGCCTCAAGGAGTAATTATTTTGCTCGTGAATATTCATAGCCTATTTTTAAAGATCACTGAGAAAAGAATGGTGGGTAGTTACATTGTTACGAGGCAGTTTCCATCCCGACTCCCATAATAACATACTCAAAGTAATCTTCTACGCCACCAATTTCCTTAAGTAGTCATTCCGAAACAACCTCCAATATCTAACTACTATATGATTGGCAAAGTATACGTGAAGAAAACCAATTTCATCGCCATACGGTGGCATCAGGGCTTATATAGACATACCTATCTGGGACTAAAGCGGGGTAAATCTATCTTTTGCTATCAGAAACGCCGTAAGACAAATCTCCCCCAGCAAGAATCAATTATAATCTTGCCGGCCGAAATTGATGTCTTTAAGAAAGATATGCTGGGCGCACCATAAACGTGTATCAGTCTCGCCATAAATCTGCGGCAAGATTTGTGATACTCGTGTCGGAGAATGCGGAGCATGATGATGGGTGTGCGGTGGGCGAAGAGGCCATTTTAGAACAAAACCCACTTTCAGCGCCAAGAAACTACCTAAATACCAAATGTAGCTCAGAGACTTCTTAGGAAATCCTAGGATAATACCAGGAATTGCTTGGTATTCCTCTGTTTGGTAGGAACTAATTAAAGCTCTATGCACAGTCCTTACCAAATGTAGCTGAGACTTTTTTTTAGGAAATCCTGAAATTTTTTCAAGGTTAATCCTAGGGAATTCTTTGGTTTTCCTAGGTTCATTTGGTAGGGGGTAATTCAAGCTTCAGGTTCAGTCCTTGCCAAATGTAGCTGGGACTTTTTAAGAAATCCTAGGTAATTTCTAGGAAATGCTTGATATTCCTAGCTTCATAGCCTAATATATATATATATATATATATATATATATATATATATATATATATATATATATATATATATATATATATATATATATATATATATATATATATATATATATATTTCAGGTAGGGCTAACACTATGTATTGTTGGACCCTGGCTGGTATTTGGCAATACAGCTGTATTCACTCAAGCACCTGGTACCACTCAAATATCACCACAAATATGAATCATATCAAATTTTGACCTTTTTGGATAATAGCCAATTAATGACATTTTTGGCAAATCAGCTCGCAATGCAAGAATGTTGTAGGTAAAAAAAAAACTCTTCTCAAGTAAGGCCTTTTCTTTGTTATAAAGGTAATGACATTTTTGACAAATAAGCTTGACAAAGCAAAATTGCAGGTAGAAAAATCTTGTCAAATAAGACATTTTCCTTGTACTTAGTGGCATTTTGGCAACATAGCCTTGCAAATGCAAAAATGCAGTAGATCAAGAAAATCTTCTAAAAATAAGACCCTATCCTTGTAATTAATGGTATTTGCAAGAACGCTGTAGATAAAAAAAAGCTCTACTCAAGTATTAAAGACCTTTTCCTTGTAATCTCTGTCTGGCCCATCAGGCTGGCTCTCAGTTCTCCCTTGATTTGGCTTTCAATCAGGGTATTAAATTCCTCCGCCCCATCTGCCGCGGATTAGACTCCTCTTCGCCCGGAGATCCATCTCGCTATCATCCCATCAGACCGCCACCTGCCTGCGTGTTATTCCCTACGCGATCTTCCTCCCGATCTTCCAGCTACGGCACGGTACCATGGAACCGCATGCTGCTACCCTAAACCCTGGAACCTGGGCACTGCATTTATACCCCACCAACTTATGACCACCGGGCAATCTTCTTGAGTGCCTACATACAGCTGGTCAATACTTGACCGTTTATTTCTGATTGTGCCGATGGGTCAAGTGATAATATTTCAAAATAACCATTAAGATTTGAACAAAATATTAAATGGTACTTTATATCTCATATGGTTTTCTTAACCCTTATGCTGCGGGTGGCTAATCTGGCCAATACAAAATTATGCAAAGAAACTGAAAATTATTGGAACCCTGGCATATGGGTACTCATCTGAGAGTACTCAGTGAGAGCATTCGAAGGAATACCAACATAACATGGGTTGGATGGTTAATATTTGCATCCTTTTGCTTTGGATGAAAGTAGCCCCAGCATTGGAAGGGTTGAGGTATTTGAAGGAAATCTATACATATTGAGATCTCAGCACAATATCAGACTCTGCCTTCAGTTAGTGTGCCTTACTGGAAAGAAATTTGCATGCCTATCAGATCCAACTGACCTAGGGGATAACAGAACTGTATAACTGGTCAAGTGAAGTAAACTGCTAATGTAATTGGTCAGTTTGCACCTCCCTACAGTAATACAGTTCTGAGTAAAGCTGAGAGTTCTTAACCCTTCTAATCCTGAGACTATACTTTTGTCCAAAGCACAAGGATGCAAAGATTTCATTGGATAGCTCTTGCCGAGTACTTTCAGATGAGTACCCATGTGCCAGGGTTTCAATCATTTTCAGGTGTTTTGCATAATTTTGTATTGGCCTTATTAGCCAACAGCAGCATAAGGGTTAAGTATGTAAAGAAACAAACATTTATAATAATTGGCGCTGAGATATTTTATGGTAAATGAGAAAACCACTCTCTCTGATTTTGTAAGGAAAAAGACTCACCGGGGAAAAAACCCTCCAACGATAGCTAATGCATCCTAGCAACTAGTATTAGCAAGGGAAAGGATCAAATGGATTCGATTAATCAAGCCAAGGTCTAAGTATTCCCCTTTCAGCCATTAGCACATAGCAATCTTTACAGCTGTTATTGCTGGTCTGAGCTACCATATTATACATAAACACAAAGGGTCATGAATGTCAATGAAATTTTCTTTCTAGTATCGTCTATCACCATTTTTGTGAATATTCATGTCTTAAAATCTATGTATTTCCTATCCATGTTTTCTATAACTATTTTTTGTGAATAACTGGTCAAAAGTTTCAGTCCATGTTCTTTCCATTTGATATTTTCTATCAGAGTTTTATGTGATTAATGGGCTTTCATTATATATATTTCATTTTTGGATTTTTTTATATTTTCTATCACCAATTTTGCACATAATGAGTTGAAAATATCATCCAATAAATTTCATTTTTGGATTTTTGATATTTTCTACCACCATTTTGTGAAAAATTGGTTAAAAATTGCAAACAATATATTTCCTTTCTTTTGATCACCATTTTTGTGAATAATGGTTGAGATTTTCAGGCCATATACACCATAGGGACTAGTGCGAATGTTCTGTACCTTTTTCATGAGGTATATGAACAGGTTCCCTGAGTGCCGTACGTTATGATTATAGCCCGTCCTCTCAGCATGCGGAAAGGTTTGCCAGTTACCTCTACTCAATAGCTAATGATTAGCCTCTCAGAACTAGCCTGTCGATACAGCACGCTGACGAGGCACACGAACGACGGACCTGGCCTGACCTGTCCCTCGTAAAAAACCTGGCGGAATGATGAAAACCTCGAGTAATGTAATCACATACATATTACGATGGGCGCAGACGGGCGTGATCGGTATAGACGCAGGAGAAGATGAGACCATGTACCACAGAGCTGGAATTCTGAGTGAGAATTTTGTTTATCATCAATTTTCTGCCATATTAATGGTAAATTGTGTCTTAGTAAGCTGTTATTGGTGGGGGGAACTTTGGTGACTCCTCTTATATTGTGTGGGCGTTAATTAACCCTTCCAATGCTGAGGCTACTTTCGTCCAAAACACAAGGATGCAAAAATTTTTGAAAACCATCAAAACCCTGTCATGTTGGTATTCATTGGATAGCTCTGACTGAGTACTCTCAGATGAGTACTCATGTGGTATGGTTTCAGTTATTATTTTTTGCTTCATTTTGTATTGGCCAAATTAGCCACCAGCAACATAAGGGTTAATAACAGACTACATCCCTCCACCAATCTCTCTGCTGCCCATGGTAGCTTTAAGGTATCCTAGCAACCGTAGCCATCTCTACATTTCATCCTGCGCAGCATCCAGAAGAGCCATTACTTGCACCAACAGCTTGTGGATCCTACGATTATTCTTCATATTCTCAGCCCGAAACCAATCTGCCTCTAATCCAGCCCTAAATAACCCTACAACCAATTCCTACACAAATAACATCTTGAATCAGTTATATCTAGTGGAGAGAGATACTGGTAGTTTCATCATGTTTTGACAGAATGTCAACTACATGCATGTATGCTGTGTAGAATCACACTAAAATCTTTGATCCAAAATTATGAAATATGATTGTACGGGTGGGAACAAGATTTCAAAGAAGTGTCTACTTTTTACAAACAACTACATTTCATTTGTAGCCGAACTCACAAAATAGTTTCACTTTCAGTTAAAATCTTTAGTTCAATGCCAAAAGGGGGAAATAGTTCAACACCAAAAAAATCTGCATATCATTAGTTGAATATCAAAAATATGGCAAATGTTTAATGCCCCCAAAATGATTTTGACGAGTAACCTCAAAATACATCGATTGGTGATTTTTGAGAAAACGAAAAAAAGGAAAATGATTGTAAATACTGTATGAAAATCACTAAAAACATCCTATCTTTTAAAGAAAAAATCTCGCCTCAACTTCCATCCTTGCCAAATCTCATCAGGGCATTAAGGTATTCTGGCCATGAGTGGGTTAATTGATTGATATGAGTGGAAGTCGATTTGTGTGTAATTAACCACTACTCCAGACTCTGAAGCAGCTCAGCACGGACGAGGGGAGCGACGCAGGTCACCCTGCGATCCTCCGTACGTGTTCCGTACGTGCCGCCATCATTGCCACTGAAGACGGTATACTCACTGATGAAAGATTCAATGCAAGCTCTTTTATTACCAATTAGCCAAAATCGCCATCTTTATTGTTTGAGCTCCCCTGCAACCAAACCTGGCTGACCCGAAACTCATCTTCCTTCCTCTGCAGCCAGGAACTGATGCTGGTTGCTAGGCAACGCACACCTTGTTGCCTGGCAACCACATTTCCCCCATCTGAAACCTGGTGATGGCTACCTATATGTCTCCCCTCAGGTTACACCCTCCCTACACAGTTACAGATTTCATATGCCTTCTATGATTGAGCAGGCACTCATAGAGGTCTCCCTAGCAACCAACCTGACATTTCACATACAAAGACCTACAGCCTCCAAGATAATGACCACACAGATACAATTATTGTATGTTATATGTACATGCACTATAACAAAGTTGTAAAACCATTTGCAAAGAATTTCCACACACACACACATATATATATATATATATATATATATATATATATATATATATATATATATATATATATATATATATATATATATATATATATATACACACCTATAAGGAAAAACAATTTTGTGAGCAACATTAACAGTATGACAGCTTTCATTCTCCATTTGCAATCATCAAACAGAGTGAATTTTTCAAATACTTCAGCAGCATTAGTTTCATTTGTAGGATAAGTTAAAAGCTGCCTCACCATCAGATCACTCAGATCATGAATGAGTTCTTGATTCAATTAAATGAAATTCTTGAGTGAAATTCTATTTTGATCACATTTTTGTGGTTGTCATTTACTTTACTCCATGCACTTCACCGCGGGAAATTTTCGTGCAGCAATTTCTGAACTGATCAGATAGCAGCGGGTTTCCTAGCCTTCTAAGACGCCTGATCCTTTAATCCCTTAATCCTCCAGTGAACAGGATTAAGTACGCTCGCGCCCCTGCCAAGACACCCATCCCATAATGCACTGCCTCCGGGCCCTGCGGCAGAATCAGGTCCATTTCATACGCCCTGACCCAACCTCCATGCTCCATTAGAGCAACTTTGTCTCCAAAATTGAATAAATTTCTTCAATTATTTGCCTGATGAATCCATGGAATGAATCACGGCGCTGGGCAATGGCCGCTGTCTACCTGAGTGCCCGCGATAAGCCCTGCTCTATTGTCTGGAAAATTGGAGAAGATGCTCCCTCTCGGAACTCCCATAATGCATCGGGCACCATCCAGAAAACTTGCAGAATTCCACAACCTTAACCCTTATGCTGCTGGTGGCTAATTTGACCAAAAATAAATAATGCAAAAACCTGGAAAATGACTGAAACAATGGCACATGGATACTCATCGGAGAGTACTCGGCAAGAGCTTTACAATGAATACCAACATGACAGGGTTAAGATGGTTTTCCAAAATCTTTGCATCCTTGTGCTTTGGACGAAAGTAGCCTCAGCATTGGAAGGATAAGGTCTGCAAAGAGCCTGCTTGTTAATGGTTATTCGTAAAGGACTTGCGTCTATACTCAGCTAATGAATGGGATGTCAAAATTTCTCTGTCGTTTGTTAAAGCACCCAAACTTATGATGTTGCTAGTCTTACTGAACAACCTTTACTTCACATAGTTATTGGTTCTAGGTCCCAGCAACCACCTTGTCAAGCGAATTAGACAGAACAGCATAAGCACCACCTCATTTACTCATCTATAGTCTTTCTGATGCCAGACAATCCAATTGGGCCAACTCTGCAGCGTACATTATGCGTTCACTTTGTGCGTTAATTCACCAGTAATTTCTGACTGGTATCAAATTAGGCAGGTACTTTCCCGACCTGTGCTGTCTGCATCATCATGAGCTCCGAGCAAAAATTCACATCCCGCAAAAAAGAAACGCATTAGCAGAATTGGATCTGCCCAATCGATTTTGCTTACAATATGAGGCTTTCTCTCCGGTTTGATCCCCTGATCTGAGAGGGGGGGGGGGGATTGCCGTTCTCTCCCGCTGTCTCCCTCGAGCACACTGATTTCATTGTGAGGAGAGCCACCAGAGAGGCTTCCATTATACCACGAGATGGGCAATGTTTGAGAACGGCTCGAGGAAACAGGTGCCTTGTGTTGATAGCTTTGTAACATAGAGCTAGAGGTGACGGGGAGACATGGGGGTCAGAATGACGAAGGTCAGCTGTGTGGAGATGGGGAAATGAAGAGGGGGGAGAAAGGGGTGGGGGGGGGGGGGGGTAGGAGGTGGAAGGGGAGGGGTAAAATGTAGCCTGGCTTGACATCCTTGTTATATAGAGCTGAGACATGGGGGTCAGCTATGAGGTGTGTATATGGAAATGAAGTTGGGGGAGGGGGTGGTAAGGAGGGGGAGGGGGGGTATAACCAAAGGAAAATTGGAAAAATGTAACGCGGTTTGACAATCTTGTTATACAGATCAAGAGAGGGAATGGACCAAGGTCAGCTAAGGAGGGGGTGGGGGGGGGGGGGGGGGTGTTAAATGTAGATGTAAATATGGAAAATGATGGCTTGAACTTGATTAATATACCAGTTATATAGAACTACTAATGAATTGGCTTGTGAGAAATCTTTTCTTCCTGAAGAATATCACCCCTAAATCCCCCACTCTCTCCCCTTCCCCTCCTCCTCTCTCCTAAACATCAAAATTGTGAAGATAAATCTCAGCCACCCCTTTATATAAGGCCAACACTTATTGGTACTGAGAAATCCTCCCTCTTCTCATGAAAGTACAGTAAATCTCTCAGCGGTGACGTCCCTCGAATACTAAGACCCCATGGAATGTTTCATTTCATCATATTTGTATACATCATCCTGACCTCCTAGCCCCGTCTAACCCCATTTTGATGACCGCAACTAATAACTTCCCACATTACAGGTCCATATGTATTCAAAGGCTGAGGCGGGGAGCCATACGTAGAAGAAAGATACATGCCTATAGTCCATTGAAGTATCTCATACATAATCCTTATATAAAGCTCTCATCTTAACTCACGTTAACTCACCAACAATAGAACTCCTTCCTTGCAGGTATAGCATTATATTCTTTATACCCAATAGAAGAGAATGAAATAACTGAAAGAAGTACCTGTAAAACCCTTTAGATGTTGTGTAAATGAATATGAAATATTTTGATTTTTCTCAAAAAATAAGAGGTCATTACAATATATATTGGTATTCCTTAAGATAAGGACTAAACTGATATGCAATGGTATACATGTTCTTATACTTTTGATGCACCATAAACTGTATATGCTAAAAGACATGTAAAACTTTCTTAATGCCTTTCTTGTCCCATCTCAGGAACTTCCAAACATAGCTGGCAATACCAAAGAACTCTCATGATAATGCCAGGAAAATTCTAAGAATTATTTTAGGTTTATTTTGTAATGGTAGTTTAAGTAAATATTCTAAATGAAAATTCTATGCTTCAGTTTCTGTGGGATTTAGGGTTAGTGAATCTCTCTCTGATTAATTCCCATCCCCACCTGCCTCGGATGCTCTGCCACATTACTATAGACCCAATCCGATTGGTTAAGCAGACTGTATCCATGCAAATCCCTGATCATCATGGTTTTATTATTAAAGAAATCAATTAAAGACTTAAGGCACTGCCAGCGATGTTCAGCTGTTCCCTAGTAGCGCACATAGTAACCGCCGCATTCCCCATGCACAGGTGAAAAACTATCGTTTCATTAACACACCTGGCGAAACGCGATCGGGAAGCACCGCCGATCGATAATGATGGAAATTTAAAGCCACGACTTACCTGGCTATTGCTAGACCATCCTTACTGGGAGCGATTGTTACGGCAACTCTCTAAGGAAGATGAGGAGCATGGTTTTGCTTTAATAGAGGCAGCCATGATGCTGGGTTGATTTACTGTAGCGGTTAAGACGGTACAGGTAGATCCATTCTTGCCGCTCCGTATATCTATATACAGGTAAGACCAGGATGACTAATCCCGCATCCCTAATCTCTCAGCACAGGTGAGGGAATAGCTGCACACGATCAACTCACCTGCGATCGACACACGACTACGCACACTGCCACTAGCAGGGACACACAGACAGACAGCCAGTCAAGCGACAATGTTAACGATGCCGCCACCCTCGCCATACTCGCTTCTGATTGGCTCCTGCTAGCGCTAATCACGAACAAATTTCAATCCCTTTGAAGTGGGATTAAAAATTCATTAGCAGCGCCGAGGGCTTTTTGTTGTTGAAAAATCTCTATCAGAGGAGCATTAGTGCGATGGCCTGATGCAAGCTGGGAGATTAAGCTGTTCAACCTACCACTGCCAACCTGATTACCACAACTATAATTACATTTCATACAGGCAATATTAGAAGAACAGGCCATGTGAATTACATATGACATACTTGTACCAAGTTCCTTAAAGACATGGAAACCCTCTAAATAACCACAACTGAAGACATCCATACCCTATATTAAATTATATTTCATACAGACAGTATTAGAAAAAATAGGCCATGTGAAATTTGCATGACATACTTAATTGTACCAGGTTCCTTAAAGACACAGTCTGAAAACCCTCTAAATAACCATAACTGTAGACATCCATACCCTAAGTTGAAGGGCAGTATTAGAAAAATTAAAAAAAAAAAAGGCAATGTGAAATACATATGACTTAGTTTTGCAAGGTTTCTAAAAGACATATCTAGAATTACCTCTAAATAACCACAACTTTAAAATGTCCTTGTGCCAGGTTCCTTGAAGATATATCTAGAATTACCTCTAAGTATAAATCGCAACTTAAAACATTCATGCCCTATATGATTACATTTCATACAGGCAGTACAAGAAAAAATAGGCAATGTGAAATACACATGATTTACTTGCACCAGGTTCCGTAAAGAATTACCTCTAAATATCGAGAATTACCTCTAAATAACCAAAACCTAGGAGATGTATCCATACCCTATATGAGGGGATTTGAGATTGGTAGCAGCATAATCTAAGCTGATCATCATTACAATGCTGTAATGTTGTGCTGCTATAATGATGGCAATGTGGTTCATAATGATGCCATTATTACTGGTCATCTTAAGAGTTATATTCCCAGCATAAATTATGATAATGAGCCATCCAGACAGGGATCAGTGCTTTCTTCACTATTAATTAGAGGCCTTATGATTCCTTCAAAAATCTAATATAATCTCTTTCATAATCAGTTTCTAATGAAAACACATCACCACCATTTAAAATGCCATTTTATCACTCAAGATGAACATATTCATACTTCCATTTATTGAATGAGAACTAAAACATTTATTAAATAGAAGCTGCTATCATCATCCGATCATTACATCATCCCTGTATTGTCATAGAAACAGACAGGTGGGATCACATGTTGCCATGGCAACAAGCCATTCTTCAATTTCACCATCTCAGAAATTACCCTGTCTCATATTTTAATACCCGGTTCTCTTCTTCACTTCTTCCTTTGTAGACATTTGGGTATCCAGCATTCCATTAACTATTTACATACTTAAATCACAAAAGTCTGCCATGACTCTCCTTGATCTATCCTAGATATCAACTGTTCTGTGCAAAAAAGCAACAGAAACTAGTACATGATGTACTGATAATCCATACAACTATAAAAAATCAATACAATATACTACTGTTGATAATGCAAAATGCATGTAATTAAAACACAAACACACATCTCAACACCTGTGAAAAATTCAAGGTCAAAATGTAACCTGAACACCAACAAAATCCTCATTGTTACCTCAGTTCATGTAAACAGATATAGACGAATGCCATATCATAGTTGCTATTATTACATCTTAGAATGCCACCCAGTGGAAAAATTATAACTATTCATATATATATATATATATATATATATATATATATATATATATATATATATATATATATATATATATATATATATATATAAATATATATATATATATATAAATATATATATATATATATATATATATATATATATATATATATATATATATTTATATATATATATATATATAAATATATATATATATATATATATATATATATATATATATATATATATATATTTATATATATATATATATATATATATATATATATATATATATATATATATATATATATATATATATGTATATATATATATATATGTATATATATATATATATATATATATATATATATATATATATATATATATATATATATATATATATATATTTATATGTATATATAGATATGTATAAATATATATACAAATACACACACAAAAACACACACATTGAGATTTTCTTTTGTCAATCCACCAAAAGATACTGAATAGATCTATCAAGATGTGCATTTTCCTTTTTTCACAAGATGAAAATTAGAATGCTACCTTGGGAAGTGAGCACTTGTTTAGAAAGCTAGCTGCAGCAAGTAGATAAATGTTTCCCCAAATGCTCCACCATTCCATCAGGTAGAGGCCTGACACAGATGAATGGCTTTTCCCGGGAGCTGTTGCCGGCCACCCAGGATCCGGATATCAGGATCCTAGGATCAGGTATGATGGAGGAGGGGATCACAGGTAACGACTTCCCTCTCCCCACACAGGGCAGGTGCTCTCCCTGTACTACTCAATACCTGTGTTATAAATCACACCATCACCTGTCAACTGAGCAACATCTTCTCTGTCTATGGCATAGCTAGCGAAGTAATGAGGGAACAGGTGGTTTGATGATGTCTATGATATATATATATGTTCATATGTACACATATATATACCCATGTTTAAATATATCTATAAATAAATATATAAATATAAATATATATATATATATATATATATATATATATATATATATATATATATATATATATATATATATATATATATATATATATATATATATATATATATATATGAGAAAATATAGGTAACACAATCTACTTAGATGGATGCCAACCGATACCCCTAACTCAGCTCTGAACACTGTCCAACAGAGAAAGGGATGCAGATTACATCCTGCAAGGAAGCCATTGAAATGAAATATGATACATCACACGTCTGATACTGTAAGGCTTCTCTCTGAAATCTGATGAGGAGTTATGATAGAGTGCCTGATTAAAGCCTGCAGGGGGTCTCTAGAGGAAGCTAGGGAGGGGAGTCTGTGGACTTCAGGTACTGGAGGATGATACCTGTGTTGTCAGCATCATTGTTATGGTAACAGTGGCCAGGTATCACCTGCTCATTAGTGGAGGCAGCCAGGTAAAGTCAGGTGTGTGTAATCCTCTACTGCTCTACCTGCAGGCTTGTCTCATCTTTCCTCATTAGACTCACGTATAACGTACATTGTATGTGCCACACCCATCCTACACTTAACAGTGACCATAAAATATCCAAAGCTTTGATGCTATGGATTACTTCCTAAGCATTTTGAGTATTAAAATTTCTGACTTTCTTCAGTCTGAAACCATATGACTACATATATATGTTGACCATTCTCAGGTGATATTTTTGCTCTGCATACCAACCAATAACATGCATTGTGAAATACACACAATCAAGAGATCATATATTTCTTAACAAGATGCAATTTATGAATAGGGAAAAGTAATGAAAAATAATAAGGCTAATTTTATGATTCATCTTAGTCACACTAGGTGGAGCTTTTAAGATGAAGAGAAGTATTGTTACAATATGAAGAGCGGGAGATAATGAGACTCACTAGAGTGCAGTTCATCGAAGTCCCACCAGGTGGAGCTCTAACGATGAAGAGAAGTATCATTACAGTATGAAGAGTGTAGGATAATGAGACTCGCTCACTAGAGTATAGTTCATCTTAGTCACACCAGGTGGAGCTCTAAAGATGAAGAGAAGTATCGTTACGATATGAATAGTGCAGGATAATGAGACTCACTAGAGTCAGGGGCTGCAGGCCATCATCACATGGAAAGACAATAATCACCCTGCCCACAGTATCATCTTGCCTATTAAACTTGACAATGCTAGCTGTGTGACCATTAGCAGAGTAATATTTCCTTGTTTGAGCGTGTGGCTGTGGACCCAGAGGAGAGGGGGATGGGGAGGGGCCGTAGAGAGACACAGGTGCAGGCGACCCTCGGCACTAATGAACAGGGGGAGGCAGCGGCCTTCCCACGTCTCAAGCACTAATAGTAATAGATAGGCCCCCATCAACACCACTATTGTCACGGGGCACTGGCTGACTGCCACGGCCTGTGGAAAGATGGGATGTGTGTGTTGGGGGGAGGATGTGAGTGTGTG
>OZ012687.1:23320829-23363329 GCA_963942565.1 Maea johnstoni
CAACTTACCTTACTGCAACCAAGTCCCATTTTGACAGAGCTGCACCTGGGTGAACTGCATTGAACATGTATCAATCTCTGCCTAACTGCTTCCATTATGAGCTAATAGAGAGATGAGTTTTTTCCCCTCACCATGCATGAGCCCTTCCCTGATGCTGAGAGATAACTGTAGCGACATTGGCTTGACTTCACCTATAGAATATCACTATCTACGATCATCTTCATCATCATCTTCATCATTATCCTCATCATCATCAGATTAGCATAGTGACACATCTGCCACAGATAAGGGTCGAACAATAGAATGCCCAAAATACCAATAATCATATTACACGTATGGCTTCAGTAGGCACTGCCCTGGTTCAACCAGCACCCTTACTATGAGGGTGCTGAACTGGGCACCACCACCCACCATCACCAAGGGCATCAAGTACCCTTCACTACATCAACCAAAGAAAGGGTGTCACCTATCTGTTCCCATCTGCTATCAAACCCCGAAAATCCAATTAACATTACCTGGGCATTGTTACCTGGATTTGTAATTAACCGGTAATGGAAATAGATTGGAAAGTGATTAACTTCATCAGCTTGACTGATCGTGGCCCCCCAGAATTCTGACACCTAGAGACCCAACCCCTCTCCGCAACTATTTCACCCTTTTAGTACGCTTTACGCACAGGGTGCTTGATCAATATGTTGGGTATTAATTCCGGGGTTCTGGGCAGGGGTCCTGGGAGGCGAATACCCCTGAACACCCCTGCGCCGGGGTGTCAATGATAAGTAAACAGCAAGATGAAGTAGAACGGTGTTAGCTGGTGATGTATGGCGACTCATTAGCAGCGATTACAAGGGTTTAGCAAGGGTGAGCGAGTGTGCCGGGGGTAGGGCGCCCTTTCAGGGGTGCCTAGCTGGAACCGATCGGCCCGCTAATGAGCCCGCTTGACACTGACACCGGACGGGTGGGTGGGGGCGCCCTTTGTCACAGAAGGGTGACTCTTGATTAACGGGGCATCACAAAGCGACACCTTAAGTGCCAGAGGTGGATGACATCTCAAAGAAACGTAACTGATCAGTGGAGCATACTTGTTACAAACTATCTATCACCAGTCACCTTCATACCCTCCCTGGCCGTATTCAGGTTCTCTGCTTGAACTATTGGTAGCGGCCAGCCAGCGCCAGGTATTGGGAAAGATGTATGCACTAATACAGGGAAGTGTCAGGTAGAAGGGGGATGTGTTTAACCTGCCCAACTCTTGACAATGCTACAGTGAGACTGGCAGCTAGTTATTTGAGGGATGTCCCCCCCCTGTCAGTAAAACTGCCAGAGTTAGGTACGTGTTACTGCCCAGTATATGTATATCGGGTACACAACACCCAGTGACACCTGAACACCCCTTGTGGGTACGGCAGCTGACAGGTGCACTCAACAGGAAGCTGAGGAATGCCATCCAAGGCACACTTGGGAAGGGGGGTGAAAGGAGTTTGGGGGAGGGGGAGTTGTTGGTAGAAAACATGAAAGGTGGTATGCAAAGCTTAAACCTTGAAGCACTGATGATGGTAAAGATGATGATGATGATGATGATGATGATGATGATGATGATAATGAAATTGATGATGGTGATGATCATGATCATGATGAACGTGATGATGATGATGATGATGAAGATAATGAAATTGATGATGGTGATGATGTACTAGTTATTTGTGAGTGATTATTAAGTTTGTTGATTTGGTGGAAGAATATTTTGTTGATATTTTAGATGTCAGCCTTCCATTCATTACTTCAACTCTGTGGCTCCTTTTCTCAGCATGTTGAGCAAAAGTGTGCAAGTGTGCAAGAGTATGTGTGTGTGTGGGGCAGGGGGGGGGGGGGGTTCGTGGAAGGTGTTTATCCACCATTAATTCTGTCTAAATAATGCCGACTGTTTACATGAAGGGGGGACAATAGTTGTCAGTGTCAGTTGCTCTTGATAAAGTACAGTCTTCATGTCAGGCCCCAGCTCAACCATAGCGGCCGCCGCGAGGAGTGCCAGAGATTGAACACACACTGTTAAGAAGCAATAAAAACGTGTCCGCCCTTTCACATGTCCCAACGATATCCCTTAATTTCACGCATGATGATCGATCAGTTTTTTTTCAGACAAATTTCACAATAGATTTAGGTGAAATCTAGAGCTAATAAAATGTCAAGGAATTTGTTGAATAAATAGCGCCAGTACTTTTCGCCTTCTCGCATAACATGTTGATTATGTTTTTATAGATGTTGATCTTCGAGCCATGCATCTCGAGAGATGTCACATCAGGAAGAGGCTGACAGGAAGGAGGCTCCATGTCTTACCGGTGAAATGCCGATCTTTATATCAAATATCACACAGTACAAATAAGACAGACATCCAGGGGTCGAACAGGAAAAAAATATGATGTACTCTGACCAATCAAATGTAACCTTAGAGGGATAGCTCAAAAAAAGGGTGTTTACTGTGAAATTGAGACTTTAAGGTGCATGGGGTACTAAATAACATCGTAATTATGAATACACACACACACACATATATAAATATATATATATATACACATATATATAAATATATATACATATATATATATATATATATATATATATATATATATATATATATATATATATATATTTATATATATATATATATATATATATATATATATATATATATATATATATATATATATATATATATATATATATATATATATATATATATATATATACAAGTGAGTCACAGTGTGATATAGGCAAATATTTAAGGGAGAAATGTCAATCAGAATCAAATCAACATCATTCCTTCAAATAGGTTGTGAATTTATCCTCTAATATTTAGTAGTTATTGTGAAAAGTATACTAAACCCAGAAGACACTATTCATCATAAAAAATCTCTGCATGAATGGGTTAAAATGCACTCAGCACACATCAACCTTGCCTGCTTGGCTGCCATTTTTGAAGTTTTATCTGTAATTGCATCTGGTGTGCCTAGTCCCCACTGGTGTCCTAACCTGCCCATTTCCTCTGCTCTACTCATCGCGTTCCCGGTCTGCAGACGCCGTCTACTGCGCCTTTTGGCCCCTCTCCACAAATGGAGGGGATTAAATGCTAAGTCCCATCTCAAATAGATCAAAAGTTGGGATTTGCCGAGAAGGCTTTTACACTGGCGATACCTGTCAATCATGATCACCAGTTTCTGAAGGCTGGAAAAATAAGATAAACTCTCTCGTTTACGGGCACAGGCAATTCGGCTCCAGAGATTTTGCTTGTTGTTGCCTTTAGATCTAATATAGACTCAAGTTTCAAGAATATTCCAAAAAAATTATAGCATAGGCTTTAATACATCATTCAGGTACATTCTTCTTACATTGAGGAAATCTCAAAAAAAAGTTTTTGAAAAAGAATTGATAGAGTCTGACTTAAACCTCTCCTCTTATCATATTTTCACTTCATCATCATTAAAAAATACCTACCTTCTTCTTACATTGACTCAAGTTTCAGTAGTTTCTATATTCATTTCTTTCATCATATGTTCAATCTGCACTGGCACTCATTCTTATGTTGTAAAAGATATATTGAGTAACATCAAGGACAATCTATTTATAAATAGACCTCGCTGGTAACATTGAATCACATTCTTCCCCTAATCATCATCATCATCCCAATCATCATCATCATCCCAATCATCATCATCTTCCACTATCATCATTCCCATCTACAACCTCCTCACATCAACTCATATTTCAAGATTTTCTATGATACATTTGCTTCATGGGTTTTAGATTGCACTGTATAGTGATGTAATCTCAAAAAGAGATTGAGAAAGCTGATATTGAATATCATGTTATCATTTTCTCCCCCTTATCATCATCCTTCTCGTCCTTGCCAAACGTGGATCCAGGATTTTAGTTTTGATTGTTCATTGCGTAAGAGGGCAGGGCTCATTTAAATAGATCTGGAAATTTTCCCATTGGTTTAAAGCAAAATCAAAAGTCACCTCTTGGCTAGAAAATAAACATATTGAATTGCAAAGGGAGGTTTTAACGAACCTCTTAACCCCTCTGTATCTGTAACTGCTTACCCCAAATTCTTCCATTTGCCACCTACCCCCCCCCCCCCCCTTCTTCCCCTGTCTATAGTATAAGCAATGTGCAGTAAGGCAAAGCATGGTAGTCACCTGCAGGTAGCCATCTTTCTCTGCCACAGGTGTGGTGGCTGCAGCAGCAGCAGCAAACTACAAAGGGAATCAGTTTCTTCCCGTTGCCATGGTTATAACGGTACCTCCATGGCAACAGACATATTTCTGGAGCTTCTCAACTAACAGGTATCTCTCCTTTCTTCATTGTATCCAGGGTCTGAGTTCTTATGTATTTTTAATTTAAGCAGATTCATGTTGACATTTTTTATTTTTCTCAACCAATGAAAGTTTCTTCTTTGGTCATGAAACAGACCTGATGCATTAAATTTCTTTGAAGCTAATGAGATTTCAAAATTTGACAAACGAGGTCAACAATATGAAGGAGTTCAAATATTCTGGGATATCCTTTTCTCGAAATCTAATTAAAAGGGAAATGGATAGTTCACTTATCAAACTGCCAAGTTCAAGCAATCAAAAAAATAAGGCATTCATTGATATACATTTTCAATCATCGCAATTTTGAAATTGAAAATATCCATAACTGAATGATCTCCAAGTGTATACCTATGAGAATACTGAGTGCAAAAATTCGCTGAAATCCTGTGAGTCAAAGTAATTGCTCATGTATAATAAATCATGTGTGTTGTGAGATTAAGTGTGGTCACGGTGGTTAAATATGGAATATGCAAACCCGCTGGTCGTGAGTCACAGACGCAACAAATGTCTTTCACTTCATTAAGCATTCAATTAGTTTAATCAAACTTTCAACCATTGCAGCCTTTGTTCACATGGATCAAAAATCCATTTGCCATGCTTTTATCAGGCACAGATCAAACATAGAAGCAGCCAGGCTAATTTGCTGAAAACAAAGCAAACTTTTTCTACCATGATAGTCTGTTTGCTTACACTAACATCCTCTGATTTCTACGGAAGTTTAGTCTGGGTTTATGTTTTCCCTTACGATGGATGAAAAACCGAATCATGGTAATTTTCTTTTATCGAATCTGACCGCACTCCGTTTTGGCGTCACGCATGGTGAGTAGTAAGTAGCATGTCCCAGGCATCCGTTCCACCTGGCTTAACGAGCTTTTCACTCACCTGTTCTTCCAGGTGTGTATTGTTCTCCTCCATGATCTATGCTTCCTCGTCGCCAAAAGACAGGTAGATCCACCACAGTGTCTAGAGAGCCACCACCCTACTGCAACTCTGTCTCCTATTGGTCCACGGCGACATGCTTGTTAAGAGATGCTAGATGTCTTGGTTGCCACTGCTGCCGCTGCATTATTGTAATAAGATATCCACCCTGTCCATGCCTTATTCCTTACTCCGCAATGTCATCGTTGCTACATCCCTCGTTAGCCTACAGGTAGCGGCGCGATGCTACTACTACTACCCGACAGCGCTTAGTGCTGCTGCCTTATATGTAGCCCGTACCATGAATAATTAAGCGCAGCAGAGTATCCCGAATGAACGGCGCGCGCTACTGTCGCTTCTATTACCACGCAGACTTTCTCTGGCGCTGCGATCAGAATCGTAGACCGGCGTTTTAATTTGCCGGCTCTTTTTCCATCATGGCTCCATCTCTCCCTCCCGCCGTCAACACATGCATATTCGAGTGCAAAATTAATTTCTTATTTTCTATGAGTACTAGTAGTCGCCATGGCAATGTAATTGCTCAAACAAGACAGGGTCCATTATGAAGAAATAATTACGCCCGAAGACTCATCTGTTGCTGCTGGGACACAACTTCTACCTTTTGTCCCGAAAATATCGGCTTTATCCGCTAAGTGCTGATCATTTTCCTCTCAACAAATACCTCAGTTCTTGACCATTATGGAAAATATTGATTAGGTCATGTCAGTTTCAGCAGCCAGAATTGCATGATTTTCCCATGCAGTCAGGGAAGTCAAATATACCAACTCCAACCGCTCTTATTTATATCAAAACCGAACTAAAAAAGCGCTCTATCTCTCAATACCTGGTGGGACCACAATGAACAGATTGCACACCTTAGAAAAGCATTGTCGCTGATAACAATCCCACAGTGATTTGGGGGAAAGTGCTTCCTAAGTGCTACTCCAATGAATATAGAGTTACACAGTTTTTGTGGCGACTGACAATAGCCACTATGTCTGGATGCCATCATTACCAAGTTTCAATTATGTTCATTTTCAATATCGCACTAAATGCATGTGCTCTAGCTATTAATAAGAGAATCAATTAAAAATACCAGATTTTCTCTCTTTTCATTATCTGATTGCAATGGGGGCTGTGCAGATCTAGTGCTGTTCATATAACCTGCTATTCCATTATTCTAAACCCCACTCTTTATCCTTCGCAAGAAATCCTACTTTTGAATTGATAGAAAAAGATTAACCCCTTAATACGCATAGTTACTTGAAGTCAGCTTACTTCATCTAGGAGTTTCATTTCTGATGAAATCATTTTGAGGAAAATATTTGAAGAAAAAGGGAGAATCAAAACAAAAACAACAATACTTTAATTTCTTAATTTCTTTACACTTTCCTTATAACAATCAGGGCTACAGGAAATATTTCTCAGGGGTAACTCTTAGTATGTATAACTAAAGAAAGCTATTTACAATATAGTTGATGATTAATTTCTGAGGGGTAATATTTGATATATTGCATCCATTTTCAGTTTTTAATTGGTGAAAGTTTATTGCTATAGTGGGCCTCCCCAGTCACTAGAGTAGTGACTATCAGAGATGGAGGAGTCATCATTCATGATTGTTCAAAGATCAATGACAAATTGCAGCCAATATGATCAATAACCATCATCACATTATCACACAAGCGCGCTCTCTCTCTCTATTTCTCTCTGAGGCGTGCACAAACTGGTCCGCTATCACTGGCTCCAATCTACGCTGAATCCCGACGAATCCCGCGCCACAGACTTCAACTGTGCCCCTCTGATACAATTGATCAGCCCTCCACTCCCAAGCACAGATTCCGACCGTATCGCAAAAATGTTCCCATTGCGTAAAAAGAGAATGCAGATGCTCGTCGGACCCGCCAATCATATTTCTTGCATTGATGGTGCCTTATCCTGTCGCGCTATCGCCGACAACATAAATCTATATTAAATTTCTATTAGGATAATTTCATCAGGCTAACTCATTGCAGCCTATTATGGTTTCTATCATAAGTTGGCCTTATCAGACAAATTACATTTGCAGTATAATGTGTGAGTGATGTATTGGGAAAAGCGCTCTGGACTCCTTCCAAATGGCTATTATAATGGCTAAATAGCAACTGATTCTAGACAGGGCCAGGACATCTTCGCAGGCATGACTTCTAGGAAGGGGGGTTTGGAAATATAAGTAGGGGGGGATTTGAAAAAAATGGAGGGTGTATTTAATTCATAGTTCATTGTATACACATGGAAATATTACATCCAATATCGGAGTTCCTTTAATTAACATTAACACTAGGCTGACCCTCGTGGAAGATCTGAACCCGTCTGCAGTCATTGTAGAATTGATTGACAGCTAGGAGTCCCATGCTGCCATCTGGTGGCTAATTTAGTAAACTAAACAACAGAGAATAGAGGATAACACAATGAAAACACTTAATAAGGAATAGTCAAAGCTGACTTGTGCTGGACGCTTCAATAAAGTATGGAAAAACAATATTTCAAAATGCATGAATATTAGAGGGAGCACCAAGTAGCCATCTGGTGACCAATTAAGTAACTAAATGCATTCAAACCGCATATTCAATTCATAGGAACAACATGACACCTGGTGGCCAACTATGTAACCTAAATATGTCGAAATCATAAGGGGATGTATATGCTATTATCTTGTGGCCAAGATAGTAAGCTGAATAATGGTGAATAAGCATTAAAGTTGTGTGTAGTTATAACAAAGACTAGGCAGCTTTTTATTGCAATAATATTTCAAAATGATCATTATTTGTAAGGAAAAACGTTGCTAAATACATACAATTTATAAACTGAAATCAATGAGTGGGACAAGCGTGATTTCAACTAGATTTATTACTTATATTTGAATATCAACTTATGTTATAAGCAATATATATCTGAGAAGGGAATTGGTTCAGTAAGACAGAGCTTAATACAGTCTCTGAACCCATATATTTTTTTCTTTTACTGATGAAACCCAAACATCCCTACTTGAACTTTCATTAACCAATGAAAATCACTTACATGTAGTTTTATCAAACCAACAATTCAGGATAAATAGAAGGATGTGGAGGAGGAGGTTAGTAAAATCCCCCCTTACATTCCCAACTAAACCCCCTTCCTATATTGACATTTAGGCCAATACCTTTTCATTATCACTAGATTCAGGCTCATGCCTTCATGGCTAAGCAAAAATGGCCCTTTTAAGGCGATACCCTTTTCTTCCCCTCCTCTTATAATCTTAAATCAATTTCAAAAGTTGAAAAGGAAGTTGTTATCAAACTTGAGCTGGGTAGAATATAGTATAGAAATCCATGTTTGCTCACATCAGAGCTGACTCCATTGAACTGAGTCTGGGCTATTTGTCCCCGTAGCTCTAAAGAGATATCGCGCCAGCATTGAAATTGCACGCTGCAAATTGAAATCTTTTCTCCGTACATTGAACACAATAATTATAAGGCAGCCATTTCCCTTCAGACATCCACAGTGGCACTGTAATTTTCTCTCCATTAGAGGCTGGGGTAATGGGGGGAAATAATGCCGTGTGCCGCCGTGGCATCGACTCCTCCTCGCGTCGTATATTTGTTCGCGGCAATAGGACATCACTATTAGAATGCACGGCAAACAACATGGCCGTAGAGTTGGTGTCGGCACGATGATCGTTTCACATTCTCGCTGCAGAATCCCCGAGAGTGGCCTTAGGATGGTTGAAAAGCCGACACCACTTTAGTTTATCTTACGCCACTACTTGACTAAACAACTTGGTACCCACCGGGACCGACTGCTGCTGCTACGGCACTCTTTTTAGCCTGGATAAGAATCTTAATGGCTCTTACCACAGGCAAAGGTCTCTCCCCCACTTGTATGCAAAATGCACTGGGAGGCCTCTTGCATTCTAATTGGTCGAGGGATTTATGGCCCAACGTTTCCTCATGATAGCTTTCACCAAGTCACCATTGTTTTGGTTTTCCACCATTATCAAAAGTAGCTGAGACTTCCTGGGAAATCCTTGTCTCAACCTGGGAAAATCATTGGAATTCCTTGGTATTCCAAGTTTTATAATCTTTAAACTAATGCATTAATAGCCTTCACCAAATGCATAGTTTTGGTTTTCCACCCTTACCAAAAGTAGCTGAGATTGTCTAGGAAATCCTTGTATTAACCTGGGAAAATCATCGGAATTCCTTGGTAAAGTTTTATCTATAACCTTCACCGAATGCATTGTTTTGGTTTACTACCCTTACCAAAAATGGCTGAGACTTCCTGGGAAATCCTTGGAATTACCTGAGAAAATTATTGGAATTCCTTGGTATTATCCAAGTATTAGTTGGTTGTCCTTTGGGAGGCAGGGATATTATAGACTCTCAACTCTCTTACCCACCCACCGTGTAGCTATTGCTGCAGCTGCTGCTTAAAGAGTACCCATTTCTCCTCCATATATAATACAAACACCTGTCATTGTAAAACATTTATACTGCTAATGCATAGTTAAAGATGCCATGTGTGCAAGAAAAGAAAAGCAAAGAGATAAAGAAATATAACCAAAAGTGGATAAACAGACTTTTGGTATAATATAATCATCATTCTCATCATCAACATCATCATCATCATCATTATCATCATTGTTGTTGTCATCATCATCATCACCATCATCATCATCATCATCATCATCATCATCATCATCATCATCATCATCATCATCATCATACAGTTCATGTTCTGGCATAGAATTTGCCTTCTGATATTGAAAGATGTTTGAGAAAACTAAGTGGTAAGGAAATGCTTTAGGAAAGATAGTAGTCGACAGCATGCACTGGATGTGTATACTAGTATATTGGTATGCAAAAAAACACACCAAAAAAAAACAGTTCATTTTTCAATGAAATAAATACCTTAAGCCACATACCTTAAAGGGCATAGACACAGCTGAAATATCTTTTCCCTGTTTGTGTGAGTGAGTGAGTGGTGTAAATGAGTTATGTTGAGTCTAGATCAGGGGGAGTAGATTTAGTTCTCCCCTGCCGACTCCCCTTGGCCCCACATCCCTGTGTCCATCATCCCTACCATTACTGTACTCCTCATCATCCTCATCATCATCAGTGCTGCCACGGTCCCTCCTCCGCTTAGCCTAACCATCACTGGGACTGCATCACTGCTGTGCTGGTGAAGGCAGTGGAGACGGTTGCCGTGGTGCTGGTGGTGGTGATAGTGGCGGAGGGGGAAACCCTATCCCCCCTGCGCTCATCTTTCCCCCACGTCTATGTTTAGCACGCCAAGATGCTTGCGAAATTGATAACATATGACCAACTTACAAGCTCACAGGCCTATGTTTATCAACAACGTAACTATGATGTCTCCTTCACCAGCCCACTACAAGCCAGCAGCTAGCAGGCAGGGCTCTGAGAACGACCGCCTCCGACCAATGCGCTCACTCACACAGGCCATGCTTGCCTGCCTGTTGGCTTAATAAAATGTTCTCATGCAAAACACTCCATCTAACATTTCAGAACTCTGTCTCTTTCCCCGTCTACATGATCGGCATATGATTTGCAGTCATTCTGACGATTTCTTGAAGGGCCCCGTGTTGAAATAACAAGCGTCAATTATGAGAAATGTCAGTGTGTGTGATGGGCAAACAGAGACCTCAGCCTCGCTGTTCGACATCACGAGGAAACAGCGGCGGCAGTCAATTCGGGCTTTGACAAACTCCCTAAGTGAGGGAAATTACCACTGGAATAATATTTGAATGGTGGGGGGAAACAGAAACACTCACTAGTAGAGCTCTGTTATAGTATAGGTCACTCAGGACACATGATGATGATGATGATGATGATGATGATGATGATGATGATGATGATGATGAAGATGAAGATGATGCTGAGGATGATGATGATGATGATGATGATGATGATGATGATGATGATGACGATGACGATGACAATGATGATGATGCAAATGATGACGATGACAATGATGATGATGCCAATGATGATGATAACGATGATGATGATGACAATGATGATGATTATGATGATGATAATAACAATGATGATGATGATAATGATGATGATGATGATGATGACGATGATGATGATGATGATGATGATGATGATGATGATGTTCATGACGGTGACTCAGGTGATGATTTCTCAAACTAGTACTGGGGTTAAATGCCTGCCGCCTGGGTATAATACATATAGAGTGCATATGTATGATCAAAAGTTTATCAACTTTTGGTATGATACAGTATTAAAGTGTTGCTGCAGGGGAGAGGAGAGGGTTAATGATATTGAGAGTGTGAGGCTGGCTAGGGCACCTGCGGGACTGATAAGAAGATGTGCATGGAATGTCAAGTGTTGGTTTATTTGTTGTTGTAGTTATTTCCTGCCTTTCTCAGCAGCCAGATCTGACCACTACCTGACTTGTATGTAAACTGTCCTACTATCACCCATGATGTTGGTATCTTTAAGGTTGAATGAAGAAAAGGTCCCTGCAAGCAATGGTTAAGGATTTTTTTTATATTTTATACAAAATGAACTATTTTCATTCAAACCTTTCTTAACAACCTCTCCATGAAAAAGAACAGTTCTCAGTCATACTTTTCTTGACATCTCTGAATTTTAAAGTTATTTTCAGTTGTTGTAGACACCATGTGGATGCTATTCATATATTGGATTAAGGTTAATATCTGTAGCATGCAGCAGGGAGCGATAGCCAAGTAGGCTATTTGGATGTCACAGGCATGGCAGCGATTAACAGAGTAGTGGCAGAGCTGGTGTGGGCCATGATAAGATAACTGCTATCGCACTCTCTCTCTCTCCTCCAGTCTCTCTCTCTCTCTCTCTTTTTCTCTCTCTCTCTCTCTCTCTCTCTCTCTCTCTCTCTCTCTCTCTCTCTCTCTCTCTCTCTCTCTCTCTCTCTCTCTCTCTCTCCTCAGTAGTACAGAAAGAGGGTAAATATTAAGCCTAGAGAGTCTGTCTGTAGCACACAGGTCATCCATTATGCAGGTGTTCTCATGTATCGATCGAATTCTATCAACACTCCATTAATTAAAGCATGAAACTTCAATGAGTTATTCCCTCTAGTATAAAAATCATAGAGCTAGTTTAATCCTCCACAGGAATTGGATAATTGAATAGAACCTGGATCTTATTTAAGTTCATGTACATTCTGTATCTGTTATAATCATAGTGAACTCAGTTCAAATCTCTCTCTCTCTCTCTCTCTCTCTCTCTCCTCTCTCTCTCTCTCTCTCTCTCTCTCTCTCTCTCTCTCTCTCTCTCTCCTCCCCCCCCCCCCCTCTCTCTCTCTCTCTCTCTCTCTCTCTCTCTCTCTCTCTCTCTCTCTCTCTCTCTCTCTCTCTCTCTCTCTCTCTCTCTCTCTCACCTGTATATACAATCCCTATCATAAACAAACATACTGAACTCGACAAGCAATACAAACATGGGCACTAAATCAAACCACAGGATCAATTTCAAAATTCTTCCATTGATGGCTTGATTCCCAATGCATGTCAGTAAATAATCAAAACCATGTTCGCCATTACCACAAACATCAAAGAATCACATGTTTGTTTACTTACGTAGAGGGCCCTTTATATGCTGCTATTGTGTGCTATATGACAGATTAATCCCATGGCCTTAACATATGCTATGTGGGGGAGGGAGGCTTTGCGGGTTACTGGGTGGCCTGAATACATTCCTACTGACAACAAATTTCTTCTTTAGTATTTAACCCGTTCATGCTAAGGAATTCCTCCAGAAATTGTTGTCTGGATCTATGCTAATTTGGATAATAACTTAGGTCTTGACGATTATTTTACAAAATATTTGAAGGAGAATTGTAAGAAGTATTCTGGCAAACAATTCCTCTTCAAATATTTACCCAAATATACTTTCACCTGAAAGATTTCACCAACATTGTCAGACTCCTTTTGGCCATTGCAAGCATTAATGGGTTAACTACAGTCTCCAGTTTAGTGTGAGATAAAACTGGAAGGCATTCCAGATGCTCCCCTATATAAGTAGATTCAATCCTGAGCACTGCATGGTGAGAGACAGGGCGCAGCCACTGGCAATGCCATAGACCAATATACCAGAAGGAGTCCTTGCAAAATACAGCAATTTAGATGTAATATGTTATTTCGGATAACAATTACTACATACTTATATCCCCAACCAAATGTAGCTGTTTTTTTCTAAGAAAATCCTAGGATTTCTATGGTATTTAGTAAGGCATGCTCGAAAGTTCACTTGCATTGATGCATCAATACTTGAAAATGGTATTTCAATTACCCACAATGCACCAGGTATTATACAAATAACAAGAAAATATTCATTGAGTGGTTGTAGAATGTCATGCACGGTGTAGGACTGTGCTCATTACAAAGCGAGCTATTGGGGAGTTTTTCTGCTCGGAGAGACCATTAGTCATGTTGAGCAAGCTTCTCCTTCTCTCTGTACATAGAGAGATTTCCTCCCTCTCCAGGGCACACACGCCTAGCGCGCCAACACCTCACTCTCGGCCTCACAACCCGGCCTCGGAGACGTCTACACCTCCACTTCTACCTGTCCTCAAGTTTCAGAGCTGTCATGGTTGCCATGGCAACCATCATCTCCGATTTTGCAGGATTTTACCTCAAAATGACAGGTAGGGAGAAAGCATTATGTCGGGCAGTCAGTTTAACCCATTAGCACGCACCGGCAAGCGTGAGCTATCAGTCGTCATGTGACAGGCGATCAATACTATTACCCCTATTAGCTCTAAGACAATGCATTAATGCAGTTAGAAAGTGATTTTCACCACTGACAAAAATATATTATCATCTTCATATTTGCTCTTCTCTTGAGTGACTTTAATTCTTGGTAGAACCTAGCGCGATAATTCTCAACCATGAGTGAAGCACTATACACAGAAGGAGAAGAAGACCTCAATATTAAGTTAAAGACATTTCTCAAGTCCTGAGTCTTACAACTATGGGGAAAATACAGTACTGAATATTAAGGCCCTGAAACCATATAAAGCTGGGAAAACATAAGAATTCCTTGGACTATCCTAGGAAAATTCAAGGATTTCTAAGAAGTGTGAGCTAAATCTCATGAGAGGGGGGGGGGGGGGGGGGGATGGAGACTATTGTTAAGCCTAGACAACTATAGCACTTAATTTCTTATTTTTAGTTCTTGCTCAAAATTATTCTCATAACTCAGTTAAATGCAGTTATTTTCATAGGGCAAATCTAGATCTGGGCATTATAGTGTTAATAGCCGAGAGTACTCATACCACTAACAGCCGGCTAACATTTCCACCACACAGACATTTCAAAACAAAGCAAAAACTGCCGCGGAGGACTGGTATCCCACAATGCCCAGCTGCCTGTCTTGCCGTGATGAGTTTATATCCGAGGAAGTCTCCGAAGTCTGCTGAAGTCAAAGTGGAATTTGTGAGTTGTCTAGCAGTGACAGGCCTAAATTCAGAGAAGCAGCTAGCGAGAGAAGTCAATCAATAAGGGACCAAAATAATGGGGAAAATTGAGGTACTAAATAACCTGATTAAGCACAGTGTTTAAGTAAAACCTACTGGAAATATTACGGTTCATTTTCAGCTGAAATCAATCATTCTGACTATGATCTTTTAAGTTATAACAGGAATTTATTTTGGCTTGTTTATATCATATTGTTCAATTTCATTGATTACATCTTGCCCTAAATGAAGAAAAATGAATGAATGAATGAATGAATGAATGAATGAATGAATGAATGAATGAATGAATGAATGAATGAAAGAATGAATGAATGAATGTCAAAGGAATGAGTGAATGGGTGAATAAATAAATGAATGAAAGAATGTATGATTGAATGAATGAATAAATGAATGAACCAATACATGAATGTATGAGTGAATGGATTAACAAATAAATAAATGAATAAATAGATAAATCTGCAGCTGAACCAGATTGCTACCAGAATCCGTTAATCCACAATTAATACTTAAGAATCCAATATTATGATTGAAAGTGTTAAAATTATCTTGAATCTTCCTATAACCGAGGTCTGCCATCCCATTGAGGTTGCTATGTGACCCCCCTCGGTGCTTTTCTCCACTTCCATCATGCACCCGGCATGTTGGCCCTAAGATGGGGACGGCTGATAATAACGACTCCCAGCAGGGGGCGCTAGCTGGGGCTGATGAAACCGTGATTGCTGGCCGATATTATCTGAATCCCTTCCCTCCCAGCATTGTTCACGCTAAAACAGCAATTAGTCCATCAGCTTATGGATTCTCCACGCTGATAGGGCACTGCTGAGGGTGATCATTGGGTGGAGATTAGGGGGTAGGGGGCATGTGGGAGGGGGGGGAAGAGGGGGAAAGTTCCATATCATGTGTCAAAAATGCCAGATCCTGACTCCCATGAACCATGACATGTCTGATATCTGAGTAAAATGCAGCCAAAAGTGTCAATGATGCATTGAATGAAAATTGAATTATTCAAGTATAATTAAAAAGTCACTCTGATTAAAAACGATTATAAGGGAGGTAGTTCATGAAGTATTTTTCACTCTAGTACGAAAGTAGACTTAATTTCAGGGAAAGTGGTCATTTTCAGAATAGATCAGTGAAGCACAGAAATTATTCACCGAGAAATATTTTCCTTATATGTAAGCTTTTTTCCTCTCCTTACCCTCCCCCGCCCTCCCCAACATCTAAATTTGCAACTGAACACCAGACCTTGGTCCCAATAGGTCCATATTGATTGCATATGATGCTTCTCTTAACTCCACAGTAAAAGGTCACTCAGGTTCCCCAAACATCATCCCAGCATAGCATCCATAAATCTTGGGTTTGGCCCTAGGGGGAGCCACTGTCAGACAATAGGGGAGGGGGCATAGACAGGCTCGATCCATGGGGACCCGTGTTTAATTCATTTCACCTTGCCGCAGGCAGAATCCTCAGCGGCCATCTTGAGTATTTTCCAATATTCTCCCAACGGGGCCGTATTGTATTTTTCCTGCAGAAAATAGCCTGGATGTCTAAAGCACATGCTGACTTGAGGAGATGACAGTTTTGTGATGGAGCGCCAATGTGAATTAAGGCCCACCCTGATGGCAGAGTGGTCTAAGGCATTGCCACTGACTGCTCGCTGTCTCTCGCCACTGCCAGGGCCTGCCCTGATGGCTGAGTTGTCTAAGGCTTGCCACTGACTGTTTGCTGTCTCTGATCACCACTGCCAGGACCTGCCCCGATGGCTGCGTAATCTAAGGCATAACCACTAACTGTTTGCTGTCTCTCACCACTGCCAGAACCTGCCCTGATGGATGAGTAGTCTAAGGTGTTGCCACTGACTGCTAGCTAACTCTCACTGCTGTTTAAATGCAAGTGAGATTCTCCATTTGTGGCCGGTAGATGTTCAGTAATTATCAATAAAGATTTTACTGTACAGTAAACCAGTGGGTCGTGGACCTGGGATAACACATTAATACATATCTGTCACATCTCTGATTGAACTACCCCTCTCTACTACTACAAAGTTTGAATGTATTACTTACCCTATGTGACCCCCTCTCTTTTACTACATAGTAAGAATGTATAACTTACCCTATATATGGCACCATATATCCCGTTCATTTCCAAGATCAAAGTGGCACGAACCAATCCCTTAAGTCGACTGACTTCCTGTTGGGTCATTCCGGCACTGCTGTTTACTGATAGAGAGCTGTGCAAGACTGTTCTCTCTACCTGCCTCTAGAGATGTCTAAACCAACACAGAGCGGTTAAACTCCAAGAACTACTAGTCACAATTAGTTAGCAGGGGGTCTGATCAAAGAACCCGCCTGCAGCCAGTGTTCAGAAGAGGATCAGTGTCAAAAATTAACCAATCGGATGCAAGGAAACAAATATTGCTGTTCTGACACTTTCCAGAGTGAGCCAATCTTTTGATATTACTGGTCTTAATGTCAGAAATCTTGCAACCTTCAAATACTTGAAACTCTTTCTAACTGCTATATAGAGAGCTTTACTGGACTGTCCTATTCTATCAGAGACTGTGGAGCAATTGGCCTTGCTCTGGAAATAATCACTCATACATAGAGTGGAAAGAACAATATCCCCATATAGTGGGAAGAACAATATCTCCATGTAGTGGGAATAATAACACCCCAAGCTGAGGACAACTGGCAGTCAAAACTGTGACAGTCAATGTGCTGCTAACTGACAGTTTAGATCAGGTGGTAGGTGGTTTCCATTACCTATGTTGTCTGCATCTATCAGTGTAGTAAGCATAGTATTTAGGAATCTTTTTGGATGAGAAATATCAGTACGAACCGTTCAAAAAAACTTTCTTTATAATGATTTAATTTTATGCACATGCCAATGATCTAGTATGAGAAATATAAATCAGAACCCTTCAAAATATCATTCTTCCTTTTAATAATTTACTTTTAAGTACATGCCAACAATGATCTAGTATATACTTACAAACTGTGTAAGCATACTGTTGGAGCTAAATAGTATGATGGCAAACCATGGAAAAGTCACAGGGGTAAATCCTGGGGTGGAATAAACTCTAACATGACATGAATGTGTTACAAATTGTGGAGATGTCACTTTAAAGCAGCAAGTAGCAAACTGTGTCAGTATCGGCAAAGGCGAGATTGTCACCAACCAGCTATGAGGTAGCTGTCGGCTGCGAAACTGATCTGCACCTCGGCCGGGTGTTTCTATCGTAAATCAAAGATGCTCCCTTGCAACCTGTCAATCACTGTCAGAAAACCGATAGCCCACATTTCACAACTATTATCTGCATAAAATTGAGATGAAGCATCGGCGTGGGGCCCCTTTCATCCGTTTCTAATCCGGAAAATCTTAAGCCAACTGCATATTCAATGTATACTACCATTACTTGACGTATCTGGTGACAAAATGAAGTCATGTTCTTCACGTCCTGTTAAGCTGAATAGGTATTACTAGTCTCCTTGTGGATCAGCTTTTCTCAATATCGTAACATCAAAGGGAACCACCGATACAATCTTCATGGGAGGCTCTAGTTCTCACAGAATGTCCCATACTGTGGTGGGAAGGGAATTAGGAATTTTAAATTTAGGCTAAATCATGACTTGAGCCACCAATTGTAAGTGGTGGTGTATTTTTAACCAGAGTACCTGGTGAAAAATACTGCCTAACCATAAAATATTTGCATGTAGGAAAAAAACTAGATTGATCCATAAGATTTCATAGTACAGGCAAACTTGGATATGACGGACCACTATACGACAGACAGGTTTTGTCTATGACGGACAATATGCTTGGTCCCTGTCCCATGCATATCAAGTATGTGTCATATGTATATGATGGATTTTGCATATGACAGACCAATTTTCCTGGTCCCATTGAATCTGTCATATCCAAGTTCACCTTTACATATATAACAGTCAATATTCAGCTTTATCATAGGAAAACCTCAGACTGAGTGCTAGTGACTGTGAAATACTAGCACTGGGCAACCAATGAGAGACGTTTGTGATATTTCCACAAGGAGGGCCTCTTATGGTCTGTGTGGTATCCTGCCATTGTACAGGATATCACACCCAACACCAGGATACCACTGGCTCCATCATAATGGAGCAATGGACCTAACATACCCTCAATCAGGGGTACATGTGTATATATGTATATATATATATATATATATATATATATATATATATATATATATATATATATATATATATATATGTATATGTATATATATATATATATATATATATATATATATATATATATATATATATTTATATTTATATATATATATATATATATATATATATATATATATATATATATATATATATATATATATATATATTTATATATATATATAATTCATTAGAATACAACAAACAACTCTTCAGTTCTTCAAATATTATCTGAAGTCATGCATTTTCGTTATATGATTTCAGTTGCATGATCGATAGACCCTGACTGGCTATACTTTTCTAGGGTACCTCTGCTGGATATCCCCAAGAGGTGAGTGAAATATGATAGTGATGGGAAGTCATCTGTCTAAGTCTGGACAGGTAGCAAAGACAAGGATGATAGGAATACAGGTAATTTGGCCCCGAGAACAAGTAATATAGGGATACAAAGATCCCAAGACGTTCAACAGCAAGACCTGCAACATCAGTAGTTAGGCCCCTGTGGGGTGCAAACATATCATGAGATATGTTTGCCCCTAGAAGTAATATTAAAGCCTTAATGACTGTTCACAGGGGCAGTATGTGTATTTAATGTGCGCCTGAAGGCATCCTGGCCAGACCAAGGGCCGAAGGCCCGAGGTCTGGCCAGGTTGCCTGAAGGCGCACATTTAATACACATACTGCCCTCGTGAACAGTTATTAAGGTTTTTATTATTTCTTTCCTAAATGAGACATTTCTTGTGATCTGATTTATAGTATCTTGTGATATATGGTATGCACACCCACAATAAGAACTAAAAAGGGCAATGTTTTCTTCTACTTTCTTTCTTTTAATTTCTGCTATTTATTTTTTATGAGAACTTGTGTAGATAATGCTAAATGGCATTACCTCATTTAACAATTTTGAATCTGAAATATCCATAAATCGTATAAAGCTTTTTGCTTCTCCCATGATAGACTGGTCCCTTGCTCTATGAGTAATATTGGTACTCTGTCTCACACTTACCACACTGCAACATATACAGTAGGATTTGGAGTGAGAGAAAGGGAACCAGCTGAAAAAGAGCCATCTAGTGGGCACACCAATAACTATTTATATTGCAAGTTTCACCACAAAAGTTCGCATATTTTTTATTCCAAAACTTTTTCTTCTTAAATAAGCCTTTGAAAATGTTTCAAAAAATGTGTTACATATTTTAGATTCCACTGTTGTGATCAATTGCGTTTAATGTGCTTATCGTAAGCATTTTTGTTTCACAAATTTACTGACTAAGCATGAGAGTGAGATGCAAGAAGGAAGTACCTATATAAGTTGTCCGCTTTCTTTAAACAACAAATGAGCAATGGCCGAATCATGTCAGTGACTGACCTAGATAGCCTTGCAGGGCATTATGGAGTGAGATTTAATGCCCTGCGGTGGAGGGCATTATGGGGATTTAATGACCGGTCACATGGTACAAATCCTGAGTGCTGATTGGGTGAGCCAGAGGAAGAAATAATAAAAGGATATGAAGATCACATCATTTTCAACAGCAAGACCGGCAACATCAGTAGTTAGGCTCCCTGTGGGGTATTTTTGCCCCTAGAACAGGTAATAAAAGAATGCGAAGATCACCAGACTTTCAACGGCAGAACCAGCAGCTTCAGTATTTAGGCTCCCTCAGTGGAGTGCAAACATATCATGAGGTAATAATTAAATGGACCCTAAAACAGGTAAGTTTAGTTCAGTATTATAGCTTTAGTTCTGAATTAATCCTCAAAAGGGAGCCACCAGAGCTGTTAACTGCATCTCTTAACAACTGTGCTGCCATCTACAGTTGAATTGAGACATCAAACCTACTTCGCATCTAGTAGAGTACATCTAACTGAGCAGCCTGAGGGCCAGGCTAGAATACAAGTGACAGGACATGTCTTATGTAGTCTTACGCTCGGCTGCGACTTGACATCAAAGACAACAACAAGTGGACACCCTCAAGCAGTGAGGTCGGAGGGACGAGATGCCAACCCTGACCTATCCCAGCATCCTTTGTGTTCGGACGGGGATGAGCCTCGAGATGACACTTTCTCTGGGATGAGAAAACAAGTATCGGAGTTGGTGTCACTTTCGAGAGCGATGATCCCATTTGACAGTGCAAACATAAATAGAACCCGATACGAAGGTTGATACCGGGCTGTCAATATTGTGGTTGGGATATCAGAAAAAAATATATTGAAATCATACTGCAATGTACAGAATGTGCTTAGGAAATTTATGTTTAAGAGTTTCTGTGGGAATTGTCATCTGGAGCTATGTAACTTTTGATTTTACAACATATTTGAAGGAGAAATTTTGGTAGTGACTAGGGATCAACATTTCTACTTCAAATATCATCCCAACTATGCTTTAACCTTTTAATATTTTTGTAAGGCTGCTGTTGGCTGCTGCAAGCATTAAAAGTACTTTCCTCTTATACATGTCATACTGTTAGGGTGTATAAACAATACAATGCAATACGATGGGTAAAGCTCAAAAATGTCCAGAAGTGATTGAAAAAATCTTTGTGTTTGCAGTGGCCACTCGATAGGTCAAGTCAATGTACTAACAAAATAGCTTTGATACATTCATATGGCATTCATTTCAAGGCACAGCCAGGAAGTGTATATGCAGTCAGGGTGGCGGTCAACATTAAGCCTTTAATGACCGTACACGTATAAATGTGTCATATTGATTTAGGGAGTCGGGTCAGAGACCTCAGTGGTCCCCTCTGACATGCTCAATCACCAGAATAATCATTTCACAGTCCTGTTTGCCGTTGATGTGCTGGTCAAATCAATGGTCACATAAACGAGAGAATTATCGCTCGTTTTCCATCATAGTGAGGAATTAGTCACACATCCACGTTAACCCTTTCTTCCCAGTATCTTAGATGAATAAAAGAATGGATATGTAGCGAGAGACCAATTACTACAAGCGCTATAGTGAAAACCTGGCTATTGCAATTTGGCCTCAGTGTGATGTCACTAGGAGACAAAGACCAATGAGAGCTCTCGTTATGTTTACATTACAGAGGAACTTTGATAAATTAACCCTTTCCTGTTCAGCTTTCACTTTACGGATTATTCTCCAACACCTAATGCAAATACTATGCTGGTTATTAATTATTTGGTTAGAGATATATCAGAGAAATATTACTTCAATATTACTCAAATAAAGTATTATATGGCACATAAAAAGAGTCCACTCATTCAAAAGGTATAAAGAATGTGTTAAAGTCCAAAAAATGGTACACAAGTTAAAAAGGTATTAGAAGCCAGGGAATCAAAAAGAACCGGTGTCTAAGTCCAGTCAATGGTATGAATGCAGCCAAGTCAGAAAGCCAAGCACTTGATGTCGCTGCTCTTACTGTCCAGCAAGATACCAATCCTTAATGGCTGCTGGTTGTAGTAGGTACATCACAACACAGGATTATAACGGGCCTGCTTAAACACATGAGCAGATAGACAAGCCTGAAGCACATGGCATAAGAGCTTTGTTGAGGGCGAGGGCATTAACAGGAACTGTTTTTGAAGGCTGTGCGGAGAGAGAGACTGCGGTTGGTAGACATCGCCGCTTGGCTGACCAAAGCGTGCGTGCCGCCATACCGCCGCCGTGCCTCCGTACCGTGCCGCATTATGCCGCACTCTCTGCTCCTTGTCAAGCTTTCATGATTCCCCAAGCATGTTATGTGCAAATCATCTGATGGAGCACCGTTTTGGCACGGCTAGGGAGCACGGCCATTACTACACACTGCAGATAAGATAAGGCACCCTAACCGAACCCGAACCGAACCCTGGGCAGCAGCACCCAGAATAAGGGTCTTAGTGGCAGGTCAGGGTCAAGTAGGCTTGAACACATCAGTCCATGCATAAGAGTCCCACTAGTAATATTTGTAGATCGTCTGGATCTATGATAGTTTTGATAGTAACTTTGTATTTGAGAATGATTTTTACAAAATATCCGAAGAAGAGTTGTTGATAATGTTTGGATTTACATTTCTCTATTAAATAATTTCCTATTTTTGCTTTCAGTTCAGCAATGAAAAATGTCAGGCTGCTTTTGGAAGCAGTGAGGGATAAGAACTGCAATTCAAGCACCAAATGAAATAAATCTGTACCTTGTACAATATTAGTATGAGTTGGATTCATTTTGTTAGGTAATAGTTTTTGCAAGCAGTTAGTAGTTAGGAATGCACCCATTTGAATTTTAAAAGGCTCATTAAATGCCAATGATTCCACTCTCTTCTAAGTGTCTTACTGAAGTTGAGAAAACATAGACAGGCTAATTGAGGTATCTCCCTTTAATACTGCTTATCTCAATTGACAAGAGTTGCTTTAAGAGGGATAGAAGCTTCCATCTGCTTTCGTTAATACTACTCTCTTCTAAGTGTCTTACTGAATTTGAGAATACATAGACAGGCTAATTGAGGTATCTCCCTTTAAGACTGCTTATCTCAGAGTTGCTCTAAGAGGGATAGAAGCTTCCATCTATGTTCATTCATAATAAGAAGCATCTCTCTTATCTTCCCTATAGAACCAACGCTGGTATCATCTCAAAGGATGTAGGCTTGTTCTGGTGTATCTTGAGTGTACATCCCTCAGGGTATCAATATTTCAAGTACCAAGTACCAAGTACCAAGAACCCTAATTTCCTATTGTCTTTAAAGCCTGAACATGCCCGTTTAATTGCTTTACGTTTAAACCCATAGTTCACCTGGTGGCCATATCTCACAGGTATAGGATAAACAATAATCCCACCTGACACAAGGGCCGTCTAAGTGGCATCAATTGCAATCAGTGCAAGAGCACCCTAAAACTTGAGGGATACCCTGGAGAGAGCACATCCTCATCTCACCTGAGACTAATTAATCACCAGGTAGGTCAACAACTACATAATGCCAGTGGATAATGATAATGAATGATTCTTAAAGCTATTTTCCTCAGAAGTCCCCAGAATCAGTTAAATGCCTTTTGAGACATGATACCTTACAGACATTGACTGTTACAGAAAAACATGTTCATATTTCCATATGACTATTTTTCATCCACGCCATTCTTCTCACCATCATCATCATCACATCAACTACAACTTAACCTTCTCACCATTTGTCATCCTCAATTCATCATCATCATCATCATTATTAAATTATCATCATCATCATCATCATCATCATCATCATCATCATCATCATCATCATCATCATCATCATATCAATTACAACTTAACCTCACCATTTTTCAACATCATCCTTAATTCATCATCACCATCATCATCATCATCATCCACCCCTCAAAACCACATCTTCCTGTCAGCTGTATTATTCATCAAGCTCTTTCTCTGAGAGCAGCCCGTGAGACTGAGATTGAGGATTCCAGGATGAGGGCTTGGGAGCCCCGCTCCACTCACTGGTACTATCTGCTATCTTAAGCCCATTGCTGACTGATAGCTGTATTTATAGAGGCCTTGAATGAGACTCTATCCCCCTGAGTCAACAGGAGTACTAGTACTACTAGAATCACCCCCCCCCCCCATTCCATCCTTTGGCATCTCCTGTTTCATAAAAATTCTCTAAGTCAAAGTATCTTGGAACTTATATAGAATTTTTGTATGATTAATAATTATTGCCATATTAAGCTTATTAAGTATCTTGGATACTATAGAATACTTGTATCATAATAACTTATATCACCCCCTCCCCCTCACCAGTTCCAATGTATTAGGAACCTGGGACCTTGACTTATCCCTACTGGTCAAATAGACAGCACTAAAGAGTCAGGTTTCTTTCAGTGCAAAGGCGGTGTGCCTTGCGACATGGGTTAAATCTATCATCATTTTTTAAGATATGTCAAATGTCTTGAACCCTCAATCTATTCAAATCTGGAATGCAATGTTGGTTCTACACATTTCTTTAACTTATAATTCCTTAACTAGAACGTTTTGGGAAATATTTTTACTTTAAAGTTGTTATTCCCAACTTGTATACCAAATTCATTTTCAATCATTTATCAAAAGTTTGATATGTTATATTTAAAGTTGTCAGACAATGTGTGCACTCTAGAAGTAGGTAGTTAAAACTTTCTGTTTATGGTCATGGAAGGGTTAAATGCACCCTGTTGCCCCTCTATTTTGCCCTACGCTTTGCCCGATATGCTGTGTCCATCCCATAGTACTCTGCCCCACAGGGTCGTGTACGAGATTTGTGTTTGGCTAACTGTCAAAGTTAGCTTTCTTCTCTAAATGCCCGGCAGCTCATTACACCGCTACAAGAAAACAGTTACAAGCTTTTCACAGCGTAACTCCCCCTGCATAGAAAGGCACAATGCCAGAAAAGAGACTTGTTAGATTCGGTGTCGAGTTTCTCAGAAGTCTTATCCTGTGTGGTCCAGCCTGCTGGTCTCCGAGCCACCACGGGCGAGCAACAACGGGCAACCGGGCTTAGATCTTTCCCCGCCCCTCAGGGCACGATCGTAAAGTGCCCCAATGCCATCAACACACTTACCTGTATGTTACCAGCTTCCATCCCATCAAATATTCCCATAATGCAAGCGACAGCGCAAATATATTAACAAGTTGATGCCGATATCAAATTATGAAGAGACTTGATTAAATTAGGGACTCACCCACCACGATCCGGAGGAGAAAAAGCGACTTACCTATGGGAGAAAAAAAGAAAACAGTTGAGTGAGCATATTGAACGGGGAGGCGCGTTAGACATTTGGCGGTGTGATTATCGGGATAATTCAATTAACCGCTGTAGGTAGACTCTCTAAATCAATTAAGAGAGTGGCTGCAAGCAACGGTTATTGAACAACATCATTAAGGCTGTCGTCGGTGGCTTTTGTGGGCACAAAGGGGCGGAGGTGGACACTATCGCCACTATCATCACCTGGAGGAATGGACGCATGATGAAAAGGGCGGCCGGGAATTACCCCCGGCTTTTGTGGGCGAATGGGGTCATTAAAGGACCAGGATCAACCTGTGTGTTCCCGATGATGATCGCCGTCACGAGGGCCCCCAGACACCACCGACATTAGTAACATTTTAACAACAATTCTTTAATAGCGCCCGAATAAGATCAATCCTTTTGTAATGTAAGGAGTGCACGGACACAATGGCAGATGGCGGATGGATGGGGTACGATATGATATTGGCCAGCCTTTCCTCGCCTGGGGGTCTGCTGTCCCGGGAATCTCAAGGATGGCTAGCCCACACATCACCATAACCCTTTCATGCTTGGAGGTCCCCTAAATGACAAGTGTCGTCTGGATCAGCGATACTTTTGACCATAACTTAATGATTTAGCATTAATATACAAACTATTTGAAGGAAAGTTGTGAGTTTGGTTCAGATTGACATTTCTCCTTCAAATAATTTCTCAAACATGTGCAGGTCAAATTATGTAAAAATAATTGAAGGTAATTTACTCAAAAATATATATATAAAAATAACACATATTCAAATATAATTCATATCATTGCCTTTCAATCAAAATGTTCTGTAACCTGTACCAGGTTAACACAATAGGTTAACACATGTATGCCAGTAGTAATCCCATTCAGTTTTACTGTTAAGTATAAACTCTTGCAATATAAATATGAATGAAATCAAATCTTTTCAAAGTTTAACAGTCCTTATATATATATATATATATATATATATATATATATATATATATATATATATATATATATATATATATATATATATATATATATATATATATATATATATATGTGTGTGTGTGTGTGTGTGTGTGTGTGTGTGCGTGTTAGTACTGTGATGGGGTGGTGAGATATACCAATTGTGTGGTGGGAAGTTTGTACAAAATGTAGGTTAGGTTATAAATTTTCCAAGCTGGTCTGCACGGATGGATGTCAAGTAAAGCACGAAATATGGGTTCCCAGGCGAGTGAAGACCACACTAGAACAAGGGGTGGCAGCAAAAGGGGCGCATACCCCGGTTGGGGTTTCGGGTTCGGTAGGGTGGGATACCACACACGGAGTGGGAGGGGAGCCGTCAGTGCACGTGCCCTGTAATTATCCTCCCAAGCACTTTCAACATGCGACAACACTTGCAAGTCTGCCGGCCCGACCCCTTAATGCCCCTACCTGCTCAATGTCCCCCTCCCATGCCCCCTATCCACCCCTCAGGGGCAGATAATAGCCCCACTGATTGAAAACCCTCCAACCCTGATGACAGATGTGGGTGTCATCACGGACAAGGAAATATTGACTCGCCGTCATTCTGACTTTGCACCCCACCCCACCCTCCCTGAATACACCGCCCTACCCGGCTGTCCCATCCTGGGTGGGAGAGATGCCACCCATGTATACCCCACCCTCTCACCTTTCCCCTATCGTCTAATTAAATTAAACGGCCAGCTCAAAATATTGCGCCCAACACATCGCTTAGCTGGAATGAGACACCTTTTCTATTGTACGCGTACCTCTATGGGAGGTGGTGTAGATATGACTGGTGCTGATGGCAGGCCAATATGACAATTAATATATGCTAATGTGCCAGAGCCTTGTCAACTGGGGACAAAAGTTGACGGTAGATAACACTTGTAAACAAAAGCAGAGGATGATGTGACGACTTGCGATGCCCTGAGGATGATTTCACATAGAGCCGGCCGCTATCTAACCATGAGAAGGTGACATACCTGTTTGTGACACACAGGGGTCATTAATTACTATACTGCATCAGGTTTGGGGCCTATTGGGACCCTAACTGTGAGAAACTAAAAGGAATCCTGAAAATATTTGAAGACTAAGGGATAATACATAATCAACTAATGAAATTGTAAAAGGGAGTGGGGTTAATTGAATCCCTTGAACACCCTATATATATACATGCATGTGCAATTGGGGAGGGGACTTTACTTGAGATTGATGGAAGATTAGATCTACCTCATTGATTTTCAGAAATACAAAGGAATTTACATTTCATAGCATGAAAATCAACAATTCTTATTGGAAGGGGGAGAGGGTTTCCTCTAACCCCTTAAACACCCCCTGAATCCACAATAGCATGTGTGTGTATGAGGGGGCACTGTTTCCATACACACTTTGGTTGAGAGCAATGTGATAAATAGATTAGTTTTTTAGTTTTTTTGACAGTTTCATGACCAATAGAGGACAAAACCCGGGGCATCTGAGGATAACACACAATGCACCAAGTCTACTTGAGAAAGACTCCAGGAACATTCTCCAAAACATCCACCAACGCATGCCAGGGTCTGAAGACCACTTAAAGTGTCTTCTTGCTTCACTCTATTCTTCATTCTTCCTTTTCTACCTCCCCACGCTCTTTCTTTCCGATAATCCTCCCCATGAGAACCAGGGCAGTCGAGGATAGCCATTCAATGCTAAGGCCTCTTGACAGGGAATCTACACTACAAAAAAAACCCCAAAACATCAGGCAACACTCGAATAATAGTGTTCCCTTTAACCATTTCATGCCCAAAATCTCCCAGAAAGTCTGAATTTGGCCGAATATTAAAAGATTAATATATCAACAAGGGTATTAATCTGAAATGCACAAAATATGTGGAGAATCATTAGTTGGTTTTTGATTAATGTCTTCCCATCAAATATTATCAATTTGATTCTTTTGACGGACACATATTGCAGAAATTGCCGGGCCCTGTAAGTTGCATACAGTTATGAATAGGTTAATGTGGCTTGACTACAAAAGACTAGGAGATAAGTAGGGTGTTGCGGTACCATACAGCACGCCTCAGAGCAGGCGAATAATTCCACTGTCTGGAAAAACCCTAACACCCTTAAGCCTGACGTGCCCACAAGTATTTCCCCGTCACCCAAATCTCATAAGGATGCACTGACTGGCTAACGCACCCATTCATGCTTTGCACGGCTCACGGGACCAGCGATCTGACATCAACATCATATCAGAGAATTTTAAATAACTGTTGTGATGCCTTTTTTCTCAAAAAGATATTCCTGTATGAATAGTACCATCGCATGGTAAAATATTATAAATATTCTAAAAGGTGTATTACTTTCTGTTAGAGGCAAGAACTCCTTTTAAATGTTGCCCTATTAAGCTAATTTTCTGTGAGGTTTTCATTCATTTTCAGATCAGATCAGATCAGATCAGATCAGTCTCTCTCTCTGTCTTTCTCTCTGTCTTTCTCTCTCTCTCTCTCTCTCTCTCTCTCTCTCTCTCTCTCTCTCTCTCTCTCTCTCTCTCTCTCTCTCTCTCTCTCTCTCTCTCTCTCTCTCTCTCTCTCACCGTGTTCCAATGCTGAGTGAGTTATGAAATGCATGTGAAGGGTGTCATGACATGGAGAGATGTGTGTTTACATACCATACATGTCTGACCTTTCCTCTTCGAAGACAAGCAGATTTAAATAGCAGTTCTGTGATCAGGCTGGGAGAATATACATGAAATGTGACTCACACAACTTTAGCTTCATTTATGCCAAGTGGTGCTTGTTGAAGATCCTTTCTAGGCATTGCTATATGCTTTTACGAGTGCTTTTCATTTTCTTTAAGTCTGAGGCGAGCCGTCATCACATCAAAAACTTGTCTAGTCGAGACCCTTCTGATGGAGACTGAGACCTAATAGGACGATAGCATCATAACTAATCCCATATCAACTAAAGTACACCGCTCATATCATTCTTACTCTGAATATCTATCAAAACCTGCCCATTCAATCGGCCTTTCTCTTGCCTGAAAAGGTCCCCTACTCAAGATACTATCATGGATTTAATCCCATCGGAGAAAGACGTTGAGAGTTCTGTACCAGTGGCGGGGTGTCATTGGGGCCTGAACTCTTCGTGAACTAAAGGGTAGAAAAGAGGGGTATCATTCCGTTTCTGGGCTGACCAATAATCACGGTGTTTAGCGAGGATACAGTAGCGACCACCTCCCGCAAATACAGGTGAACAATATCAGCCCCACAATTACCCAACCCTCGAAATGCATAATGGCGACCGATGCAAAGAATTGCTTCAAAAGGGCCGCACACTGCCGATTATAATGCCCATTATGTAGTAAACTGGATAAGTATCACTCGCTAGATTCTTGTAGTGATGGTGAAAGGGGGAGTAGGACCAGTAGTCTGATCCAAGGATGAGCCCCATGGTATATACACACTTGGGATGTTATTGCCCAATTGAGTTTGAGAAGCTAACAGGGAAAAGAATAGCCGTAAAATAAACAACGGACAAGTCGCGACTCTCGACCAACGACCGGTGAGGCTTCCAGGAGAGTGGGAATTCGGCCGCAGGCTCCGTATGGAAGTGAGAGGATGAAATCTGATAGGTAAATGAAAGAGGAAAAGCGACGACACCTGAGGATAAACATGGTCTTACATCATAATACACCTCTGATGTAAGAGAGTGTCCGTCACATCACAGGACAGCTAACGGAAAACAGTGCATTCAAAATCCAGCTCACGTCTTGCGCTCATCTAACCCACACCAGCATGTGTGAAAAATCCACAACTTCAAGTATTCGCTTTTTTCTTTATTCATACTCAAATGTAATTTAAACATGGAGGGTTTTTCAGAAGAAATGACTCAATGAAATGTCATCTGCAACTGGGAAGCTTTGAAAAGCTGAAGAAAAACAAGTGGAAAATGTTGCCAGTGCCATAAAAGAAGCAATTCTATGAGAAATTCATATGCATAATCCACAAAACTATTTCTTACAATGTCATCTATTGTACGGATAATTCACACCATATAAGGTCGAAAGAAAGGGCTCCCACCTGCAAGCACTCAGTATAAGAATTGAGGTATGATGTACACACCTGGTTCACTGGGGGTAAAATCTAGGGTCCTAAGGTCTTTGAGGTGCCTGTGCACCCTTAGTTTACTAATACATGGTACAGTATACATCCTATATCAACTGGGCCCCGTACCATGTAGAATCAATGCAATATGGGAATCAGCTGACAAGTGTGGATAATCACCCCTACTCATTCTTAAAATCTGGAATATGGAAATCGGACAATTGATCACACATCATCTGCAGATTGCTCCACCTCTACACACATCAGACTTGTCAGCTTGTTTCATCTGCATAATTTTACGATTTTTCTCGGCAGACCACAGGCACGGGTGGGTGGTGGCGAGATAGCGGCCCAGGCGAGGAAGGGGTAGGGCCTGCGTATGAGTCCCCAGGGAGGGGTTATCATCATCATGAGGCGGAAATGCTACGCGCTAAGATCATTCACATGACGTGATGACAGCTATATGTCTGACATGCTGTTGTGCTGGCATGACAATGATGATGATGATGATGATGATGATGATGATGATGATGATGATTTGTACATGTAGTTTAAATTTTGAACAATTTTTAATGTCACTTTTTTTGCAAATATAGTAGGAGGGGTCGAATTGTGACTCAATCCACTTGTGTTTATCCACTTCTGACTTAGCATTTGTAAAGGAGGCTGGAGTATGCAAAGAAAAAGAAAAAGTCACTGGCAACTTTCCCATATGAAGATGATGATGATGATGATGATGATGATGATAATGATGAAAGGGTGGTGATATTATGCTGATGACCACAACCAAATGAAGCGTGGAATATCTAGGAATTCCTAGGATTTTTCTTTGTTTTTTTTTACATACATTTGGTAAAGAGATGATGATGATGATGATGATGATGACGACAATGACAATGATGACAGTGATGATACACCAGAGGAGCGAGTGACCATGGCATATGAGTGTGCGTACAGTGAGGGAGCGTTGATGCTCTCTGGGGTGTAGGTTTAAGAGTGATGTCTCCTCTGCTCCCCAACGTCACCCTGCCCTCATCAGATAGCAGATAATGAAGCACGCTGCCCGCTTTATAAATATCCCGAGATTTCCCCAACACTGGCAAGTGCTTCCTGGGTTGATAAGTCCTGACCAGGGTGGCTGGCTGGCTGGCAAGCCAGTCAGGGGCAAGCGGGCATGGATCTCTCTCTGACCCTCCAAATTTGTCTGTGGCTGCTGCGGTGTCCTGAGGGATATTTCAGGGGGCATTAGGGCAAACACCCTCCTCTCTAGACTTCAAACGGGGCAGTCATGGCTGGTGTTAGGAGGATAATTATGTACTAAGTAGGTGGTATTGCCCCAGTCAGGCACAGCTGACCTGTAGGTTCCTGGCCAGCAGCCTCATAATGTTCATTACCCTACCAGACGCCCATCATGTAGATCTTACTTAGTACAAGTGCTAGTCACGGTCACAGGCAGGGCCGAACTTTTTTGGCCCATAGAAAAGTGTGCATGGACAGACCATATAAAACTAGAAGAAATACTCAGCTGATTCTCAGTATGGAAATGAAATTCTTTTATTGCATTTATGTTCCTTCTCTTCATTAGTTTCCTAGCCTTTCTTGGGCCACGGCCATTTCTCTTTGAAAGTTTTTTAGCCTATTTTGAGCCATGGTCCTTCTCTTTAAAATATTACTAGCCTTTTTTGGGCCACAGTCATTCTTTTTGAGAGGTTTTTTCCTTCAAAAATCCAAGGAATTCCTACGTTTTCCCAGTTTCAGTTTGTAAGGGCGAAGAGAGGGGGTGAGTGAAGGAAAGAGATTTTAGGGGGCTGAGGAAGGCAAGTAGAGCTAGTCCTGATAAGCATATCAAACTGCAGGCCCAGCTCAGACGGGCACACTCACATTTCTCCTTTCAAAACAGCCCCGTGTAAGCCAAGATGTGACGCTTTTATCCAGTTTCAGCCCCAACATATTTATACACACTCGCATTAGCCAGGCCGGGAGGGGAGGGTCAGGGCCATAGCGGGGTTTATTCACAGTTATATGCGAGACAGGCATGCACACTCTCCTAAAGATATGTACCCTCAAACCTCATAGAACATACTAAAACGCATTCATTTCATCAAGTTCAGAAAAAGATTCAAGAAAAAGACTGTAGGCTAATCTGTTGATAAAGAAACAGTTTTATGATTATAAATATAAATAAAAAATAGTAGTTCACACCCAACTTATAGATTGGGATCAATGTTGAATCAATATAAAAAATAATCAAATCTTCAAAAAGATATTTTTTTACTTTTTGTAAACGAAATTATTGATACCTGTAGTCCTATGTCAAGAATCAGTAGAACACGATTATCAAACATCTTTTGAACAAATCTAACTTTTCTGCTCATCAAAATATTGATATGTGTAGAACACCCTCTTTTCTTGTGTTTGTGTTTTGAATAGGAATGTTCATAAAAGAAGTTAAAGCTTTTGAAGTTAGTTATAACATTGCCATAAAGTAGTTGATTAAACTGAGAGCATGTCAAATTACTTTAATCAACAAATGTTCTTATTGGATGGTAATGATAAACAATATGCATAACGGTAAACAGCGAGTCCCAACTGTGATCATAGTAAGTGTCGCTACGTGTATACACACATAGACAAACACACAAACACATGTACCCCCTAGCTGTTCCAATCCCACGATCCCCAGCAGGCCATGCCACTACGACAACAGCCAGAAATCAATAACCTGCGAACCTCTCCAACTCCGCAAAACTTTTCCACTTACTTTGAGAATGATTAAATCCATACTGGGTGTGCTCTCTGTCTCCCTCTCTCTGTCACGCCTACTAGTAATCCAGAACCGCGCTGGCTTCCAATCAAGCCAAAAACATTTTTACAACACTGATTTTTTCCGCCGCACCATGTATGTGTGTAGTATTACTGTACTACCAGTGCACTGCTGTGGTTGGGTAGCTGTGTGTACATACAGTCCGGTATAGTGTGCCCTGCTTCAGCCACTGCACACACACACACAAACACACTTTGCTAAAAGTTTCCAACTTGAGACAACTCTTTTTCGGGGTGATTCTTTTTAGATCCCGTTAGTTAGCGCGGTGATCCTATGACCTGTGTAGGTTCATGGGGTGTAAATCCAGCGGGTTTGAGTTGAGACATTATTATCCTAGTGGTGGTAGTAGTGGTGGAAGTGTTAGCGCTGAGTGGGAGGCTGTGTTCTCTGTGCCGTGTTTAGATCAAGTCCCTCTCTCTCTCTCTCTCTCTCACTGGTGGTGGCACTGGCCCATTACCACACTCCGCTCCACTGACTGTCAGCGCTGCCCTGGCCCCTCACTCACTCAGGGCTACCCAGCAGCAATGCATTATGGGTGATATGCAAATTGCCTGACACTTGATCATCTGTGAAATCCTACACTCCAAGCCACTACGATCAGCTGGTGCTTAATTTCCACTCACCACACCAGAGGGCCAAAACACTGAAATATAGGGGCAGACACGCACACCCACAAGATAATCGCAAAAACTACTGAAAACTTCACTCTTGCATGGACACCCTTAAGGTGGAACCAGGAAGTCTCCTACAAGTTGACTCTGCCTTTAAGAGAGGCAGGTAGTTCTGAAGTGGGCTATTGAATGGCTTTAACTCCTTGTCCATCCCCAGAAGAGAGTCCAGAGCAAACAGTAGAATGCTTGTGAACAGCCTATAAAGCTGGTATGTCAATACATCAGCTCTGGAAGGGCTTTACATAGGCCATGGTTCTGTGCAAACAATCCTAGCAGTTAGTACCACTCATCCCACCAGTCAGCCTGCTGCCTCATATACAGCCACCAGTAGCACTGACAGTTACAACAGCAACAACAGCACGGTCCCATTGATACATTACTACTACTACTACTACTACTACTACTACTACTACTACTACTACTACTACTACTACTACTACTATTACTTCTACTTCTACTACTACTACTACTACTCCTTCTAGATGGTGATGCAGTAGTAATAGCGGTAGAAGTAGTAGTAGATGTAGTAGTAGTAGTAGTAGTAGTAGTAGTAGTAGTAGTAGTAGTAGTAGTAGTAGTAGTAGTAGTAGTGGTGGTGGTGGTGGTGGTAGTAGTGGTGGTGGTGGTGGTGGTGGTAGTAGAACAGAGAACGAGAAAGAGAGAGAAATCTAACAGCTGTTAAGATATCAAAAATATTCATGAAATTTCTTACATAGAATATATTTGTGTATAACCTGCGACCTCATGACCTCCAGTGTCAGTTGGGCAGGAAGAGGTTACCAACATAATTTGAGATGCCACAATTCATGACAACCTTTGAACTCTGAACCCAATAAACTAAGACTGCCTAGTCATTTCCTTGGATCAAAAAGCTTTACCTGCAAAGGGTAAATGCTAGCAGTGCCATTTTTTAAGGCCACTCTGTGACCATATCTGTGGTCAATTAAATGATGGTCCTAAAGCTTATAGAAATCATATTTCACTTAATGACAATTAGATCATGAAGTTTGTATTAAAACTATTGTGTCAAAAGTTGGTTCCAATAGCACTGTGAAGGACCAGTGGCCAATAACAGTGATGTTGACAGTGGTGGCTCCCACTCTCTTGATCTATCTCTCAGGTGAAAGATAAGACCATTTGTTGAGAAGAGTAGTAATTGAAATCCAACCTGTGCCACAGCCACCAGCACTCTGTGGAGGACCAGCAGCACGACCAGCGGCCTCCACTCTCTTGTTCTATCTTTTAGGTGAAAGGTAGATCATTTATTAAGAGATATACTGGTAATTGAAATCCAACCTGTGCCAGAGCCACCGGCACTTTGTGGAGGACCAGTAGCCTCCACTCTCTTGTTTTATTTCTCAGGTGAAAGGTAGATTATATGTTGAGAAGTAGTAATTGAAATCAAACCTGTGCCAGAGCCACCAGCACTTAGTGGAGGACCAGTGGCCTCCACTCTCCTGTTTTATTTCTCAGGTGAAAGGTAGATTATTTGTTGAGGAGTAGTAATTGAAATCCAACCTGTGCCACAGCCACCAGAACTTTGTGGAGGACCAGTGGCCTCCACTCTCTTGTTTTATTTCTCAGGTGAAAGGTAGATCATTTATTAAGAGATATACTGGTAATTGAAATCCAACCTGTGCCAGAGCCACCAACACTTTATGGAGGACCAGTGACCTCCACTCTCTTGTTCTATCTCTGAGGTGAAAGGTAGATTATTTGCTAAGAGAAATACTGGTGATAAATTGAAATCCAACCTGTGCCAGAGCCACCAGAACTTTGTGGAGGACCAGTGGCCTCCACTCTCTAGTTTTATTTCTCAGGTGAAAGGTAGATTATTTGTTGAGAAGAGTAGTAATTGAAATCCAACCTGTGCCACAGCCACCAGCACTTTGTGGAGGACCAGCGGCACTACCAGTGGCCTCCACTCTCTTGTTCTATCTCTCAGGTGAAAGGTAGATTATTTGTTGAGAAGAGTAGTAATTGAAATCCAACCTGTGCCACAGCCACCAGCACTTTATGGACAACCCACCAGTGGCCTCCACTCTCTTGTTCTATCTCTCAGGTGAAAGGTAGATTATTTGTTGAGAAGAGTAGTAATTGAAATCCAACCTGTGCCACAGCCACCAGCACTTTATGGACAACCCACCAGTGGCCCACAGCGCTGACAGTGACAGTGGTGGCCGGTGGCCGGGCGGCTGCCTGTTTTTGTTGTTGTTGATGCTGGTGATTGGAGCGCTAACTCCGTGGATGGCCTGAGGGGCAGCCCTGAGGAGAGAGGAGGCTGCCGGCCAGGCAGGCGTGGCACTAATCACACAGCAACTCGCCACTAATTGCTGACAAGATCATCACACAAGTCCACCGCTGCCACAATTACAGCTATCTGTGCATTATGGAAATAAAAAAATCTGGAAAAAATTTGAATAGATGTTTTTATATTAGATTGTTAGAGCTATCTTTACATTATGGAAATAAAGAAATCTGAAAAAAGTTTGAATACTTTTTTTTATTACATCGTGCATTATGGAAATAAAGAATTCAGAAAAAAAGTTTAAAGACAGGTCTATTATCACATCTCAGCAAACAGATTATGTAAAATGTGCTTGAAATATAGAACCCGTAAAAAGCTAGGAGGTACATGTTTGATTTTCCCCATCAGAGCATGAATCTGCATGTATATCAATAAGCGCCCATGATATAAAATAGATATAGTTGAGTTTTAGCAAGTCGCAATCATTTGATATATCAGTTTGTATTCTTGTATCTAACAATGGCTGGACCGCCGTCATTACCCTGTATTATTTTAAGTACCCTGAATGAGTATCAGTACGATATGTTACTTCCCAGTGTCGTGTTATTGAAACTCTGCTAGTGTGGTCAATCTGACTCGATTCATCATCTTTTTATTTTTTCTAGCTGGACTGTAGGCTCCTCGTCTGCTGTGGAATGTTTAGAGGAGAAACAGACGACCGTCTGGGTCATTACCCGCACTCTCTCTCGCATCTCATTAATTAGCAGCAGTGGCGACAACTTCCCATTTGCCTCCCAAAACTAATGCAGGGGTCAACAAATAGGGGGCACTGCAGGTTCAATCAGTCAAAGGTGGACATAGTCACACACTCCCAGATACAGAGAACTCAGCCTCAGGTTGATAAGTGATTTCCAGAAGGAAAATCTTTTTAACCCTTTCTTCCCTAAAACAACTAGAAAGACCTGAGTGATTTGATGTACTTCAGTAGGGGAAATAAAACATCTTTTGAAGTATAATTTCTTTCACAATCAAAGATTTTTTATTTTCAATATCCCCATACCTATGTTAGAGCATCAGAATACACACTTACTAAATGTAGCTGAAACTTTCCAGGCAAATCCTGAGATTCTCCTGGGAAACTCATAGAAACTCCTTGGTATTCTATGTTTCACATGGTATGGGTTATCTTGTACTTGTGGTATCAAGGTGTTAAAGATAATCCTCTCCACCTCTCCTGTATTGACCTCGTCCTCCTCATCATTTATTACCTTCACACCCTAAAGAGTGGCATCGGCAGGATCATGTCTCGGGACAAAAGACGGAGGCGGCTTCGCTCAGTTTGACCATTTTACCCCTGTAGGTATGTTTGCAAAAAGTCTCAGGGAGAGACAGCTGGTATTCAGCCCATACACAACCCTTTTTGGGTATTCTCCCCAACTAACCTCCAGGGCGTCTTGACCATTGTCCACACATGACAACGGCACCCATCATGCCGAAAACCCTGCCTAAAACATGGTTTTTCTGACTTTTTGACTGATTCAATTTATTTTTAACACAACTTGAATTGATCTTTGAAGGAATTTTGTTGGCCCCATAACTTGCAAGTTTTTCATTTCCATCTGTGTTTAAATTCAAGTAAGCACCTTTGTTTACACCTATATTGCTGTTTTTTAACCTGTATTGCTGTTCTTTTTATCAATGATTGCCATACAATAGCCTTATGAACTGAAACATGGAATACCAAGAAAATCCATGTTTTTTTCCCTATAAAATCCTAGGATTTCATGTGAAGTCCCAGCTACATTTGGTATAAATGGCAACCAGTAGAACCTATGTTTGAAGGCCTTCAACCTTCTAAACCCTTCTTAACCCTTATGCTGCAGGTGGCTAATTTAGCCAATACAAAATGATGCAAAAAAGCTGAAAAATTAATTACTGAAACCTTGCAAATGGGTACTCATCTGAGAGTACTCAGTGAGAGCTATTCAATGAATACCAACATGACATGGTTTAGCTGTTTTTCAAAAATCTTTGCATCCTTGTGCTTTGGACGAAAGTAGCCTAAGCATTGGAAGGGTTTACACACCTGTGCCGAACTAAGCCTTAAGGCATGAACAGGCCCTCTGTAACATGCCGTAACCCCCCTCCCCCACACACAGTGCGCTATTGACCCACTAACGCCTAAACAAACAGGCCTTTATGCTTTGTTACCCAATTCACAGACAGTCAATGCTGGCTTTTCTTAGAAGCTTAACAGAAGGAGCTTACCTGTCGGTAAACCAATTAGCAATACCCCTGTTTACCTGCGGGCTAAGCATGGGGGCTTCTTACCTACCCCCTAAAATAAACTGCTATGATTTCAAATAGGATGACAAAGGTTTGGAGGGTGAAATAAGGGTTGTTTTGATAAATCCTTACAAGTTAAGACCAAAACAACAAAATACCCTCAAGGATCAACAAAAAAGTTTATGTGCTACTATGAAAATATTCAGTGAAGCTATTTTCAATTCCAAAGTTCGAAAATAAATATCATGGATACATCAATTTCTTGAGAAGCTCTTAAGCATTTATGGGCTAATAACATAAACAGTGTGCTTATATTATATACATGCATTGGTTAAAACATTAGTTACTTCCCCCAAGCACCAAACTCAATAGAAGGAACTCTTTTAGCATGAATAAATTTAAAATAAACACTATCTTATTTAATTTCAATGACACCAACCTGGTTCTGCAAACATGCATGGCTTAACCCTTCCAATGCTAAGGTTACATTAGTCAAAAGCACAAGGATGCAAAGATTTTTGAAAACCATCTAAGCCCTGTCATGTTGATATTCATTAGATAGCTCTCGCTGAGTACTCTCAGATGAGTACCCATGTGCCAGAGTTCCAGTCATTTTTAAGCTTTTTTGTGAGATTTTGTATTGGCAAAATTAATCACCAGCAGCATATCAGGGTTAAAACGTCTGTCACTCCACCGACTTCATCATTGTGAAAAGATCTCTCCTCGGCTACAAACAATTACATCAGCCTTCATTCAACGCCTCCCGAATGGACTTAATCGTGAAAAAACATGCTTATCGCAAAGAGCATCTCTGGTGTGACACGAGTGACGTTATCAGCGGCGGAGATATTGGTGGTGAGTCTTTAGCAATTAGTTAGCACTGCATCTCTCTTCACCAGCACACAGATCAGGGCCCTTCAAGTATCCCTGCAACTCTTATCTACACGAACATCTCGCAGGATTACCACAGATTCTACCATGGCTCCAGATATTATCCTTCCCTTACCATCCGACACCTGGATTCCTAAGGTTTTCCTAGATCTTCCTAGAAAAAGAAACAGGATTTCCTGGGAAGTCTCAGCTACAGCTTCTAGGGGTGATAATGCAGCGCATTCAAACTAAGGCTTAATATGATATAAGGGATTTAATTGAGGTTCCACTACCCTTTAGGAGGTAAATTTGCCATTATTTGTTTACAGCAAAACTAAAGAAAAGTGACAATTTTTAGTGAGAAAATCAACATTTTATATTTCAAAGTGGGATTTTTTTTTTGTTGAACCTACTTCAACCCCCCTCTGTACCTGCAACTGTGAAACGGTTGATACAGACTCTACCACATGCCTTGGTCAAACTCCTGATCTCTTTGGGGGGGGGGGGGGGGGGGGGGGGGGGGGGTGGGCACTGTAAGGATGAGTGGGTAAAGAAAACATATGCTGAATGTATGTGGCACCTTGTTCACTGCTACGTAACACCCTCTTGGAGCACAAAGGGTGCCCACAGCATACCGGGGTAGAAACACCCTTGATGACAGGGTGTGTTACGTTCTGAGGGTTCTTGTAACTGAATCCTATTCAGGGTAGTGAAGGGTATACCAGGGTTGCACAACAGCATCACGCAAGGGGCAGTTGTTCACACGTTAGCTACATGTACCATTCTTTTGTGAGCTATATGCTCCTTTTATCTCAGATCTTTAACACTTTCTACAGTGTAAATTTTGGTAAACGAACTGAAATCTGGGATGAACCTTAAATACCCACATTACAAAAGAAGACAGACATGTAGAGTGGACAGCTTTGAGAAGTGATCACCAACTAACATTTCTCCTATGAAGTTTTTCTGAATATTTTCTTGACAAAATACTATACAAATAAAGCAATGATGTTCACTATAAACTATTCATATGAGAGTTAATCCTAACACATTATCATTACCATTTCCCATGTTGAACATTTCTTGAGCTATAATAAAAAAAATACATAAGGTCATACAGCATTATTTCACTAACCAACAGTGTGAGTCAATCAATAGACATTATCACTAACATTTCTCCATTGAATATCTTATGAAAATAAACTTACCTCTTTCAGCAAAATATCTTTTCTCTTTTCCTCAAACCAAGAACATTAAACCTTATCTTATATATTGTACATGTTCTCCTCTGATTTCTTTAAAGTCACTCCACTGAGAGAGCCCAGTGTCCTGCAGCACAGCAGGATTCAGTAGAGAATGGAAAATATAGCTTCCTTCCTCCTATCAGTCCAGCGGCAAGGTGAATGGGAGTTATTCTGAGGCATTATAACATAGCCAGGCAGGTGGGTCACACAGCTTTTGTAGTTTGCTCTAATTGGGATCATGAGAAATGGCAACAGAAATGCCACATGGCCTCGTAGCTCAGGTGCCGACTTCATCGACTCACGAGAAACTGTGTGTCTCGCACAAGCGCGAGCCAATTTCCTATCGCAAATTTCCTACATAAACATAAACACTCAAGAATTCATTAGATAACAATAAGATGGGAGGGAACTTATAATAACACCTCCCTCGAAATTATTCACATTGTTGGGGCGTGATTCTGATTATTGAATGCAATTGCATCATCAAAGAATTGTCCATGTATGTATACCGATACAAAGACGCAATTTCAAGTGATACCAACATGATTATGTGTAACACAGCAATTTGGATTTCTCTTTCCATATTACTCTCTTATTCAAAAGAAAAACACTCTGGCTTAAAGCCATGAGCAGGGCATTAAGGATTTAAGCCAAACCAATAAAGGTCAATTACCACTCAAGGGGATTAAGGCAGACATGTTGATTCTGGAGGTCTGCCTTGAGAAAAGTCAATTGGGCTTATGTGAATCAGGCAACTATGTACAGTACAGGTGCTACTTGTGTAGACTGTAAATAATCATGATATGCCACTCATGCCTGAGAAGCCCCAGTAGGGTCCAACCAATTGAGAGTAATATCTCTACGATTAAATTAACTTTCTAAAAGTCTATGAAAATAGTTAAATGTTCATCATAATTCAACTAGACTCTCCATTGATTTTTTTTCAATCGATGCTTAGTTTCATAGTTAAGAATATATATATATATATATATATATATATATATATAATATATATATAAATGTATATATATATATATATATATGTATATATATATATATATATATATTATATATATATATATATACTTATATCATATATATATAAATATATAATTATATATATATTATAATATATATATATATATATATATATATATATATATATATATATATATATAATATATATATATATATATATACTCTCAAATATCAACTTGCTCCTAACACCAATTGTTCAGAGAGACCACATGACAGGAAAAAAAACAAAACTTTTGACTCGACACATCAGAGATTTTCCCAGGCATATTTGGACATATATCACATTCAAAAATATATCATTATCACCAACAATCTACCTAATTGACAATATCTTTTTGAAAACCCTGATTGAACCTGTGTCAATTGCCTGGACATATGTCATTGTCCACTAACGACTTCTTGACATTCACAAACATGCAAATTAATAGACAATGAATGACTATCAGTCTGAAATTTGCGGCCCAATCTCTATAAAGATGTCCAATCTCCCTCCATAAACATGTCAAATTATAAATGGCCATGCAAACT
>OZ012687.1:23368329-23378329 GCA_963942565.1 Maea johnstoni
TGTGTTAATGGCGACAGATGACCAGACAATGCAGGCTCCCAGCAAATTGGTAACGGCAAAGCGATTAGTTGAGATAGTGGTGCGGGTCTAGGAGGGCTTCTTGGCGGCGGACGTTTGGAAGGCTCATTAAGTTACCCCCTTATCACCTAGTGCCCAGATAATACATTCAGTAAATTGTCAACAGCAGAGTGCTTCTCCCGATTTACTTACAGCAAAGATCTCATTTCACGGTTTAACCCATTCATGCCTGTAGCACCCATCAAACTGCCAATCTCTTTTAGTGATATCTCTCAAACAAATTCACTTAACCCATTGACTTCTGGGGCACTCATGCAGACACATTGTCTGATACTTGTGAAAATAGAACCAATATTTTGAAAAATATTTCATCATATTGTTTCTACCAGTAGGTTTAACATAATTTCTATTCTAATTACTTTAAAACATTACCCTGTTTGATGATATATGTTCAAAATTATCAGTCTATGTTTGTATTAATATCATAGATGTGAATGGGTTAACCCATACCATATAACTTTTCAAAAAACATTTTTGAGCAAATCAAAATGTTTCAAAAATTAATCAGAAAAAAAAACTTTAACATTTTTTTTGAACAAATCAAGTCAGTTTTGAAAATGTTTCAAAAATAGTTTTCAGAATACCACTTATAACATTTCTTCAAACGTTTCGACATTGATATTGCTATAAATTTCTGTACGTCAATACAGTTTATGACTAAAATATTTTAAACAAATCTCAGAGTTCAACTGGAGTCAATATTTTCGGCAACCAGCTAGTGGTCCACCTCACGGTCAGTGATCATTAACGTTATGAATAGTAATTCCTGTCACAAACCACCTGAGTATTGGGAGGCAATTTATAACAACTCTCTGACAGATCTCCATTTGATTAGCACATAGGGAGTTAAACATATTGACCTTCACTATGTATTCATGAGCGCCAATGCCTATACCGTCTGACAAGTTTGGCCATGTCACAGAACCACTGCAATTTCGGGGAATATATTTGATGTAGAAATGTGAAACAGAATTTAACTCCCAACTCTATATCAAAATTTTTGAAAATTTATATCTTAATTCTGATTTATTTTCAAAGGCATGATGGCGTTTCTGATAAGTTTTACAATGGAAACTCTGGGTGTAAATGGGTTAATATTTTGACCCTCTCTCTGTATTCATGAGAGGTAATTCCTTCGGTGAAGAATGAGGATTTCCTGGCATGAGATTCTCGTCTGAGTGTCAATTCCTAAACAACGACCTACTGCAGTAAAAAAGCTTTTTACATAAAATCTACATCTAGCCTGTATTGGCAATATCCTCTGAGCTGCTCGTCTTGTTATAGTAGAGCTAGGATTGTATCAGGAGATCTTTGCTGCATTGATATCTTAACTGCTGCTGGCGGCTTATTTTAATAGCCATCACAAAATTATGCAAATAACCCTGAAAAATTACTGAAAACCTAGCACATTGGTACTCATTTGATAGTACTCAGCGAGAGCTATCCAATGAATACCAACATGACAGGGTTTTAGATGGCTTTCAAAAGTCTTTGCGTACTTGTGCTTTGGGCGAGAGTAGCCTGAGCATTGGATGGGTTAATCCTTTTAAAATTGTTGTCTGGATCTATGATACTTTTGACAATTACTTGAAAATAAATTAACCCTTTCATACCTGGAGATCTACTTGACTAGTAGCAGTTTTGGCTGATACGGGTATGAATGGGTTAAGAAATATTTTACAGAATATTTGAGAGGGAGTCATTAGTAGAGTTCCGGAGAACAATTTTCTCCTTCAAATATTTTTCCAATTATACTTTTGCTTGAAAGATTTCCCCAAAATTGTCAGGCTGCTCTCGGGTTAAGCACTCTTTTGACAAAAAGCATCGGGACATTTTGAAATTTTTGAAAACATCTCAAGAATAAAACATGAATTTACAAACTATATGAAAGAAAGTTGATAGTTTGGTTCTAAATGTCATTTTTTACAAAAACATTCTAAATATGTACAAATGTATGTACATAATATAGAACTTTTTGCAAATTATCAGACTTTTGCTTACAGTAACTAAGCTAAGGAATTATTTACAAAAACCATTCACCCCTTACCAAATTATCATCTGTATAGTTGATGCATAATTCATTCTTTTCAGTGCCTTAAGTTTTGAACATTTGAGGGCATCACTCATTTTGTTTATACATATTTCGTGAAACAGGTCAAATATCTATTGTACATCCATGAGCTAAGTTACCTGAACCGTTTCAGCATTATCTATTGATTAAACATAAAAATACATCTGTGGCACTAATAAATTTGGTATAGGAGCCAGATTCCATTATCTGTCACATTTCGTATCATTATCGTCACAATAACTACTCCACCACCTGGGATATGCACTCTGTGACCTCAATCCCAGAATTCCACATTCAGATCCATCATGATATCAAAAAGCGTATTTGGGAAATCTTTCCGGCTGACAAGGTGAGATTATGATGTGTGACTAAGCACTGGTAGAACGGGAAGTTTGATGATCTATGCTACAGATATACAAATCTATGTGCCACCAGAATACACTTCATAGAATCAATGTGAATGTGCATCATACATGGCGGTACATTGTTGATCGGCCATTGTTGCTTTTCCATTGTTGGTCACACTTAGGTAGTCACTATCATCTTAGATAAATAAAAACAAGTGGATATGAAACCAGCCGGTCAACCTGAACAGGCTAGCCTCAACCAGTGTCAACTAATAGCCCAAAATTCATGCTCTGTGCATGCTCAGTTGGTGCTGGTGATCAGGTTTCGCTGATGCCAGATCAGTGACCTCTAGCATGAGTCCAGCCCTTCACTCATAATAGCGCATATAGTAATTGGTCTCTCGCTGCATATCCATTCTTTTCGTCATCTAAGCTAATATGATATCAAATAGTGAGATTGGTGAAGTTCTAGTATATAGTAGTTTATCTTTTGGCATTTGTATTGGATATTGATATATAATTCTAAGCACAAAGAATATAAAGAATAATACATTCAGTTTTACCTCAATTGAAGAAATATTGGGTATTGGAATGAATAGTGAAAATCTTAATGATTGTTAATGCTGGAAAGTTGCTATCAGTGAGACTTCATTCATGAGACCTTATCTTTAACTACAACAAGGTAAACTAAGTAACTCTATTATCATTTCTCTTCAGAAACACATCAATTCACAATAATGTAATATCAGCACCAATCCAAATTGGCATAGCAAACACACATATGCTCGTAATGATGAGAATATTAGATCAAACGGCAATGAAAAAGTTATTAGGCGCGTTTTGCGTTAGACAAACTGCGCCGTGATAGACTTCTTCACTTAGCTTCACAAACACAACCTGCCTGTCCGCGCAAGTTGACTGACTGGTTTCGAGAGTATTTGCAGAGTCCGCCAGTGGATAGCTGCGGCATTGTGCCGCGCTGAATAGACAATTGTCTTGGTTCTCAATACGCTGTTTGGATTTCTCGGCAACTTGTTATGGAAAGGATGTAATTTGGCTTTCAATCATTTTCGGGGACCTCAAGAGCCATTAAATACTTCTCTTGTTAAACATTCAATCAAAATGCTTGAGGAATATTGATCTGTGAAATGGATGCGGGCGTGCGATATTCTCCGTGAGCATGCCGCAATGTTTGCGATTAAATAGCCTGGTTAATAAGTCAACTGTTGATGGGATTCGGTTGCGGTAACTTCTATGAGGCAGCTTGTTCGTGTGCCAGAACGTTTGCCTTCGCTAAATGACCGTTTAGAAGGAAAGAAATCAATTAAAGGCATATTCAAAAAAGAAATTGATTCTTTTGGACGACCGAATAGGATTCATCGATCCTCAAATTAAAGGAAATTTGATAATTAGGGTTCTCCAAGAGCAAATATTGAAAACAAAATCAAGATGGCACATTCAAGCATTTTGATTTAATGTTGATTTCTCTTTCAACTCCCCTACAAGGGAACGGAACTGGCAGTGCTTTTCTACTCTGCACACAGTTGTTATGCTTATCTTACCAGATTCAATGAACCCTTACATGCCTGAATATTTTAATAAGATATTCCAGATGAATTCATCTTTTGGGAGTAATACTTTGAAGGAGAAATGTCTTAGTAGAACCCCAACAAGCCCTTCGACAGATATCAAACTAGTCATCTTGTACCGGTATCAAAAGTAAAAGCAAGATTCTTATTGAAAGACAATTTCTTACTTTTAACAAATGCTTAAAAGGTGCTTTAGGGTTGGTAGAAACTACCATACTGCTTCATATTAAAGAGGTTTACAAGACAATATATACATGCTGCATTGGATGATTTTCTCCAGAATCAACAGGACAACATGATGGAAATTAAATACACCAGTTATAAAGTTGATCAACTTACCCAGTTTATTGCAATATCACCATAGTGCTGACATAGACCACACCAACTTACCTACAAAAGATAAACAACAGACATAAACATATGGAAAAGTAACCATCATAACAACAATCAGAACAGACTAGAGCATACTTTTCATCCCTTCTATGGCCAAAAAAGATATATTTTTGTGATTCTTTTTTTTTTTCAGAAAAAAAATTGAAAAAAAAAAAATGAATGATAAAGAATTCTCCATTAACATGTAAATGACTGATTTCTTTGAAATATTTTTCATATTATTTCTTTCTTCCCAAATCGTTCTCACTGAATTATTTGATATAGTGCAATCAATCCTTGAGCATGAACTTAAAACATTAATGCCTTGAAATACTGCAAAGGTTATGCAAGCAGAATGCAAATGTAGACAATATTGCAAACAAATTGAAAAGATAATTCTTTGGTACTCAGGATAAACACATCATTCAAGAAACAATTTTCATAATATTCAAACTATTTATGAAATAAACTGTATTTGTGTCTTAGATCTTAAAAATGGATGGATTTAAACTACCACAGGATATAAACAAATAACATCTGTGAATTCCTATAATTAAATAATTCCTATCCTGATTATAAGATATGCACAGAGCCATATGTATTTATAGGAGAAAATATGGTCTGATATCTTCAAAAACAATTCTAGAACTATGCATGTATTCACAAATTTTGTGAAGGAGAGTTGTTGACTTGACACTATTTACATTTCTCCTTCAAATAATTTCCAAATATGTCTCCGTAAGAAAGATTTGACCGACTATTAGTCAGCCATCATTGTGTGATTGCTGCAGGGGAAGACTAGATCAGCTAGTATTATATCTCTCAAGGCCATATACATACAGTGTGAGTCAGGAATTATGGAATATTATTGCTAGGGATTAAGTATGACTTAGACATACGGCATATTGATGACCAGGTCTTTAACACACCAACCCCACAGCATCATAATCTTACAGTATTATAACGAATGACCATATTGAGTCACTGAGGCATGTTCATATTGAGGAAACCCTTACCAGTTGAAATTGGAATACCAAGGAAACCGTAATGTACAAACATTGTTAGAAAAACAATGCCTGATTGATTTTAAGCCCACTGTGCACCACACAGGTATAATCATACCTGTCCTTGTTCTTGAACAAATTAGATTCAGTAGAAATGTTCACATAGTCATCATCATAATATCCTGTGCTATATGTTCTGATGTCGACACGTGACAATTTTCAACAATTCGTATTCATAAACATACTAGACACCCTCATATATGACAACCAAAAATGCCCTATATAAGGTATACCCTGATAGATATACCCATGTCAACACATGACAATAAATAACCCTTCCAATGCTGAGGCTACTCTTGTCCAAAGCACAAGGATGCTTAGATTTCTGAAAACCATCTAAACACTGTCATGTTTGTATTCATTAGACAATATTAGCTCTCGCTGAGCACTCTCAGATGTCAGTACCCATATGCTAGGGTTTCAGTCATTTTACAGGTTGTTTGCAACATTTTGTATTGGCAAATTAGCCACCAGCAGCATAAGGGTTAATAATAGAAATACCCTTTCATGTGATATCTGGTAACCCGTAGCTGATGATGTACCTAGATAGATGTACCCATGTCAGCCCATGACGATCATTAAATATAGAAACACCCCATTAAGCTGACACCCTAAGACACGTACCCTAGTTGATGTACCCTAATAAATGTACAGTGTACCAATTATCAATAGTTAGGAACACCTTCACATCTGACATCCAAAGATACCCTCTATCTAATGGTGACGTACCCTGAATTTTCAGACCAATGTCAACGTAGGAAAATTATTAACAATAGAAACACCCTTATATCTGACATCCAAAGCCACCCAGTCCATCAGTGATGTATACTGATAGATGTACCAATGTCGGCATAAGACCATTATTAACAATAGAAACACCCCTTACATCTGACATCCCAAAACACCCTAGCTCCGAAATAATCAGCCTGACCCTGACTTCCGTTGTTTCTAAGATAAGAGTGCAGTATCTCATCTCAGGATGAATTCAAGCACTAAATTAGATGTCGTAGTCGTCGCTGATAAGTCAGGAGTGCGGCCCATGGAGGCATGAAGCAAAGCAAGGTGAAGCAAAATTGAGACATCCAAGTCTGGCGTGTTGAAAAACTCTGCGCTCGGAGAGGATGAACTTTCCGGGGTCTTGTTAGTATGATTCTCACCCATGACAGCGCGTGGTTTCTGTCACCATTTACGTCAAATATCGGATTCCACCTGCCGAGAACAAAGCAAGATGCCGCTGGACCGTTCCGAGATAGCCGATTATCCTATCTGGAGACTAGGAGAGGTCAAAGCATAGATACCTACCCTGCTTCTTGTTTCCATAGAGATGGCCACCGCTGCACCATGGAAACCAACGTTTGTTGTGGATGGGGAAATTCCCAAAATTCACTTCTTGGACATGGTGGTATGCTGTCTATATCATCGCTCATGTACATTTCTCATGACTAAGTCGATCCTCTCCCATGACGTTTCAACGTCCACTTACAAGAGGTCCTCGTTAATTGTGCATTTCAGTCAAGGCTTGATTCAGCTGAGAGGGGGAGACAGGCCAGCACTTTCCCACCTGTTATCCATGTTCGGCGCAGCATGCAGGGCAGCTGCGGCCAGGACACATGGATTAACAATAATAAGGATTTAGCTAATAGCGAAATGGAAGAATTAATCCTCGCAGTGTGAAAACATCTGGCTAGGAGGAAGGAAACCTACATTCTTGTCCAAGTGACTCATGAGCTGCCCGCCGCCGACACTTGCTGCGGCTCTCCCGTTACTATCATCTATCACTCGCACAATCAATGGCTTTTTCCAACATTGCCTTGTCTTGTTGTTTTTGCTGGCGCTTTTGTGAGAAAAAATGTTTCGGTTTTAAGTGAAAGTGGCTTAATTTAGAAACCTGTCCGCCGCAGGAATGCCTGCAGGGTTGTGTTAGGGTGTAGGCACCCTAATGCCCTTCCACCCTACCCTAGTTAGGGTGCTGAAGGTCAGTTTCAACCTCTACTACCGCAAGAAAGCCAGGAATGAAATGTATAGTCATATATAATTCCATACTTGGGTGGTGGGGAGGGTACTAAAATATCAAAATCTGAATATGAATTTATTATAAGTTTAACAGTATAACATACAATTAGTTTCAATTAACTTTTGTTCATAGATACATTTGTAAGTGCAAAATTTTGTTTTAGGTTGAGTATACAGTAGTATACAAACAGTATTTGCTTAAGTTTAACCCAGAAAATGAAATGTAAATGTAATTGTTATCTTCCAATGAGGTTGGTGGAGACAGCTGGACTTTCAGAAAGGAAGCCAGAACTTGAAATATGAATCTCAATTTATTGTCTAAACATTCAAATTTTCAAATATATATTGAAACAGCCATATTATGGGTACAAAAGAATGGAAAACATTATTAGGATGCTTCAATATCTTTAGGAACAACTTTGGAATTGTACTAAGCACACTACCCATTGTATTGATACACAGTGAGTTACATATATACTGTCTTGTTTTTGACTTTGATATGCAATAAACAAAACAAAATATTTTAACAAAAAATCTAAAATTCTAAAAACTTAAATCTTTTTTTAAAATAAAAACCATAAAGTGGCAAAGTATTTGTAGGCGAGTTGTTGATTGCAGAGTATTTGATTGGCATTTTGGTATCAAATACTTCCACTAATGACTTGGTATCTGAATGATTTTACCATAACAGCTAGGCTCTATTGTACTATTGCAGGCATGGGTGGCTTTATACACATTTCTGGGTCAGGGCCACAGACTGATTACCTCCAGATTTGAACACTTTTGAGATGTGAACACCTGCAAATGTGAACACCTACTATGAACATGATTGAGAAATGAACACTTTCTCATGTGAACACCTGCAAATGTGAACACCTACTATATGAACATGATTGAGAAATGAACACTTTCTCATGTGAACACCTCCTATGAACATGATTGAGAAATGAACACTTTCTCATGTGAACACCTCTTGAGATATGAATAACTCCAAATGTGAACACACATGAGATGTGAACACCTCCTTTAATATAGAAACAAATTAAGCTAATTTTGCCAATACAAAATGATGCAAAAATCTCGAAAAATCACTGAAACCCTGGCATATGGGTGCTCAGCGAGAGCTTTCTAAAGAGTACAACATGATCAGGGTTTCGATGGTTTTCAAAAATCTTTGCGTGCTTGTGCTTTGGGCGAAAGTAGCCTCAGCATTGGAAGGGTTAAGATATGAACACCATATATCAACATGAATGAGATGGGAACACTTACTCTGTACACATATGAAAAGTAAACACTTCCTAATGTGAACATGTTCGCGTTGTGAACAACTCCTTTGTGAAACACATTTGGGATGTAAACACCTCTTGATGTGAACAGGTTTGAGATATGAACACCTCCTAATGTGGACATATTCAAAATGTAAACATTTCCTGATGTGAACAAATTTGAGTTTTAAGCACCTTTAAATGTGAACGTATGTGTAATGTGAACAGCTTCTAATATAAACAGGTGTCAGATGTGAACTCTTCCTTAACCCGTACCCTGCTGGTGATTATAATTTGTCCAAAACAAAATTATGCAAAAAGATCTAAAAATTACTGAAACCCTGGCATATGGGTACTCATTTTAGAGTACTCGGCGAGAGCTATCCAATGAAAACCAACATGATAGGGTTTACATGTTTTTCAAATATCTTTGCGTTCTTGTGCTTTGGAAGAAAGTTAAAGCCTCAGTATTGGATGGGTTCAGTGAACAGGTTTGCACTGATCCCAAGGTGTTCACATATGTCTCCGAGGTAACCCGCTGTAGTTTGAGACAATGAGCATCTCGCTAATCCCTACCAGAAGGACGAGAGCCAATAATCCCTGAACGCGACACATGTACTTATCAATTAAGTCATTAAGCGAACTTCAAAGAGTCCCACTTTCCTTGGAAGATCGCGGCGAGCGACAAATGTTAAGCAGGAAACCCTCTCTTTGTTCCTCGGTCGCAGGTGCTGATAGTTTTTGTAAGCAATCACTTCAATTAAGTCCCATTAGCGGCGAGGATTTTCCGATAAGGTGGAAGTCATTACTTTTTGCTCCAAAGCTTCTATCACTTCCCCGTAGCGGTATCATAAACATATTCTGACGTTCAAACCACAGGCATTGTTTTCCAAAGGATCCTTACAGAAACAGCAAGATCCGAGAGAAGTGAGTCATAATTTGAAAAAGATAAGCAAACAGACGCCAGGGCATGGTCAGCCCCTCAAACACGCATAAAAAACCACAAGCTAACTCTGGGCGAAAGCTTGAGCGATTATCCGAGAAATGATATCGGGAGCCGTCATAATTAGGCATCTGGAGGGGGGTTGACTAATCTTTATTATCTCTACCTAGAGCGAGAACTGGCGTCAGCGGAGTGACTTGAAACAACAGGTCCGTCTGTGACTTGAATTTAATGAACTTTAATAAGCTTATGAATAGG
>OZ012687.1:23383329-23388833 GCA_963942565.1 Maea johnstoni
ATAAGTTGAACATGTGTGAAAATTGAATGCTTTAAGTAGAATGCTTAAGTATTCAACTTACACAGACTCCACTGTTGTATATATTTATCACATAAATTACTTAAATACTACCTCCCATTACTCTTTCAATCAGAAAATTATAGTCAAATTTTAGTTTTAATTGTCTGACTGATATATTATATGGAACTCTGCTATTTGTAAATTATTCTCTGTATCTCAAGGCCTGAGCATCTACTCTCAGGAGGTTTACATCAACACGGTCAAGCTTAACCCTTCCAATGCTGGGGCTACCTTTGTCCAAAGCACAAGTATGCAAAGATTTTTGAAAAACACCTAAACCCTGTCATGTTGGTATTCATTGGATAGCTCTTGCTGAGTACTCTCAGATGAGTACCCATGTGCTAGGGGTTCAGTTATTTTTCAGGTTTTTTGCATCATTTTGTATAGGCCAACATAGCCACCAGCAGTATAAGATTTACAGCTCTGACCGCCACACTGGCCAGCTGAAACGGACAGTTGAAAGGCTTTAAATGACTCTATCATGGGCCAATGGGTTAGGAATCACATACATCATCCTTCAAATCCCGAGTGACACTTGTTCCAAATGGTAAATTTTCAAACTCATAAATGTTTTTTTTCTTGTCAAAAACAAAACCGCCACATGTCGCCGAAAAAAGCAAGTTCTCCGACTTTTGTTCGGACCCTCTAAATGGCATTATCCCGCCCTGCTAATGACCCATCGGACATCTTGAGCACACTCGAGGCTTGATCGATCTCCTGCCAAACGGCCTACGCCCCATATGTGTTTTAACTCAATTTCTTAAAATAGCTTTTCCCATGAAAAAATGAAAAAACTCCCCCCTGACAGAGCGACCCGTGGGTGACAATAGGCAGGCTGCGCTACGTATGCTGGCAGGTTATATCCAAGGCTGTGGCGTCATGGTGGTCCGGCGACCGGGACGGTTATAGGGACACATTGGGGACGGTGGTCCAGCGATAGGGACGCCGGGGACGGAGAGTATGTGGTGGATTTTGACAACTGCAGTCAGCTGTGACATTAACACTGGTCCTCAGAGAACTCAAACACACAGCGTCGCCACGACTCTCTTGTCAAATGATGAAATCCCCATCCATCTTAACCAACACAAACCCTCAGGGCCAAACCCCTCAAACATCATAATTACAGACTTCAGAGGAAACAAAGAGCTCTTAACCCTTATGCTGCTGCTGGCTAATTTGGACAATACAAAATGATGCAAAAATCTGGAAAAATGACTGAAACCTTGGCACATGGGTACTCATCTGAGAGTACTCAGCGAGAGCTATCCAATGAATACCAACATGACAGGGTTTAGGGAGTTTTCAAAAATCTTTGCGTCCTTGTGCTTTAGATGAAAGAAGCCTCAGCATTGGAAGGGTTAAACTTTTTTCGTTGAAAATCCTAGTTCATGTATTCATTTTGATTTTACTATAACATTTTACTGTAGGTTGAAAGCATACGATAATTCATTTATAAGAAGTACTATGTCAATATGAGACATGGCTGAGAAGTAGATTGCTATTTGAATGAAGAAATATGTTTTTCATTATTAACATATTTAAGTACAATAGCCACTGATTATGGTAAATCTCTATTACTTTATATCCTATAGTTAGTAAGCAAAGGCAGTTTTGCCTTTTAGATAAACTGAATTAACAGATTTGAATGATATAAATCAAGCAAGTATTGCCACCAAACCCTATATATTCAAAAATCCTTACGGTGACACAGTAAAGTTGACCTTTCTTATATTGCTGAATGCATGAGACCCACTTTCTAACTTCACACACATTAAGGACTTTCTAATATTTCAAAGGGTGATACACCTTATATTAGGTATATATATATATATATATATATATATATATATATATATATATATATATATATATATATATATATATATATATATATATATATATATATATATATATATATCCCTATTAACATTAAGTGTTAACTACAGTTGAATCCTACTGTGTGTGTATGTACATGTAGCTGCCTTATACAGTGTAGAAGGTTAGGTTGATAACAGGTGTCCCTCTGTATTACCCAACCAATCCTAATGATTTCTCAGGAGGCCCCACAACTCCCACCTAATTAATCATTTCAGGAGTTTTCAATTACAACTATGAAGACCTTTATGGTGCATTAACTCGGAACCTACAGCAGCGTTGCAGCATTTTTCAAAACCTACTGCAACTCATGTCATATTCATTTTTTACAACAATGCTTGTTTGATTAAGCATCACCTGGAACAATGACAAAGGGTGTCAGTTTCGGGACGTCACCCACCTGTCAATCACAGAGGAATGGAAACAGGTGTGTCGATTTCAAGCCTAGTCTTGCAGAGAATTAAGAGTGGACAGGGATTATCCCTGGCAAGTGTAGTGTAATTCTAGAATACCACAATCTGTGGCCACCCCTATTATTGTTGTAGTATATAAAAAGTTTTACACATTTTTTTTATATTTGAAAAAATATCAACTATTTGTTATCTCATCAATACTTGCAGGGGGCAAAATTAGTCTGAATTTTTAAAGTGAAATCCTACAGGTGGAAGTGTATTTAGAAAGAGATAATAGGTAAAATGCTAATCCAAACACTACCAACAACTCCTCTTCAAATATTTTGCAAAACCACTTTTAATCAACAAGCTATTGTCTAAAGTTTCATGGTTCCTTAAATATAACAACTCATGGAGGAACACTTAACCCTTCCAATGCTAAGGCTATTTTCGTCAAAAGCTTAAGGAGGCAAAGACCTTTGTAAACCATCTCAGCCCTGTCATGTTGGTATTCATTAGATAGTTCTAACTGAGTGCTCTCAAATGAGAACCCAAATGCCAGAGTTTCAGTCCGTTTTCAGCGTTTTTGCATCATTTTGTACTGGCCAAATCAGCCACCAGCAGCATAAGGGCTAAACATGAATGGGTTACATCATAACTCCTTTAATCTATTTCTCTGGTTACATATCGTTTTCCATCCTTTCAAGACCATTTTAAAACCAAGCTTCCATACAGAGCAACCTGTGACCTCTTCAATGTGTCAATGCCACCTATTATGATCATTGTTTCCCTTTTGTTTATAATGATCCTTTATGGAAAACGTTTTAGGATGCGAACAGTTTCACCTCATCTTTTGTAGTTCAAAACTTAGAGGTTTCACAGTAATCAATGGGTGTAATTAATTATAAAGTATGTAAAAGAAGAACAGTACTCATATAATACAAATCGCATCCATGCTTAGAACTTAGTCGGACTAAGGTGAAACTTTTGCACCAGTTCTTAGGTGTGCAGATCTCCTTCACTTCATGGTGGTTCAAAAATCCATTTAACAAGGAGAAAAAAACGTAGAATTAACATGCGACCTATCCTATTGAGATTTTGTGAGGTCTCCTTTCAGTTTCAGTTTCTTTCTGAGATCTACCAGAGTTGATAATATATATATACATATATATATATATATATATATATATATATATATATATATATATATATATATATATATATATATATATATATATATATATATATATATATATATATGTGTACATATATATGTACATATATACATATATAAATATATATATATATATATATATATATATATATATATATATATATATATATATATATATATATATATATATATATATGTACATATATACATATACATATATATATATATACATATATATGCTCCTTACCGTGCATGTTCCGTTAGCGAGTTTAGCGCTGGTCGGCTGGCCGCAGGATACTAGTAATCCCATCTGAAGTTGCATGAATCAGCCCAACTTAGCAAAACATCCACGCTGCCTCACTCTAACGTCAAAACATTGAATGATCGCAAAATACAATTGCCATCGAAAAATCCTCAAGTTGACAGAACTTCACCGGGAGCTTCCCCCTGGTTGGCTAAGGAGGTGCATTGGCACTGACCATATCCATGTTCCATACCGAATGTAAATGAACCTATGCCCTGCACCATGTATAGTACACCTTAAAAACCTCAGGTCCAGCTGTTACTTGTGCATGCCATATTGGCAACCAAGTGGACCATAGTCATCCCCAAAACAGGTTGCTCGCATAATAACTGGATAATTTTGGCCCAAATGAGCGGTAGCTAGATATAGCATTATGAAGGGTGATCCTCTTATAATTACCGTCTAAGCTAAGTATCCCTACACCTGTCCAACCAAAAGCACTCGTAGGATTGGATCGACTCTGACAAGTGGTGTCATCCTTCCCACCCAGCAAAGAACAACAATCAGATACCAGTGTATTTATACAACAGTGCTTGTGATTATCGATCTGCATTGTCATGGTTTGTCACACATATAAATAACCATCTGATGGAGGGCTTTAAGAAAGGTACTTGACAGAAATTTGTCCTCTATATGCAAATGAGCAAGGCTTCCTCACACATATTATGCAAATTTTCTTCTTTTTATCAGTATATGATATCTATAGACATCATCCTCATTTACTTGGTGTACTCAGGCAGGTGTGGAATACAGGTAAATCTAATGAATGCAATATACAGAGGTGTTCTAAATAAAGAGCTTATTAAGATTCACAAAAATAATGTATCAAAATTGCTTTCCATTTGTTGAACAATTGTTTGCCTCAGATTATAGCTTCTCCTGCATTTAAAGTGCTTCTGATTGTGTTTTTTTCTTAGTTTATTGATCCAAGTAACTGTATAAGTGTGAGTTTTCAGTACAATTCATATTCTTAATTTTAGCCCAAGGCCAAAATATTTAATTGATAATAAACAAAAAAAGTAGCGCAGCTTTTATGCATAACAACAATGCAAACAACTACTTATGGTTAAAGCTGGTAATGTTACGATTTGTTGTCGGTCACTGCTTAAATTGACATCATGAGTACCTCCTGTATTTTCCGGACTTCATGACGCTTTCGCTGCTGCATACACACACAATAGCATATGTCCATTAGGCAAGAGGTATTGTATGATATATGATTTGGCAGTGACACCAAGATGCCACCGTTACGATGAAAAGCAATGTGTTAACAAGCTAGTCGCTCTCGGGTGGTGGTGAGTCGCCTCAAGTGTAAAAAGCGAGAATTAAATCAGCCGGTCTCGGCTGTAACAGCTTGCAGTAGAGTTTAAAACTTGGACAAGGAAATGCGGCCCATCCATCATGGCAGCACTGACAGGTTTTCTGCTCCAACGGGCAAAATCCCTGGAGATAAATGGTCAGCTCAGAGAGGGGCGACTGGAACAGACAGCACCTGACAGGGTGAATAGTCATTGGGATTTGTTACCTGTGTAGTCTCTATATCAATACGGTACTCTCTCTTTCTCTCCATCTCTATAATCTCACTCTTTCAAGCTCAATTTCTAACCTGCACTCACTCACTCTTACTTTCAACCCCCCCCCCCCTTCTCTTTTTCCATCCATAGTTTTCTCTAAATCTATCGTTTCTCTATCTTTCCTT
>OZ012687.1:23389033-23429936 GCA_963942565.1 Maea johnstoni
TCTATCACTGGATTAACTACGTTTTTTCTTTTAAACGGATAATTGGATATTTGGAATTAGGAATTTCTGTTTTAATAACTTATTCTGCCAATATAATTGCAGCTAATTCATGTTCGTGACAAGCTCTTTGTAAGTGGTGGAGCTAACAAGAGTGCCCTGCAACTTGCACACATGCCCCAGCGGGTAGAACTTTAGAGAAGAGTCCCCACTACCACCACCTCCCTAATCCTAGATTCCACTTGACCGATTTATCTCGCAGAATGCCTTGGCCACATAACTCGAAAACAAAACCAGTAGAAATACGATAAGGTTTGATGTGAGGTACGCACAGTCTAGTCTCCAGCTGAAGGTGAAATACCACAGGGCCACTTTTCTACAGTGATAAATGGATTATAGCGAGCAGGTCACACGTTGTCTCAACCAGCTCATTAGCCAGTCACAACCATAAACACCATGGTCTCCGTTAGCGGCGGCTTTGATCTCCACACGGCCTCCTCACACGGCCTCCGGACCATCAAACACCAACACCAGGCCGTGTCCCTACTAATTTGACATCTTAGTCATGAAACGGCCAGTTAACTGAAATCTGAGATCCCGGCCATGCCCACGTATATATTTGAAGTTGTATGAGGTAGTTAAGTCATTCAGAGGGGTGCGAGCAAAGGGGATAAATACTTATGGGGTCAAGTGGAAGGCCAGATAACTGCATTTTAACAGTTTAACCCATTATCACTCTGAGTTGCCCTAGCAAAGTGTCGTCTGGATGTATGAAACTTTTTCAAATAACTTGGCAAAATGCACTGTTTTTGAAAAATATTTGTATGAAAGTTGTTAAATGCATTATGATCAATATTTCTCCTTCAAATATTTTCCAAAAGATGCTTTTATCAGAAAGTTATAACTGAAGTTGTCAGGATATGTTTAATTGATGCAGGCGTGAGAGGGTTAGAGTGTACAGGTGACCAATAAACTATTGGTACATATGTCTGCTATGGAAATCAAGCAGTTCTGCTCTGGGTTCAGAAGGTCAGAGTGATTCAGGTGTTATTTTACTGGTATCATTTATTCCAGGTGGGCTTCCTTTCCTCAGGTACATCAAAGTAAACCGTTCCCAATTACCATGATCCACACCTGAGTTCTAATCAGACTCACGCTTAATCACAATACTACATAAGAATTCAGGTTTAACCAATTCACCTCTGGTGATTTGTCTCAAACAAAAACAAAATTTATAATTTGAAGAAAACTTATTGGTTAGAACACTTTCTACCACTCTTCCTCAAGTGATTTGAGAATCAAGGATTCATTCTGAAGTTGTTGTTTTTTAGAATATTTTAATCATTTCTTTTATTTCATTCATTTATTTTAATTCATTCATTCCAAAGTTATCAACTTAACTCTCCTTCAAATATTTTGTAAAATCACTCTTAATTCCTAAGGTATTGCGATAAGTATCCTAGATCAAATGGCAAAAAAGAATATTGATACCTCAAAAAACATGAAGGGATTCACGCTATTGATTGTAACAGAGTCGGAGTATTTTTGTAGAAGGAATCTCATTGTTTTCCTAACCTACCAGTAGTTGCGGCGCCGACCTGACACAAATCTTCATCATGAGTTGAGAAGGCTCACAAAAGAGATGTACATTGCACGAAGCAGTGAGAGCATGGGGCCATCTTTCTCCATCGCTGGGATCGATACCTGAGCATCGAAAATTTTGCAAAAAACCTGAAAAAATGACTGAAACCCTGGCACATGGGTACCCATCTGAGAGTACTTATTGAGAGCTATCCAATGAATACCAACATGACAAGGTTTAGATGGGTTTTTGAAAGTCTTCGCATCCTGACATATTAAATCTTCATCATGAGTTGAGAGGGGCTAACAAAAGGAGATGTACACCACACAAAGCAGTGAGCATGAGGCCATCTTTCTCCATTGCTGGATCGATACCTGAGCGTCGCCACGTCGCCGCGACGTCGCCAGGTGTAATTATCTCTCATCCCGCTCAGGTGATCTACTGCTGCAGCCCGACTCATTCTCGCAGAGAAATCTCTCTCCTACGCCCGCGCCAAATGAGTATCTATGAGGATTTAAGGCAATGCTCACTGAACACAATTACTTGCCAACATGTTTGTGTCTTCCTGCGGAATGCCTCGGAGCCAACTACCTGATAACGGGAAATACTTTTTTCACCGAAAATGGGTATTTAAGCTTCTATGTGGAGAAAATGAGTTTTGGGGTGAGTGACTGCTAACACTACCCAAGTTTGTGGAAAAGATGGGGTGAGCAAATGCTTATGAACTTAAGAACCCTGGAATACTGTGCATTGCTATATATATATATATATATATATATATATATATATATATATATATATATAATATATATATATATATATATATAAATATAAATATATATATATATATATATATATATATATATATATATATATATATATATATATATATATATACATGTGTGTGTGTTTGTGAGTGTGTGTACGTGTGATTTCCATTAACAGAGAGAAAATCTCTATCACTTTGAATTCTGGGACATTTGTACATTTCATTTGACGTCCATTCCATTCATTCGTGCCAGTTTCGAATGCAGGAGAGAATGGAGCGTAGGTTGTGGAGATAGATTGCTGGCAATTAGTTAGCTAATATTGGCGGCCGCATGTATTTTAGGAAATGAGTCATAGGTTGGCGAGATCAGCGCTGACCAATCAGAGGCCAGCAGCTGCTTTTACCTGGCTGGCCAGCTGATGAACAGATAAGCCGTGCAGCTCGTAAATGAAAGATTATGATAGATGAGGGTGCATTTATCATCTTCCTCCATTGCTGTCCTACGAGCATGTTTCTTGTCCACTTATTAGAAATGGGACTTTGATGGTGTGAATACTGACAGATACGTCCAATTTGCTGGCCAGCACAGGAAAAGATCATAAGGAGATGGAATTGGTTTAGTTCCAGGGACCTCTAATAGGTGGCCAGTGGTTCATTATGAGAACTGTGGTGTATATATATATATATATATATATATATATATATATATATATATATATATATATATATATATATATATATATATATATATATATATATATATATATTATATATATATATATGTATATATATATATATATATATATATATATATATATATATATATATATATATATATATATATATATATGTATATGTGTGTGTGTATGTATATATATATATATATATATATATATATATATATATATATATATATATATATATATATATATATAAATATATATTTATATATATATATATATAAATATATATGAACAATGTAGTTCACTATGATATTAAATTTCATATAAACGCAGAACCCGGCTGGCTTGGCAAATTCAGGAATACTCATATTAAGTGTACTTTAACAGGATAGCATTTCAAAGAAGCACTAGAATTTGAGATTGGCTTATAACCCCTTTTAGTGCTGGTATTCATAGTAACTGACAGGAGATGGAGGGAAGGTCAAGGACACCTGAGATCCACCAAGGAATGCATAACCCTTTCATGCTAGTTATCAAGAGGCCCTTTCGAAATAGTCGTCTGCATATATGACACTTTTTGAAATAACTTTTGAATAACGCATACATTTGAAAAATATATTTGAAGGGGAGTTGTTAGCTAAGTTTTGATCAACACTTCTACATCAGATATTCACCTTGAAATACTTTAGATTGACAGATATCATTGAAATAGTCAGGTATGAATTGGTTAACGTTAAGCTCCATATACTTACCTGTAATGGGAGGAATATGATGGATGCATAGCAGTTACTGCAGGAATGGAGATGACATTTTAATGGAATACCCTGCCATTGTTTTATCAACGCTGGTTACTCAGTCCCGCTATTTTACACAGTAATCTTACATCAAGATAAAAATACATGTTACATACAATCCACGGGAATGCAGTATACGTGTTGTGCACGGGCTCTGGGATAAGCATTATGAATCATGATGGATTTTTGAGTTAATAGCTTTGCTAGGATGGGTTCCGCGTTCCCCGGGGCCTGATTAGGATACTAGCCTATCTGCTGATATTCTATCTAGAAAACTATGTTTTTCTTTTATCTTCAGGGTGGGCGAGCGAGACTGCCGTAGCCGACATATCGTGATGATGATGATGATGATGATGATGACGATGACGGGAGCGCCTAACATCGCAATTTCCTGGCAGGGCGATTTTGACCTCATTGTTATCACAACACGCTCGCTCTGTTTTCTTAAACCTCTCTCTGATTGGTCCTGACCACACAAACAACCAGATGTTTAGAATTCATTTTATTTTTCATTTTTTTTCATCAGCAGTATCTTTCGCGTAGCATGAATGATAAATGAATGGATCGATGGTGGACATTCAATACCTCGTAGGAAAATAGATAAATTTTGAAAAAAATCATCAAATCTATAAAACGCTGAGTGGGTAGATTTCGCGGACGAGCAGGCAGCGAGCATAGATCACATGATCACGAGTCGCAAGGTTGCCTTATCAGAAACCACCTTCCGTACGTCCAGCAGGAATAGATGATTATCAATTAATTGCTGGACATTTCGTAATCACCTTCCCTTCATAAATTACACAGATCAACATCCATAGAGGAGAAGAGCTTTTACATGTATGGGCTGCAAGGCTAATTAATTCCTTACTTATTCAGGGTCAAAGTGATAAATTGGATGATTATATATTCTAATTGCTTTTATGAAATGCCATTTATTCCCAATCTACTCATGGTATGAATTCAAACATATGCCTTTGAATTTAAATCCCCTATATCTAGTTTTCAATATTAGAGAATAATGTTATATTGGATACCATTGTTACAGCGTCAAAATCAACATAACTAATTTCATAAGCAGGGTGAGACAATGAGCTTAGATCCAGATTCACATTTCAAGAATAACTCTGATGTTGGTTTAAAATCTCACTTGTCAAGGACAGGTAGACTAGTAAACCTTTTTAAACTTTGAGTTCTATTCTCAAAGTAAGATCTGTAAGAATATTTATGGAAATGCTTTTGTCATAAATGATAATATCATAAAATATTGGAGGTAGTGTTGACTAGGTCAAGTAACAAGTATTTTATTTTTATAAATCAAATATTTTCTAAAATATAGTAAGAAAGATAACCACTTCAGGTGATTATGCTGCAAAACATGCATGAATGGGTTTATAGCTATACGTTTTGGTCTAAAATATATTTAAAGAGCGAGACATTTGCATGATATTCCCGATGGGTAGTGCGCAGGTGGTCAATTATTACAAAAACCTTGCTGCACATCAACAGAGACCACATCAGGAATATACCATACATAAATGAATAGGCGCACAAACCAATATTAACCTCACCCCCATTTTCTGAAAAATGCATGTTTTTGCAAATTACTTAAGCCCCTTTCCTAGCCAAAAAATTACCTTTCCCTCTACAGCCTTGAAATATTCTATTTAGGACAGATACACAGGAAGGTTGCCATGATTGTAACCATGCAGGGGATGTGGTTTAATAGAATCTTGCCAGAACCCTTTCTGGTGTATTATTCCCTAACCTACACCCGCACTGTGCACTTTTTTATTCGGATGAATATGGTAGTTGCAGGATGCAGGGACGCATGTGGAACGATCAGAAGCTCCGAGTATCAACCGCCTTATTATGGAATGCAAATACGCGCACAGGGGAAGGTTGAGCTAGGCTAAAGGAGCAAAAGTCAATTAAACTCCGAGATGAGATTTTTTGTCCCATGGGTACATCCTCCGTCTCTGAGCCACAGCTGATCAGGAGAGCTCGCCTGAATTCCACTGAAACTGTCTTCCCAGCCATTGCCTTAACCGTTCAAATGCTGAGGCTACTTTCGCTCAAAGCACAAAAATGCAAAAGTCTTTGAAAACCTTTTAAACCCTTTCATGATGATATTCACAGGATAGCTCTCGCTGAGTACTCTCAAATGAGTACCCATTTGCCAGGGTTTCAGTAATTTTTCAGGTTTTTTTGTGTCGTTTTGTATTGGCCAAATTAGCCACCAGCAGCATAAGGGTTAAGAACAGACATGCAGCTTCCAGTGTCTGGGAGTGGTCGAAGGGAGGGCAGAGCACCCCCTATGGGGCTATCAGGTGAACTAGCTGTCTGCAGACGTGACCTTTAAGGTCTGTGGTTTCAGGTTGACGCATGACCTACGAGGAGTCACAATCATTTTTAATTTTGATATGATTGTTCAGACAAAGAACGGTGATTTTCACTAGGAATCATGTGCAACAACCTGATATTAAGAGTCTCAATATTAGAGCTGTGTACATATTTGGAATTTAGAATTTCTATTATCATCACTACTTCTGCGACATTAAACCAAATATGCTGCTGATGGCTAATTTGGCCAATACAAAACAATGCAAAATACACTGAAAAATGACCGAAACCCTGTCAAATGGGTACTCATCTGAAAGTACTCAATGAGAGCTATCCAATGAATACCAACATGACAGGGTTTAGATGGTCTTCAAAAATCTTTGCGTTGTAAGTGGAGGAGAACACCAGAGTACCCAACTAAAACCATTGTCTAACCCAAATCATTGGATCTTTCTCACTCCCCCGCGACCAGGATGAAATCCAAATGTGAGAGGCAGCAAGCAGTCAGTGGCACTGCTTTAAATCACTCGTCCATCAGGGCAAACTCTGCTACTTATGCAATAAATTATGTAGTATCAGGTATATAGTGAAGCCCATACCTATAATTTTTTGAACATTTATCGGGTGGTATCACTCCCATGCAAGTTTTTTTTTATCCTAATCTGAATATGATAGCAGTTCCTCAAGCATATAGTTTTAATCCTACTGTAACAACCTCACACATGACTGTAACATTATAATGACATAAGTAATCTCAATACCTGTAAGTAACCCTTATTATCCTAAATGGAATACTAAGGAAATCCAAAGATTTTCCTAGGGAAACCCCGGCATTCCCTTGCAAATCTCAGGATGGGTAAGGGGAAAGCGCTTTTCTGAAAGTAAATTGCAAATTATCCTGACCATTCCTCAAACAAAAAATTTATAGATAAAAGTTTCTGAAAATATTGGGAAAGATATTGTAAATAAAATACGATATTCTTTAAATCCAGCATTTAGTCCAAATTTCTATGTGGCGCATAAGGTAGCTATCAATTCACAATCTTGATAAGGGTGATGATAAATTCACCCTTTCTCTGATATCCCGAAAGTCTTTAGCAGATTAGTCCCCAATAGTAAGACTTGACACTTTACTGAAGATAAATTTCAGCTGTGCCCAAAGATATACAGATTCTGACTGAAGTAAAGACAGCCATGGGCCAAGGAACCTGGATACCTTACTGAGTCATCACAATTGTGCATAATTGAAGAGAAACTTGGCTATAGCTGGGAGAAATAATGTAATCAGATCAGAGACACAAACGTCCCAAATTCACTTAGAGGGTAGGATCAGAAATCACTGGGAAGTCTCACAACGCCCGGCCCAGCCAGCTGGAGAAAATGAACGCTAAAATAACAAATCAATTTTTATTAATAAAGACCAAATTCTAGCTCATATTGGAGGGAAAAAACCATCCCCTTAGGGACTCAATGTAAGATTTGTAGCTGGCAATTCCGGCATAGCCTTGCAGGGGTATTGGGGATACAGTGGAAAATTGGCCTACCATGAGGATAGTGTTGAATATTAACCTTCTGAATTCTGGGGTGCAAACATTTCAAGAAACAGCTAAAATTCAAAGTATCAGTGACTGTAATTGAACAGAATGTGTGTATTCTTTTAGAGGCAAACAAGAATTCTTTTCATCAAAAACTTACTTCTAAAGATATCTTTATTCTAATAGGCCACCATGCAAGCTTTAAATACATACTTCAAAATACATATGTTTATTAGATCACTGGGCCTAGTTATGCTGTGGATCAATCGCTTAATTAAACCGTTACTGCTAATAAGTTCATCTTTAAATTGTTGTCTTAATCCTAAATATTTTGACAATGACTTGGAAATTATGAATGATTTTGCAAAATATTTAAAGGAGAGTTGTTGGTAATGTTCTGGTAAACATTTTTCCTATATTTTCTTTTCAAAATATGCGTATGTCTAGGAGATTTTCACCTAAATATTTGAGCTGATTTTGGTCGCTGCCAGTATCAAAGAGTTAAAAGTGAACCCTAATTCTAATGCTGAGGCTACTTTCATACAAAGCAAAAGGATGCAAAGATTTTTGAAAAACATCTAAACCCTGTCATGTTGGTATTCATTGCATGATAGCTCTCGCTGAGTACTCTCTAATGAGTACCCATTTGCCAGGGATTCAGTTGTTTTTTTTAAGGTTTTTTGCATTTTTCAGTTTTCACCAAATTAGCCAATAGCAGCATAAGGGTTAAGAGAGGGGGGGGGGGGGGGGTTTCCCTAGCTTGGGGGGTCCTGTGTAACAGATCTGTAGCTCAGGGAGAGGCAGAAATGTTAGCATGAATACGGTGGTGGCCGTGGAGACTATATCCATATAGCACACGCCCGCAAGCACAGATATTGGAACATTTTACACGTGTTTGGCCGAGCTGGAATTCCAATTAATTTCAACCACAAGAAGTCAGTGAACAGTAGTATTGAGGGCAAAGAACTGAAAGAACTTCATGACCAGTCAAATTAGAATTCCAACTAAAATAGAAAAATAGGAAAGACCTGAGTCACCTAAAAGTGACATACTTTACATGAAACAATTACAAAAATCATTCAAAATGTAGAAGACAAAGGCATTTACTGAAGGAGTAATAAGTACATGTAAAAATCAAAATCTGTAGGCAAATAGCATTTTATCAACTTTTATCAGAGATTTTACCTTTAATTGTAATCTTGAGCCTAGTTGATATCCCACAAAGTACTAAGTAGAACCAATCCTTTAAGACATATTTTTTTCAATCCATTTCTTATTTTATGCTGAAAAGATTGTCTCCACCATTATAGTGTGCAGAAAAAAATGTTTTGACATGAGAGTACTGAGAAGTTGTAAGAGGTCAACACTAGGTGGCAGTTCTGTTGCCCCATGGAGACCTGGGAAGTTACTGACTGAAGTTGGTGGCAAAAGATCTCAAGCTGTTTGTTCTTTAACCCATTGAGGCTCACATCGGTCAAAAGCAGCCGGACAATTTTGATGAAATCTTGCAGGCGAGCTCAAAGTTGGGAAAATACATGAAGGAGATATGTTAATTAGAACATTACCAACAACTCTCCTTGAAATATTTAGTAAAATCATTCTCAATTCAGAAGTTATTGCCAAAAGTATCATAAATACAGACAATTTCTTGAGCAGGCAGAAATTGGGCTAGTAGGCTTTCACACTTGTAGCACCCTGGTACCATGTCTTATCAGTCCACAAACACGCTGCCATCGCGGCTGTCTGCTAGCGATGATGTCGAAGAAGCAGACCTCTCGCTCCCGACTCTCCCTGACTTCTATCGTCGCGGCAACCACAGCATGGCGAGCCACTGACATTTTCACAAGGTCAGCCGGAGGTCAGACTACCTGAGAAGTGAGTTGACTCGCAGGCAAACCTTAGCGATTTTTCAACACTTCCTGCATCGACATAGCTTAGCATTCCTCGGTACTCCGCAAAGACTTGGTAACTAATAAAACCTCATAAACATTGTGTCATCGGATAATCGTCACTATGGTAACCAATAAAACTCCATAAACATGGTGTCATCGACTTTTTGCCGAGGTTCGTTCTTCCACCTTCAGCGTTAAGCGATAACAGGTGAGTTAAACAAGCGTGGCGAGTTTACAAATTTTGGGTGGTGTAATGACGGCTTGGTAAACACATGTATAGACGCTCTAAACAGCCATGGAAGTCATTAGTGTTAGAGAGCACACTCCGGCAAGTGTTGATGATTAATTTGCTGTCTGTTTGTCCTCCCTCCACTTGTGGAGAGGATTCATATTTAACCGTTTCATGCTCACAGCGGCCAAAAGCAACCTGACATTTTCGATAAAATCTTGCATCCCAAAGATTTGTAAGGAGAATATCTCAAGGAGAAATGTCAATCAGGACATTGCCAACAACTCCCCTTCAAATATTTTGCTGAATTATTGTGAATTCCAAAGTTATGGTCAAAAGTATCATAGATCCAGACGACAATTTCTGGAGGAACTCTTGTAATGGGTTAATGAGGGTCTGGAGGCTGTGATGAAAGGCGTGTAAGTGGTGTGCCTTCACCTGCAGTTTCTCTCATAAGGCCCAAAGGCCAGCAACTTACAATGCCACTTTTCCTCGCTCTTCAAGAAAAATAAACAATAAACAATGTGGTAATTGCCCTTATAAACATCTCGTTTTTATCAGCACTTCAAAGAGCCTATATATGCAATAGTATTCCACAATGAAAAGAACATCATCTATTCCAAATCCACTCTTCTTCAGAGTTGACAAAAACCATTCAGATTTATAACAATAATTCTACAAGATCCTAAAACTCCTGAAGAATGAGTAGCAAACAAAAGAAATACAGAAAATGTGTTATGATAGATTTATGATGATTGAATGTACTAAACCACTCTAATTATTTTGACAGCAAATTTGGAATTAAATCTTTACTTTAATTTTAGTTCCAACAAAAGGATTCTATAAGCTGTTGGTATTATTGTTAAGCAATTTGAAAACTAAATTTCTGGTAGATGATGATGATGATGATGATGATGATGATGATGATGATGACGACGACGATGATGGATATTCCCGCAGCCCTCCCCCTGTCTTAGAATCCTCCTGGCTGTCAGTGTTTGTGAGAGGATGATGAAGATGTCTTGTGCTAGCTGTATGTTATTTTGCAGTTATCGCTGCTGAAGCTCAGGGGAATATTACCTGCTCAGTCAAGCTTGTCATCTAGTTCTCAACTACGCCACTCTGCTGATACTGACGCCGCAGCGCCATGGGGAATTCTACTGCTCTCTCTCTCTCTCTCTCTCTCTCTCTCTCTCTCTCTCTCTCTCTCTCTCTCTCTCTCTCTCTCTCACTCACTCACTCACTCACTCACTCACTCACTCACTCACTCACTCACTCACTCACTCACTCACTCACTCACTCACTCACTCACTCACTCACTCACTCACTCACTCACTCACTCACTCACTCACTCACTCACTCACTCACTCACTCACTCACTCACTCTCTCTGTCTCTCTCTGTTTCTGTCCTTCTCAGTAGTATCATCCAAATAGTCAGGCCAGCATTAATTTGGCTGCTATGGGGCTTGACAGGTTATGCATGCATAAATCTAGCTTATGAAACACTAGCCTTATTTCCTTCATACTTCAGTCACAGTGCCACAAACTACCAGATTCTCACAGAGCGGTCGTGAGAAATACCTTGTACACCTCCGCTAGCGCCCCCTCCTGACGCTCGCGAGACGCCACCGTCGCCCTGCGCTATCTTGAGATATTTCTCTTCACCTGTCTTCCTCTTCACACTGCACTAACTGCATAAATCCCTGCCGATATTTCAGCGCCCGCGAGGCTCAGCTATGGCATGCCTTTCATAGCATGCCTTTCGTAACACGGAGGGGTGGGGCCTTTTTATGTCAGCTCTTATACATCACAGTCCCAAATCTTAATCTAGCGTTAATATATCACATTCACAGATCTTCATTTGCTTGCAAAAAATCATTCATCTAAATTGAGTCGTACCTTTATTTAATCATGCTATGTGTATTCCCTTATATCATGATTAACAATTGGATTAACTTCCTAACCATGCTTAGAGTTCCAGCTTACAAAGTGTAATCTGGATATATGATACTACTGAAATTGACTAAGAAATAAAGTCCATATTCAACATAACAATAACAATCTTAAGAAAATATTTGAGGGAGAAACATTGATCAAAACCCAACACACAACTCTCCTCCAAATATTTTGTGAATTTGTGATTAATTCCTAAGTTATTTTCAAAAGTATGGAAGGTCCAGACAACTCATGTCAAAGAGATATCCAGGCTTGGAAGGGTTAATGCTGAGCTACATAGCTGCTTGTCCTCCATGGCCAAGTACCTGTAATCGCTTTCATACAGGAATTGCTAGCCGCGTCTACTGCCGTTTCAGATTTTCCATTACCGAGAAATACATATTATTTCCCAGCGCTTGCATTTCTTTAATTAAATCTGGCAATCATGCCATCAAGCAGAATTCTCTTGACAACAAACCTGCAATAAAAGCTGTCATTATTGCCTAAAACTAATTGTTTGTTATTTCCCTGGATAGCCTCTGGCCTACAGGACAATTACTCTAACCTTTAGGAGTGCCGGATGAATAAGGGCATGCACACTATAAGGCCTGAAGCTAATGGGACAATTGCAACACTTATGACAATAACAACCATTATGAAAATGAAAGAATTCAGGCAGATAATCCAATTTCATAACAGAATTATCTTTATTTGTAGGTTTTTTACTTGAACAGCAGATTTGAAAATATTTGATTAAATCATGTCTGTGTTTGTGTGGAATTCAGTATCCCTATCAAATTTAAAACAGCTGAGAGTCTTGAATTTTCCTTGTATACACCTAGGATATTCTCAGCATTTATTTGCTAAGATTAGCATTTTTTAGAAATATTCATTTCTCCACATTATGCCACAGCAAATATTCCAAGATTCCTGAAATAGGTGAATTGCGACACGCTAGATTATCTCTAGATTATCTGGATTATCTAACACCAGGGTCGATTAATGTCTCCATCCCCATCATCCCTGCGCAGGAGCACAGCTTTCTCTTTTTAATATTTCATGCTCTAAGTGCCTTTTATTGTTCATTATTCCTTTGTTCGAGGATTACTTGCGTAGATTACGCAAAACCCAACAAGAGGGTGGACATTAATTAGATGATTATTTCCCACTACCCTATCCATTATTAAAAGGGGCCTGTATAGCGTTCTAGGGAGTATCCATGATCGGATGCTCCCTGGTGACTCGCTAGGCGCTGGCTGGCCTGGCTTACATAAGATTCAACAGGCAATTCAGTGGTAGACAATCCAGTACTCTCTCGCTGATGGGATAATCTTATTACAATCACGCTGAGCCACACGGAGCAACGCAGACAAATGAAATATCATAGCGCAGGGATTAGAATCCCATTAACCAATTGGATGCTTTCACCATTCATCACTAATACATTCATTTTCTCGAAATATTATTTTCTTAAAAGTAAAATCTGAGCAAATGTCTTTTTTGCATTACATACAGAATGCTATTCTTCAAATTTTCTAATAAAGCATTATCTTTTCTAGATGTTTTTGTTGAAAAAATGTGAATAAAGGCATATCTTGTTTATTTGTGGATATCCACAGATCACACAACCTGTGTTGTTAGAGTTCCACTAGCTATGAGATTCCTTTAACGAGTACTTGAACACCTGAAAGAAAATAATGATGGAATTGCATCTATGACCCCTCAATCCCCTTAACCCTCCAAATGCTGAGGTTACTTTTGTCAAAAGCACAAGGATGCAATTTTTTTGAAAACCATATACACCCTGACAAGATGGTATTGATTGGATAGCTCTCACCAAGAACTCTCAGATGAGTACTCATGTGCCAGGGTTTCAATAATTTTTCAGTTGTTTTTTTCCATTTTGTATTGGCCAAATTAGCCACCAGCAGCATAAGGGTAAAGAATTCAAGAATTCTTACAAGTGAGAGATATCCCATTGCCTAAGATCATATTTTGAGAATGCAATTAATTCCTTAATTACTTAGTCCTTCATCGTGTTTTGTTATTTCAGTTTTCCAGTAGTGGGGTTTCTTGGTCTGATACCTATGTATCCTATACTCTTTGTACCAAGATACTTTCCACCCATCAGCATTACTGTTCACAGCGACGCCACAAAGACTGCTCCCTGTTAGCGCAATGCCAAACGAAACACCTTCAAAACAAACCTTTCCCTTTACGCGATACCTCAATGGATTCACTTGAGCCGTACCTAGTTACGGGAATCTCGCCACTAGCTTTAGTAGTGTGGTTCCAGAGGGAAAAGATAGCATCTCTCAATGCCTTAGGCTTTGCTTCCTAGAGAAGGGACTCCTATAGTAAGCGATGGGGGTGTAATCTACGCCCGGAATCTGAGTGAAATCTAAGTGCCTCGCTCTATCGTATCTTCTCTCCGGCGCTTTGCAGTACGGGATTCTGATGACCTGTTACAGGAGAGATTGTGTTCAAAGAGCGCCCCGCCGCCCACAGCTCCCTATCTGATTGGCTCCTGAGACGAAGATGGTAGTTGTAGACAACGGCTGCTTTTAAGATTAACCCAATCACGCTCAGAGTTATATGGACAGGTGAGTGGAAACAAAAGCAAACGACTCCAAAAATAATGGCTAATTAAAAGAGTCTCATTTCAGAGACTCCAATCATTTACCTATCCAATGCTGAGGCTACTTGCATCCAAAGCTAAATGACGCAGATTTTTGGAAAACCATCTAAACCCTGTCATGTTGCTATTCATGATATGCTCTTGCTGAGTACTCTCAAATAAGTACCCATGTGCCAGGATTTCAGTCATTTTTTTAGGTTTTTTGCATCATTTTGTATTATTGGCAAAATTAGTCACCAGCAGCATAAGTGTTAAGTTAGACCCAAGGTAAAACAATGGTGAATTCAAAAAACTTTACTAAGAAAGTTGTGATCCCTCTTTTCCGAGCCAACCTTTTGAATCAATGATAGGATATTTTAGATAATCCCAGGGCTGTCAGATCACACCCGGATCGCTAGCAGGAAGAGGTTATTGTGATGTCCTCCCCGTCCGCCATACTCAATGTGACTTCTATCAGGAGACATCATGGCTGCACGGGCTGAGGAGCTTCGGACAAGCGATTCGAGATATGATGCTTCCCTTATCGGCCCGGCCTAGTGTACTCCTGTCAGCTGTAATCCCCAGCGTCTCGCACTCTCCTGTCTTCTCCCGCAGCGTCCCAACGTCCTGCCGGTGGCGCCACAGTCAACCGTGACGCCCACAGACAGATACAGAGCCAGACAGCCACTGGAGCTTAGAAAACATCACTCCACGACAGATGATAGAAGGGGAATGGTATCAGAAACCACAAGAGCAATGGATAGCAAATTATCTAGGATAGCAATGTATATATATATATATATATATATATATATATATATATATATATATATATATATATATATATATATATATATATATATATATATACATATATATACATATATATATATATATATATATATATATATATATATATATATATATATATATATATATATATATATATATATATATTTATACATACATGTTTATATAATATAAGCAAACAACAATTATATAGAATGGTAGTGATAATAGACACCTTGATTTCACTATCGACATATTATATATCAGTAAAGCACCACTTAAGCATTTATGCCAACAGTGGCACCCTCAGGGTTAGACGAAGAGCAGTCTGCAGTTGCATGATGGGGCTTTTCTAAGGACATTTCTCACAAAAATGTAAATTGATGGTTGTCTTGACAAATACCTCATTTGTTAAAGGTAAATATACTGATCTTTTCTCAAAATAATTGGAGATAGGTTGGTGATTAAGTTCTGCTTTTTATTTCTCCTTCAGATAGCACCAAAAAGATGTACTTCAAGAAAATATCACTTAAGTGGAAATGCTGTTTTCAGCCATTGTATGGGCATTGCATGGTTTAAACAGTGATTTACTGAAGTAAATCCTATCAACTAAATGGCTCTAAATGTGAATTTTCGAAATAAAATCAATCAACTAAATGGGTAGGTTGAAGCCTGATCTGTTAAATAGAACACATGCTCATGGTGCTGGGTTCAGCATTATTGGTTTCTATCAGAGGAGAGCTCCCCTGGCTACGCCAATCGGCCACGTAGTCACCCAGCGCGATGTTACGCAACAATGGTGCAGCACACGCAGGTTTCCCAATAACCAACGCCCGCCCCTTCATCGCAATCTGATCGCAATTAATTATCGGTTATGCGCCCGAGTGTCAGCCGAGGGCCTTGAGCAAACATTCCTATACGGACGGATGCCACGCTGTGTCGAAAGCACTGGCCAATTCTATAAATGGTCGCCCCCTCCATTGGGTAAGTGCATATCACAATACGGCGTAATCACCACCAATCAATCATATCTCTCCAATAACATCAACACTGCGTAAAGGCTCATTTGCCACGGCTACCACCATTAATTGATGTGCAATCATCTGTTTGAGAAAGACGCCATTAGTATAGAGAACTGGTGGATATTAACCACTTCTTCCTCACAGTGCCTGAAGTATTCATGACTAATTGGGCAATATTTTGCTTTATAGTCTATTGTATAAATATTTGAATGTTTATAATATTCAGATTTAAATAAACAACTTTCTTTGGCTCCTTCACCCATTAATTTCTCAGATTCATATCAATTGTATTGTATTTGCAAGCAAATACATATACATTTATCTATATCTATATCTATATATATATATATATATATATATATATATATATATATATATATATATATGTATTTATGATCATACAGACATTTGAATGTCATAACTAACTAATATACACATAGTTGATATCAATAATACATAGCTAACTTACAACATAAAGTAAAGAGAATCTCACTCCTGTTATCATGTGCCGTAACTATAGAAACAATCCTAAAACCAAACGCTCACCAGCCATAGAGCTTTCAGAAGACTTTCTTAAAGCAAACACCCTCTCTCTGCTAATGGTCTACATTGCACAGAAAGGAAATGTTGTTAGTTTTTACCTCTGTACATCTCTCTCAGGTGCGCTGCTACCGATCTCCCAACGATCACGCACCGACAGCAATCCCCGACAAACAGGTCACTCGCTCCACATAAACACGGCACCTTATTAAAAGAATCTTACGTGGAGGAGAATTATGACTCCCCAAGGCATGAGAATCTATGATGATTAGTGGTCGAGTATGGTCTAGTACACAGGGTCAGTCACCAGAGGGCGCTAGGACTCACGTCCCATGGCGGCCGTTAAAGAGTTGTTCCCTCGACCCCCTGAGTGCTCCTTAATGAAACTACGCAACACAGTTTCCTTTAATACAATTCCACTTTAACTGCCATCTTCAGGGAAGTATTTTTCATCTTGAGGTTACTTGGGCAAAGAGGTTAACCTATTCACGCCTGTAGCAGCCAAAACTGCCTAATGATTGTTGTGATATCTTTCGGATGTAGGCACTATTTGAAAAATATCTGAGGGATAAATGTTGTTCTGAACTCAACCAAAAAGATTCCTTTAAATATTTTGTTAATTTAATTATGATTAATTCCAAAGTTATTTTCAAAAGTGTGATCCAGATGGCACATATCTGAAGGAGAAATATTAATCAAAACACTACAAGCAACTCTCCTAGATCGGTCACATGTTTTGTAAAAGCATACTGAACTTCTAAGTTCTTATCAACGGTATGATAGGTTCAGATGACTATTTCAGAAGAGAATTTAACCAGATTTCACCATAGCTCTACACCAGTGCCACAATAAACCACACTGCAGCCACAGTTGCAGTGGTAAAGCTAACTAGAGGCCCAGGTCATCAATTCACCTACGTCTATGTTCCATATATGATATTGTTCCTTGACAACATTTGACCGATTGATACATGGCCATTTTCATAACTAAATGAGAAATAATCCAGACCTCAGCATGCTGTTACAGCCATATAGCCCCAGTGCTCTACAGCAGTGCCATCCTAAACCATACTGCGGCCACAGTGGCAGCTAGTATAATAATGATAACTGCTGGCCCAGGTCACTGATTCACCTACGTCTATGTTCCATATATGCTATTGTTCCTTGATAAAGATTATCGTTATTATCATTATTATTATTTAGAGAAGTAATCCAGACCTCAGCATGCCATTACAGCAATATAGCCCTAAAGCTCTAAAACAATGCCATCATAAACCATACTGCGGCCACAGTGGCAGCTAGTATAGTACTGCTAACTGCATGCCCAGGTCACCGATTCACCTACGTCTATGAATTGATTCCCCGATGAACAGACAACTGATTGTTTCTGACCTTCAGAACCCGAGGATCAGCCCGTTATATGTTACGGCAGTTTAATAATGAATTTGCCAGCTCTAATCTCCATCGCCATCCGACCAATCTAACCTCGCCATTTTACCAGCCATCGCAGATCGCTATGTCCATTCCCAGCACACAAATCATATCTCTGCACCTCACTGTCATGTACTTAGCCAATACCTCTACAGCATAGAGAGCTGTAATTTTATTTAAGAATTATTAATTCCAACAGCCCAATAATGAGTGAGAAAACGTTGGTCATCATATGTTGAAATTGAAGTCACAACATTGAGATTGTCATTATCATCATACATCATCACAATCATCATCTGTATCATCATCATCATCATCTTTCTCACCATTATTGCTATCATCATCATTATCATCATTATCATCATTATCATCATTATCATCATTATCATCATCATCATCATTTTTATCATCATCATCATCACCATCATCATCACCATCATCATCATCATCATCATCATCATTATCATTTTTATTATCATCATCATCATCATGAAATAATCATCCTAATCAGCAACATCTTCACAACCATTATTGCTATCTTTTCTCAAAATCTTCAAAACTGGTAAAGATTTTTGAATGAGCACATCAATGCTAAGGAATTATTTTATTTTTTCTATCATTAAATCAGATTACATGCAGTTAGATGGACTCCACCTATTTCATTTGTATTTTGAGAATCTTTCAGCCATCCTCAATATTACAAACAGATAAAATACTTAAATGCGTCAACCATATAATCTGCTATCTTAAGATTATCCTACAACAAGGATTTAGCTGATGTTGGATATACTGTCCAGCTCTCTAATCCAATGACCATTATCAGAGCTGGTCAGTATCTATGGCGACCGCTGCCATCTCCGGGATGAACTCTGGATATGATAATCAATAGATAATCAGCGATATATGAGGAGGGATCGCCAGCTTAATCTGTGCCCGATTCCCTGGGGGGTCTGATCAGTTTCACACCCCCTAACAGCCTATTAACCCACCACCCACAGAAAATACAGCCACACATCTTAGCCCAATAATTGACATTGATACTGACCATTCTCAAAGCCTTTTTCTGACCTTTGTTTGACCAGAAAGTTAATGATATCCATCTTGGAGATTATCAGTCAGAAATGTTCAGATTGATTTGGATTAGGAATTTGGATTTTCATTTGTTGTCACTTTTTTGCCGTATTTAGGATAAATCTTGATAACCTGAGATGTAATTTAAGTGGAGGAAACAGCACGGAAAATCTATGTCTAAAACTGTTCAGATAGACTACTGATGCTTTAACGACAAGGGGTTCTTCATATAAAAATGTGCAATAACTAATACACTTTTTTCCAGAAGGCTGTTGGGATTGCTCTTAAGAAAAAGACGGCTCTTTTGAACAGGTCCATGGTCCCAACTTACCAAAATATCAATTTTAGTGTAATTGTCTTAAAATCCATGCTGTATACTTCGATTTTTGGGTTGCAGACCTGCTATGGCAGAAAAACTGATAAAAAATTGAAATTCCTGCCATGCCATAAGCTGATATTTCCCTTTAGTCTACTCAAAAAGTTATCTTTTTCTAAAAACAAGCTAAACCAAAAGCAGATTTTGGGAGAAATCAATGAAATGATAAAGATTTAAGTAAAATAGCTTAGAATTCCTGCAAGGGATGTCAATTGTTTAATCATTATAAAAGGTATGCTTCTATGAACGTGGCATTTATGCGCTTTTATTTACCATTATCGCCGATCTGTGCCGCCATTAGTACGCGATTACCCAGGTAATTATCAAGCAACGAGCACACAGTGTGCGCGAAGAGAAAACGATTGTCTCCCTTCTGTCATCGCCAGAACCAATCAAGACGATCCTAATGAAGATCAAATAACCGCGTGTGACAACGACTGCCAATAACACCATTTGCTGGCTATTCCTATAGACTGTGCATTCCCAAATTGCATGATAACTGTGACTTCTTCGTGTCCGCAAACAATGGCATTTCCATTATCGCCCTATCAATTTCAATCAGCCCGTTCTCGATAACTCAATTTCGCGAGGCTTGTGTGCGCAAGTGTTAGGAACGGGCGGTGTTTTCCCCGATGGATGCGCAGGCATCTCCACTCGGTATGTTCGACAAATCTCGAGTTTATCGGGGAAATTCAGCTAATCCTTTCATTATAACAAACATCCTTGTCGCTCAGAGCTTCGAAGCACAGAATCATCCCCTCATGATTATGAATAGAAAACTAACAGTAACAGCCAATATTTATTTAACCCTTTCAATGCTGAGACTACATTCGCCTCAGTCACAAGAACATAAAAAGTTTTGAAAATTATATAAATCCTATCATGATGGTATTCATTTCAGTCATATTTCAGCTTTTTCACACTACTTTGTACGGACCTAATTAGCCACCAGCAGCAACTTTGATTGCTAAGTTTCTAGGATTATCGTTAAGAATATTTCTGTACAAGCAAACTAAAGAAGCATAACTCTTGGGGTGTCTTCAAGGCTCTACGCTCTCTGTATCATTTTTTGCACCTCTAGGATAACTCATTTTAAGAATATTTCTGTATTGTCTAGACAAACAAAAGAAGTATAAATCTTTGGACGTATTTGAAGCTCTAAGATGTCTGAAAACTGTTTGGCAACTGTGATTGCTGAGTTTCTGGGATAACTGTTATTTTAAGAATATTTCAGTAAAGGCAGACAATAGAAGTATAAATCTCAGGGCGTGTTTGAGGCTCTAAGCCAGCTCTTAAAGCCCACAAGTCCTGTGGCAATTAACAAGGCCAGCATAAAGATTACACCTTGTTTTACAAGCTGAGCAGGCAGTAAAAAAGGCTTTGGAGGGACAGTATTAATGTGAGGCATAAATCAGGGTGTGATTGTGGTCGACTCTCTCGATGGTCGTAGACATTGTATAGGCCTATGAGCGCCAAAGTGTCTGTCTGTTCGGATTCTCCACCATGCCGTGGTCAGCTGTACCCCAGGAGAAACATTCCGTGAACGCAATTGTAGTGAGCCAGCACTTTAAATCCAGGGGGCGCTGTGAGAATAAGAGAACATTCTCTAAACTAGTATCAAAGTGTATGTCTCTTCAGATTCTCCACCATACCGTGGTCAGCGCTGAGCCCCTAAAAAATGACTGAAATCCTGGCACATGAGTACTCATCTGAGAGTACTCAGTGAGAGCTTTCCAATGAATATCAACGTGACAGGGTTTAGATGGTTTTCAAAAATCTTTGCATCCTTGTCCTTCGAACAAAAGTGGCCTCAGCACTGAAGGGGTTAGAGAACATTCTTTAGCTACTGTAATTAACGGACAGTCCTTTCAAAAGTGTCATACCAATGGGGAATCTACGCCCAGGACTGTACAGTATAATACTTAAAATCTAGGGGGCGCTGTCTCACTTTAAGAGAATATTCTGCCTCAGCAATCAAAGAAGTCAATATCCTACTCAACCACCATGTATAAATTCAGTAGATTTTAATGAAGTACTTAAAATACAGAGGGCTCTGCCTCAACCGAAGCCTTCAACAATTCTGCACATTTTTTTTAGTTATTTCTTGGCATGATTTTTATATTAAAAGAAAAGGCAGGAGCTAAAATTTGATTATGATGTTTTTTGCATAAATTCAACAGTTCAAAGCTTTCTCATATATGCCTGATCATGAGGGAATTTCTGTGCTTGAATGAGTACACATGACAATTTAGGACAAAACAAATTCAAAAAGAAATATTTGTATAATAGATACACTTTTATATTGTCCAATCAAAAGACTTGCAATGCCAAGTTACTTAAGCCAGAGATATATAGATTAAGATAAAACTCTCTGCTTAAGCTAGGCTGCAAGCAAGCACACCTCAAAGTCACTAAACCATCCGTGATTTCTGTGGTAAAATGTTCGAGCAATTAGATAATCAAACTGTCCAAAGATGGACTAAATAATATGAATCAAAGAATGATAAGAAAATCTTAAGATATCATCAACCACTCACCAGATGTCAGTAAAAGACACGGAAAATTCAATCACCTATATCATATACATGTTCATGAACGTGTTCCATCTACCTGAGGCCCAGTAATATGAATAACTGCTAATTGATGACCTCACCGACTTAGTTCCATTCACTTGAACTTGACGAAGTTGCGCCACTTAGGCACAAGACTAAAGTGGATCTGCACCGAAGATGAATCGCTTAAGTGCAGTTTTTCCATTCGAGTTCTTGGCGTGCGTTGCGGCAGCGCGATGGCCGTAAAGGCGATCGCGCGAAGACAATGGTCATCAGCGGAGAAGCGCGGCGGACGCCCGAGCACAAATTGAATGGTGATTTCAGCAGTGTTATTATGGGGTCTAATGTCGGGCGCACTTTGCCCGCGCCACGTTCTGCCCGCTTTACTATGACTGACCTGGGGATTTCCGCACTGCATTTCCGCTGATTTATTAACAAAGCGCCCATTTCAGTCGCCATCGGGAAGCATGCAGGTCTTCCTGTACATACTGATGCATATTTCTAGGTAATGTACGCGTCTGGAGACATCTCACCACCCAGTACCTTACATTTACACATTCCTAATACATGCCTTAACAATAACCATATGGCACTATAATGGTACAGGTACTGACCATATAGCACATGGGACAAAGAGGCATAATTCACCTACCAATACCTTACATTTACACAATCCTAATACATGCTCTTACAATAACCATATGGCACTATAATGGTACAGGTACTGGCCATATAGCACATGGGACTTAGAGGCATAATTCACCTACCAATACCTTACATTTACACATTCCTAATACATGCCCACACAATAACCATATGGCACTATAATGGTACAGGAACTGGCCATATAGCACATGAGACAAAGAGGCATAATTCACCTCCCAGTACCTTACATTTATACATTCCTAATACATGCCCTCACAATAACCATATGGCACTATAATGGTACAGGTACTGGCCATATAGCACATGGGACTTAGAGGCATAATTCACCTCCCATTATACCTTACATTTGCAATTTCTAATGCAGGTTCTCACAAAAACCATGGGGGGGGGGGGGATTCAGATGAGAGAGGGTGAAACTGCCAGAATCATCATTCCAATGACCAAACAGGGAAATGTTTGTATGCAGGCTATGTTATGAATCACAGCCAATTCTCAATATATAAGAAACATATATTTGGCTTTGCCTTGAGTAAGGTTAAGACAACCGACCCCCCCCCCTCCTCCCCACCCCTGGGGGCATTCAGGCAAGAAAGGGCTAAACTGTTAGAATCTTCATCATCACAATGACCAACGAGGGAAATATTTGCAGGGATTTTGTTACGAATCATAGTGTAGGTAGCCAATTTTCAAAAGTAGAAGAAACATATTTTTGGCTTTGCCTTGAGTGAAGTTAAGACCCCACCCCCCCCCCCCTCCAATCCCTTTGGCATACAGACAAGAGAGGGCTAAACTGTCATAATCATCCCAATGACCATCCAAGAGAATATTTGCAGGGATTTAGTTATGAATCATAATGTAGGCAGCCAATTTTCAAAAGTAGAAGAAACATATTTTTGGCTTTGCCTTGAGTGAAGTTAAGACCCCACCCCCTTGGGCATACAGATGAGAGAGGGTTAAACTGTCAAAATCGTCATCATCATTCCAATGACCAACCAGGGAGATGTTTGCAGGGGCTGGGTTATGAATCATAGAGTATGCCCTGACACCCTGACACAGTCTGCCTCATCCAGAATAGTCCGGAAATACACCTCAGAGGCCAACTTTAATCTCAAATTAATTTCCCATTCTCCGCGAATCTCGGGCCATTACGGTGAATCAAGAGCAGCTTCACCTTTCCCGCTCCGCTAACGAGCAGGGCGGCCATCTTGTTTCACAGGGTCACCATGGTAACTTACCCGCCCAATCAGCAAGGTCAGGTTGTAATTTCACTCACCTGTAAAGAGAGGAAAACAGGCGTTAAGATTCATCAACACGGAAAGGTTAATTGATATCACATACAAAGTAACTAATAAGTTTCATCAGTTTTCATCAGGGATCTGTTTTAGTCCTTAGTTTTAGGACATGAATAAAACTTTTCAGACATTTATACACTCATAAATTACTTACAAATTCCTTTTCATTATAGAAAATAGAATTATCAACTTAACGATTACCACATCAAATAGTTGTTTAAAAATGAAAATATTAATATCAGTTTTTTCGGTATTGATACATTCCATCCATATAAAAGCAAGATAAAATTGACAAAATGCTTAACATACTAGTTAGCATATAAGATCTACAATTTCTCCGTAAAAAATACATGTATCTATGTGAAGTCATTGTCATCATCTGCTATAGAGCAATATTTGTGAATTATATTGTAGGTAATAAAAATGCTGAAATGTAATTCTCAAATATAAACCACCTTTATAACTGTAGTTTATTTGATGATATTTCCATTTGAATTGGATTTGTATTCTTAAAGACTCCTTGAAACAGGCATTCCCATATAACTGTCGCCTAGATACATATTTCTATTGTATAAGCAATGAATAACTGATTAACCATATGGAGAGTAGACATTAATGCCAATTAAATCCAATTTGTATCACATTAATTGCTTCTATAAATAGCACAGCTTAATTTCCTGTAGGTGAGATTTTCCCATAATGCACCATTCAATATGCAGACAGAACTCTCACTGGGACTCAAATTGAATCATTTCCTTATTAAACTGATAATATTATGTACCCACCCACCATACATATATTTTCCAACCTTTCTGCAAAAAAATGTTAGGACTTAATGTTCAGGCCATGCAGGCATACTTTGGTTATAATGAGATATATATCATACATATATATATATATACATATATATATATATATATATATATATATATATATATATATATATATATATATATATATATATATATATATATATATATATATATGTGTGTGTGTGTGTGTGTGTGTGTGTGTGTGTGTGTGTGTGTGTGTGTGTGTGTGTGTGTGTGTGTGTATATATATGTATATACATTTCAAATAATTCTAGCCTTTTAAAACAAGGAGTTTATACCACTGTGATTTACTACCACTCTTGGTGAAGAGGTTGCTGCTTAATGAGATTTTGGAATTTGAGTTTCCTACATAGCTATGGATGAGATATTGACATAATATATCCCCCTCTGAAAACACCCTGAGGGGACCCAATACCGGATAATTGATCCCCCAACCTACTTGACTAACAGACAATACCTTAACAACTGCATTGATCTAACCCAGGGGATATTGGTAGACTTTGAATAAAGAATATGCCATATATATTACCTGGGTTTTTAATGCATGTGTCATGCAGGGTTTATTTCACAAGTGTCTTTCAAGTAGGAAATGAGAAGGCTAGTTAGGTGTATATGTATTGTTTTGTCATTATTAACAAGCCTCGTGATGGCTTTATTCCTTATTCATATCGTACATGATTTACCGGCTAATCTCACAGTTTATCATGGAGCTGCCACCTGTACTTAATTAAATATGCATGCTAACTACATACTAACTCCCCCGGCTGATTCATTCACAGAGAACCACTCATTCATTCCACTACCTATGATTTAATGTCCATTCTTATCCACCACACTCTACGGTAGTACTCTCTTTAGCATAAGATGCATTGGTCAATTGTCCATTCATAACCAGAAAACCCTATAATAGTGCTCTCTTTAACATTTTGGCCCAATACTTCATTATCAGGCTTGACTGTAGCCATTTTTCTTTAGAAATTTTGGGCACATCAAAAGATTAATTTGAATTAATTATATTTTTCATTTTTTTGGTTAACTAACCAACAATCTTTTCATGATGAATTGATAGTCAATTTATACTCAAAAAGGAACAGCAATACATAGGTAGGGTGTTTTCATAAAAAAAAGCTTTGGACAGATGTTTATGTGCCTATAGGCACAACCCATCCCCCTTTCCGTCCAATGATTTCCATCAACGCTCTAACGCCACACTTACAGACTTACAGAACACAGATTAATTACCATTGTTTTCTGATAAAGAAGACATCCCCCCTATCATGTGTCCCGCCACAAAAAAGCCTTTGAAGTTTCACTTTTTGCCCCGAGGCCACTGCACCATATTACTGTCCACGGCGGGTGACACGGGGACATACCACAAGTGAATTATCGTGAACAATGTCTGTTTAGCATTTTCAGTGTCACTTAGAGCCTTGCCCAAGGACAGAGGGGGCCAGGGCAAGAATTACTCATTGAACCCATAGAGCTGCTGCAACACAAACTTGATCATTTTTATTTAAATGTAAAAATACTCCATTCTTATCAAGTTTGCTATGTGTCACTTTTTAATGCACACAAGTCTACATTTTTTTCTAAATCTTAAAGTCATTAACCCATCCACACTCAAAATTTGCTTGACACATGGTAACTTGTTTGTATGCCACCAAGAAAAGTTGAATACTTGAAAAAAAGGCAAAAATCACAAAAATAATTGAATTCCATTTTGGTTAACTTCAATAATAGCAATAGCCTTTACTAGCAGAATTGTAACGTTTCTGCAAAGAAACCATCTAGACTTCCATATTCTCTCTCTCTCTCTCTCTCTCTCTCTCTCTCTCTCTCTCTCTCTCTCTCTCTCTCTCTCTCTCTCTCTCGCTCTCTCTCTCTCTCTCTCTCTCTCTCTCTCTCTCTCTCTCTCTCTCTCTCTCTCTCTCTCTCTCTCTCTCTCTCTCTCTCTCTCTTTTTCGTCTCTCAAATATCTAAGATATTATGCTCCCTTCCCAAGTTACAATAGGTATTAAAGCACATCCAGGTAATATTTCTTGGGAACCTGAAGCATGAATTGGTTAAAGCACTCAGATCGGCGCTACTACTCTAATAATCTTGTTTCCTTGAGAGACGTTGTCGGGCGGGCATCTTTGTTGTAATGAAGCCCCGGGAGGTAGTGGGAGATAAGCGTAATGCGGGCTGACAGTCCGCCCAGGTAGGGAGCTGGGAGAGGTGGGGATTGGTTAAGGCGCTCCTGGGTTACAGACTGTCGCGAATCGCGGGCAGTCGGGCGAGCCACGGGCCGGCGTCGGGCACATTACGGGCACATTACGACAGCAGGCCAGGGACTTCCCTTATCTTACTTGTCACTCTAAGACGGCTTACCATACATCACCTAACCAATCAAACTGCTCCATCGCTGATAACCAACCAATCTTACGCTTACTTATACTTCCTGACTCACACACAATGCACTACAGAAAACCATAGACATTGAATTGCATTATAATCAATATGATTTTTACATCAAGTTCAATACAGAAATATTCTTTTTTCAACAAATGCCCTTATAAGATGCAATCATGAACTTAAGTTTCAATACGTAACAGAATTGCAAACAGATTTTAAAAAAATTCAGGCATTTTAACAGAATTGATTCAATTGAAAATTTGGTTACATAGCTTTTACCATGGCCACCAGTTAGTACTCTTATTAAGCTTACCTTCTCTTTACTTATTCTTCAAAAAGGTTTTCGATGCAAAAAAATCAAAAAATATGTTAAGGTTTAACATAATTGTAAACATACTTTTGAGGAATTCTAGTTTTTATCTAGTTTTCAATCCAGCCACCAGGTGGTGTCCTTTCAGTCACCTGTTTGGTGTCCTCTTAGTCAAAATTTTAAAAATTTAGTTTCCAATTGAGCCAGCAGGTGGTGTCCTCTTAGTCACCTGCCTTATTGGCCACATATGTACTCATCAATTATTAACACTATCAACATCGGAGGGACTTTCCTCCCCAGGTGGGGAGCCTGGGACACCCACCTGTTTGCCTTGTGTACATATTTCATTAGTCAATCAGACACCTGGGCGACAGACAGACATACAGGTAGTAGTAGTAGTACTATAGTGGCATTCCTTCTGCATCAGCAGATCATACCTGTTCTATGAGGGCGGCAGGCCAAGAAAGACAATAAGAGTATAAATACATAATGGTACCTAGGCGCCAATATTAACCCTTCCAATGCTGAGGCTACTTGGGCCTTAGCACAAGAACACAACGATCTTTGAAAAACATCTAAACCCTGCCAAGTTGGTATTCATTGGAAAGCTCTTGCAGATTAGTCTCAGATAAGTACCCATGTGATGTACCAGGGTTTCAGTCATTTTTTAGGTTTTTTGCATCTTTTTGTATTGGCCAAATTAGCCCCCAGCAGCGTAAGGGTTAAAGAGTTAGTATCATCCACAAACATGATGCCCTGGAGATGAGTAAATCCTTCGTATCCTTCGGATCAATAAAATTTGCTGAATTTATTCTACAAATTCAACCTGTTCAGATGGTATTCCTAAGCTACCCAATCCCCTCCAGAGAGTCATGGGAAAGATAGGGTTAAATGTAATTAGCATAGATCTAGTGGATGCCAGCAGCTATAGAAATCTACAGGCATTCCTTATGCTTCACCTGCTAATCCTTCCAGCAGAAAGACAATGGGAGCAGGTATTACTAATCACAAATATTACCTGATAAAGTTCAGAGCATTGACCCACTGCTCATAACAATAGGTGTATTGTATTGATTGCGACATAAAGAGTAAAGGCCTTCAGGTGCATGCACCTATAAAATACTATGCAATCTAAGAATATGAGCACCTCTTAAATTGTAAAGGCTACTTCGGACATCTAAAACTTATGCTGCTGCTGGCTAATTTGGCTATTACAAAATGATGCAAAAAACCTGAAATATGACTGAAACCCTAGCTGACACATGAGTTCTCATCTGAGAGTATTTAGCGTGAGCTATCCAATGAATACCAACATGACAGGGTTAAGATGGTTATCAAAAATATTTGCATCCTTGTGCTTACAACAAAGGTAACCTCAGCATTGGAAGGGCTAAGCTTCCTTACTGTGTATTATCCATTGTAAAACCTTTGAGATTCAAAATCATAATGTGAAATCTCGTCATGCCCCATTGTGTCACATAGACAGTCACTTAATTCACATTCATGCCTGTTAAGTGCCAAAAATCGTCCAGAATTTTGGTCATATTTCTAAAATCAGAGCAATCTTTGGAAAATATGTATGTTGACCAGAACCTAACCTCAAACTCTAGTTCAAATATTCGAAAAAATATTTACACATTATTTCATAGTTATATGCGAAAGTTTCATTGATCCAAAAGAAACTTGACAGGTATAGCTTCTACTATAGGCACAGATGGTCTCACTGCAGAATCAGCTTCAAAAGCAATAATTTACTGATTAGGTAGACTGGGAGTGCCACTAATATCTGTATGTTGCTTTGGTTGTTTTATGTGAATCAAAACTGTCAAACATAGGAATGCTTATTTTTTAATGTATGAAGGAATCTATTACAACTTAATGGTATACCAATGGAGAATTACATTTCATATTGTTTTCATATATTTAGATTGTAAGTCTTAAACAATGATTGCCACCATTATGGAAATGGGCTTAGTATATAGACTTTGAATAAATCTGAATGAAGAATAGATATAAACAAATGAAATATGTATGTTTTGTTTTTTCAGTGCTATGTTTAGTGGATTGTATCCGATTCTGATTAATATATTCATTCTAAATATTTTACCTAAGGCACTTTCATAAATTGTAAATCATAAAAATGTTAATAGGCTGTTTCGGATTACTTTAGACATAAATTGGTTAATGTATAGTTTAAAAAGAATACAATCAGTCATGCAGACATGTTATGTTATGATATTTAAAAAATCATTTCCTTGTTTGAATAGACTTTTGGTGAATTAACTTTGATACAACTGCTGATAAGACAGATGTTTGAACAATTGTGTCAACTCAAGTTGCCTCCGAACTTGAAACATGAAGATGATAAAGGAAGAAGATTGTATTACATGAAATTGATAGGGGATAATATGATTATGATTAATACGGCATAATCTATGAATGGGCTGCCTGAATAGTATCATATTTAGGGCTTGATCTCTAACCTGACCCTGAACACCCATGACAGTTCCGAAAAAAAAACATCTGCGTAGTAATACGTCCAGAACAAATAGTGCTAAACACTGCACGTCAACTAATAACCCTCAATCGCGATCAGCTACCAAGCTGCTGCCATTAATATTACATATACATTTCTCTATCGCAGGTTCCATCCGTAGACTTCAAAGGCGGCCCGCAGGTATGCTAGGCACAGGTGCGGCCCATCCCGCCCGGCCGCTGTCGGGCTGCGCGCCCCTCGGGCATTATCATTTTAGCCTGACCTGTCAGCCCGCATTAAAGTTCTTCCTGCATTGTGATTGGTTAACAGAGTGGAAGTGAGGGTTATTTTGACGCTGAATTCTACCCGCTAATTTGCTATGCCACTACGTAAGCTTACTAATGTACATTTCACATGAGAGCCTCTTCGCCTTTGTAGTTCTTTTTTTCCGAAAAAAATAACATGGGGGGAAACAATAGAGGTATGGCTATACATCAATGAAGCCATACCCGGTGCTGCGATGCATAATCTCCCTGCATGGTAGGCATGAATTAGACATGACCAATGTTCAGGGTTCTCTCCAACAAAGACCTCTTTCACTCTGTACATTTCTCTATACTATCAATTAGCATCGGACCTATGTTTAGTGAAATAGACAAAATACTTTCTAAATTTCATTTTCCCTTGTCATTTTAATTAGCATCGGACCTATGTTTAGTGAAATAGACAAAATACTTTCTAAATCTCATTTTCCCTTGTCATTTTAATTAGCATCGGACCTATGTTTAGTGAAATAGACAAAATACTTTCTAAATTTCATTTTCCCCTGTCATTTTAATTAGCATCGGACCTATGTTTAGTGAAATAGACAAAATACTTTCTAAATTTCATTTTCCCTTGTCATTTTAATTAGCATCAGACCTATGTTTAGTGAAATAGACAAAATACTTTCTAATCTCATTTCCCCTTGTCATTTTAATGCTAATTGCGAACTCTGGTTAGACGAAAAGCTTTTCAAATGAAATGCTAATGTTCTACAGTTATTTTATTTACCTTTTCTTCCTTCCATCTATGTCAAGACATTTGTGGATACGGAGGGGATTCCAGGGTTTCACTGCACACATACCCTTATTACAGTTCAAATTGCTGATTTTCCTACTAGGAATTGACAGTTTTTTTTTAGTTTAGCTTAAAATCAATGAGGTATTGGTACCTCTGTGCTATTTTAACCCTTATTCTGCTGGAAGCCACTTTTGCCAAAACAAAATGACACACAAAAAACTGAAAAATGACTGAAACCCTGGCATATGGGTACTCATTTTAGAGTACTCAGCAAGAGCTATCCAACAAATACCAACATGACAGGGTTTAGATAGTTTTCTAAAATCTTTGCATCTGTGTGCTTCGGACGAAGGGAGTCTTAGCAAACCCAACTCATACAAGACAAACCCCCCTACACAGAAATCCTGGATCCTTCCCTGCTACATGTATATGCACAGGGTATGATCAGCTGAAGGCGTATTTTACCTCATGGCATCAGATTTATTCTGAGGATCTCACACTTATTATATTAGTCCTCACGTCTCAGGTTGGATACCGTTAAAAGGTAGTCAGGTGCTAGTACCGGTATCGCTAATAAAAATACAGCATCATACGGTTTCATTCCTTAAAGGTACTCCTAACAATACTGATTACTGTGAAGTTATCATTTATTAGTGATTAATTGTCTAAGATCTTAAAGATGACTATTCGTGACAAAATCTATGAGGAAATAATCTTATAAAGTATTGTTAACAGTACCATTAAAATACCATACTGTTTCATTGGTACTGATACTGGTACCATACGGTTTCATAGTTTCTTAGTCAGGTATCCATCTCGACTAACTTCTTAAGTGAATGATCTGAGTTGCAATTACAAGTTGTAGGTGAATAATTAAACTGTGTACATTTGTCAGACTTTGTCGATGTGAGTCAGAGTAAAGTTGAGCATGTTTGCGGCGACTCCGTTCCTGTGTAAAGAACATTAAGTGTGAATCCCCACAGAGCGCTCTAAACTAATTAGTGCCGGCTAGATTGGTGCTCCCAGGTAAATAACATCAATAACCTTTCCCCCCTCCCGACAGAGGAGAGTCACAGCCGAGGCGAGCTCTCCACCGGAGAGGGTGTGGTCAAGCCTCATCCTCCCAGGGTGCTGATCAGGCGTACCCTACTGACTCACGCCCTGACCCCAAAACCCTAGACTATTATGGGATAACATCTTCCGAGACTCACCTGTGTGACATCGGCCACCTAGTGGTGAAAGTTGGTGTTAATTCAGTTTACTCGCATAACTTTATAACTGACTCACGCCCTGACCCCAAAACCCTAGACTTTTATGGGATGTCATCTTCAGAGACTCACCTGTGTGACATCAGCCACCTGGTGGTGAATGTTGGAGTTAATTCACTGTACTCGCTTAACTTATCTTCTAGTGAATTAAGGAAGAGCTAACCCATTCATGGCTGTAGCAGCCAAAACTGCCAGACAATTTGGTGATACCCCTTTGCCAAGAGCAATATTTAGAAAAATATTTGAAGGAGAATTGTTCATCAGAACTCTATCTACAACTCTCCTTGAAATACTTTGCAAATTTATGCTTCATTCCAAAGTTATTAAGTAGATCTCCTGACATCAATGGGTTGATAAAGTGTACTGACAGAACCAGCCACCTGGTGGCAAAGGGAAGAGTTAACTTAATGTACTGAACTAATGTGCCATATTGCGGTGAAGGTTACAGAAGGTACCTAAATAAATCACCCGTATAGGAACAATATGATAAAGCCTGAGGAAGAGTGCTCTGATCAATATGTACACAGATAATCACATGATGCCTTTGAGATGTAATGATAATCCAGTGCTGCCACCTACTGAGCTCGTTGATCAAAACCCCCGATAATCTCCTCCTAGTTCCTGTCCCTTAACCCTTCCACTGCTGAGTCTACTTTCATCCAAAGAAGAAGGATTCAAAGATTTTTGCAAACCATCTAAACCCTGTCATGTTGGTATTCATTGGATAGCTCTCGCTGAGTACTCTCAGATGAGTACCCATGATTTCAGTCATTGTTAAGGTTTTTGGCATCATTTTCTATTGGCCAAATTAGCTACCAATAGCATAAAGGTTAACTTTCACCTCTCATCACCATATCCGCATAGAACAAGCTTATCACAGTGAGTTATGGCATTTATCCCACAGTCAAGACATGCAGCAATTTGTGCCCAGTTTAGAGCACATGTGACCAGATGGAATCGCAGAAATATGAATTTCTCATTTCCAGGGAAGATGGTATCGTTGAGCAAGTAGCAATAAGCTGGTAAGTAGACAATGGCCCTCATGACAACATCCTATTAATCTTCGCAGCACTGCTATCAGCATATGTTCATTGTAAGACACGACAACAGCGTAATTTTATCTTGCTCGTCATGTGCTTGCTTAATCTTGCTAGACATGTGCAATTTTCTACCGCCTTGGCCATTCGCTTGTTACATATGTGACCAACTCAAAGAGGACCTCACTTGTGCTTCTTCAGTAAAACCATTAAGGTCACGGTTATGGTTCATGGTGTTAAGAAAGTAGTTATCCTACCATATGGAGTGTTCAATTTAAAGGTGTTCAAAGTTGATCTTCCACCTCACTCGCACACCCATGTATACACAAACACACACACACCTATATATATATATATATATATATATATATATATATATATATATATATATATATATATATATATATATATACATATACATATACATATACATATACATATATATATATATATATATATGTATATGTATATGTATATATATATATATATATATATATATATATATATATATATATATATATATATATATATATACATATATATATATATACATATACATATTTGAATGTATGTAACCAGGTGTTGGAGGTATGATGATGGTTGACCTGGCCATTTTCAAGGTGACTGCAGAGTAATACCAGCTTAGAGACTGAGCCAAAAACAGGATTGCAGGTTTCCAGGTAAAGGGATTCATCTTATAAGTAGATTAGATCGCATCAGGGAGCAAATCCTGCATCAGGTATGTATAATACAAGAACCATGCATTTGGCCAAATATTTCAGTTACAGACTACTAATAAGGATTGGAATCTCCAGGTCTCATGGAATCATTGGCAGCATAGCTCACAGAGAGTCTGAGAGGGTCAGAGCTCAGCCAATGGGGTGCAGGCAACAGTGTCAAGAACTGTTTGCACTCTTTCATTCCGATTATGTTGATGGCCTCACCAATAGTAGTAGTACATTTATTTGCTGTATATATCTCAATACAAAATTGTGCAATGTATCTCGGGTGTCTTTGATTTCCTTCCTTGACTGGTCCTAGGCGCCATATTTCACCCTGCCGTGCTCAGCATGCAGGAACCACGGGAGCATGATTTATGGTAAAACCCCACTCCGGGTATTGTGTTACAGTCATAGATATCATACCTACCACAGATAGAATTCTTAGTGAAAATGTGTGGCATATAGACACGGGGGTCATAGCCAACATTTTTGTCTGGTGCTATATTAGATTTTTTGAGAGTCATAGCTTACACAAATTGTAGCTAAGGTTGGCACTAAACTATTTATTTATTGATGTATCGTTCGAGCTAACCAAGAGATATGATTTAAGATTGCCTGAGGTACCACAGTAAGACCAGAATTATCAAGAGTCTGGCTTCCCTTTACTTGACTAAAAGGAAGAACAGGGCAATATAGTGCTGCAAGACTAAAATGGCCTTTCCAACAGGGTCTTAGCCAGATTTCAGAAACTGGGTGTGCAAAATTGCTAATTATAAAATTTTTGGGCTTCCTATTTTCCAAGGGAGACCACAATATAACATACCCAGAATACAACCATAAACATGTTTACTAATTGCAATAAGGCATGATATCCCTGTGAAATGTCATGGGAATTATATTGAGATGGAAAAAATACAATCAATTTTAGGAATTTACTCTCGGAAGAATTGGGTGTCCTGGACGGTGATCTTTTGAGGGATTGGGTGTCCAAATGATGCCCGGATGCCCTCCTGACTAAGACTATGCTTTCCAATGCCTGGTAGTATGATACCTATTCCAGTTACCCCATCATAGACATGCAGGACCCACAGAAGCCGCAGGAAAGCCGGTCACTACAGGATAAGCCCAAGAAGGATAGTCTCATTAACCCCGTCCAGCTTACACCTATTAATCCTCAATGGCCATGTCACACGGATTAGGCATCCCGGCCAGCGTATCATCCTCCAAATCACCCTCTGCCCAGCCCAGATTAAGGGATTACACTAATTTGCGAGATCGCACATTAAACTAAGCTTTTTTAATGGGGCCTGTCAAATAAATTGTCAGTTTGGAGATTTTCTGGCACTTGGAGTTCTGGGCTGGTGTGATAGGGAGGAAAACACATGCACCTCATCACCAATAAAGATCTATTTCACATTTCCTATCCTCGGACGAGGTCCTGCCCTGCGAAATATTTTCATTCTAATGAGCATTGTTTTGAACGGAGCGTGGTGACAGTTATACAGATTCACTACCCATAATTCCTGGTGTGAATCTTATCTTGTTAGGCCTTCTGTATCACATATGAGATATAAGATATATCATATGTGTCACATATGATATATAAGATATATCATGAGAAATCAACTTGAACCCTTTCATTCTTACATAGCCACTCAATTAGTCTCGCCTAATATTTCCTGTATTCCTTCTCAGATAGAGAAACACCCTTATAGATTAAAAAATGTAATTTTGACCAAATACGTTATTTTTCATTAAAAAATATTATACTTGATAGAATTTTTTTTAGTTTCCTTGAAATGGGAATAACTATGATGAAAAGATGATAAATGAAAACATGAATGAAAACATTTTTTCCGTAACGCCTGGAATTTGGACATCTCCATAAATGTGCTCACACATGTCCTCAATCATCACAATACATGTTCACATCTGAAAGGCCCCTATCAAATGTAGCTGAAACTTCCTTGGAAAAATACTAGGCATTCCTTTGTATTTTAAGGTTATATGGCTAAATTGGTAATGGGTTTGACTGAAAGATATCATAAAATCATCAATAACAAAACTATTTTTCATGTGGCCTGAAAAGTAACGCTTTTTGCACTATCAGGACCTCTACCAAATGAACCTAGGAAATTACCAAGGACTTCCCAGTATTATCCTAGGATAAACTCCCAAGATTTCCAAGGATATTTTGGCGTAATTCAGGTTTTAAACCTGGTAATACCAAGGAATTCCCAGTGCTCATATTTAAAGGAGTCTTTACAGCTATACAGATACAGATTATCCTAAGATAAATTCCCAGGATTTCCCAGGATTGCCGAGGAAGTCTCGGCGACATTCAGTACCCCTGTCCTCACAGTCTGCTGTTCAGGTGTGTCTAGTGACCTGGCACAAAGCGAGTGAGCGTCACTGAATGCTGGCCGCACCGCCGCGAAACACAGCTCGTAAATCAGAATTATTGCACACCATAACCCAGCGAATATTTCCACACTCGGCCCATATGAGAATTGCCGCAGCGTAATTTACTGTCGACGACTAATGAGTTTTTATGGCTTAAATATTCATTTGCATATCATGTTGAATGCATTAGGAGTGTGCTTTTTTATTTCATGCAGGGTATTTATTTTCATCCCCATATACCACAAATTAGCTGCTGGTTGATTTTCATTGTGGGTTGATTGTGATAATCTCTCAGGATGGCCTAGGGTGACCTGTGCAATAGCAGTACGGGTACTGCATGCAGTGCTGGGTACTGCATGTAGTGCCGCCATATGACACAACCACTTGCCATACACACAGGGTTGTGCTGAGAGTCTACTACTTTGAAGAATACTTCTAACCAGAAAAAGAAGCATTTTATTCTAATAAAATTCAGGAAAAGTGATATTTGCTAATGCATATCACAAAACTGACAGTTATGCCTATGTGACCTGCAGTATAATAGCAGTAGAAGTACTTAAGCTGCAAGCAGCACTGTACATGTATATCAACTAAAAAACAGCTTGGCTTGCAATACACACAGGGCTATGAGGAAAGGAGGTACTTTTTAAACTGAAAGTTTCCAATATTTTGTGAATTTTAACTCTATACCCAAGTTATTTACAAAAAAATATAATAATTCTAAATGCCAATATTCAAGGGAATCTTCACCTATGAATGGGTTAAAATGCATTTTTCCTTTATCTACAAGCCTTCAGTATTAGAGTACAGAGCAGGAAACCTCCAAATGGAAGAATTGAAAACCGAGTAAATCTTAATTCCGAGTGACAGGGACCATCTATTATCCAAAGGTCATATGTTTCCACATTCTATTTACACAAAGAGATCTGTCGACACCCGTGAGATTGGTTCGGGAGGCGATGTTTCCCTCCCCTTCAATGCACACAGGGCTATGAGGAAAGAAGGTACTTTTTAAACAGAAATTTTCAAACATTTTATGAATTTTAACTCTATACCAAAGTTTAAATTTACGAAAAATATGATAATTCTAAATGCCAATATTTAAGGGGATCTCCAAGTATGAATGGGTTAAAACACATTTTTCCTTTATCTACAAACCTTCAGTATTAGAGTACTGAGCAGGAAACCTCCAAATGGAAGAATTGAAAACGGAGTAAATCTTAATTCCGAGTGACAGGGACCATCCATTATCCAAAGGTCATATGTTTCCACATTCTATTTACACAAAGAGATCTGTCGACACCCGTGAGATTGGTTCGGGAGGCGATGTTTCCCTCCCCTTCATGATCAATCTACGGCTTATCGCCACAGCTCGCCAGGGCAAGGTCATTCTAGACCCGGCAAAAAGGCGAATATTTATATAAAGCAGCATTCGATGCATGATTAAAACTACATCAAATATCAGGTTCATAGCAGAGGCGGGAACACAATCCATGTTCTAACACTCTCTCCGAGGCGAAATACATCACCGCGCAAACAGACTATAAACAATGCATGCTTATGTTACAGACAGCAGAGAAATGGACACTGAAGAACTGCACTCTCACAGACTCAAATTGGTTCCTGTCAAAACTTACTCCTCAAACTACAGAATAAATAGACTTCGCAATATAAACACCTTCAAGAACACCTATTGTGGTGAACACTGAGCAGCCTGCACCGATTTATCCTAACACAATGTGAACACCTCTAAGAACACCTATTATGAACAGTTTCCAATACCATTTTGTTCTAACACAAAGTGAACACTTCTAAGAACACCTATTGTGAACAGTTTCCAGTTCCATTTTATCCTGACACATTGTGAACATCTATTGAAAACAGTTTTCAGTGCCATTGTATAGTGACTCATTGTGAACACCTCTAAGAACACCTCTTGTGACCAGTTTCCAGTACTGTATTGTATACCATTACGTGAGCTGTGACCATACATGTTAATCACCTGGGAATGGTTTCATTTAGGTTTCCCACAGAAAAGAGAGACTGCATCTAAAATGTTTCCAGCAGTTATCAATGTAGACAATCAATAGTAACATTTATTTTTTAACAAGTTAGCTTTACAAATAGGCTTCCATGAAAAGATGATCTAAAAGCCAAAACAAGGAAAGTGTGTAACTATAAATATATCTACCCCAACAAACCGAAACTTTTCACAGCCAAACTTTTAACATAAATTAGCTTTCCAAATTGGCTTTAATGAAAAGATGACCTAAAACCGAAAACGTGGAAAATGTGTAATATATATATCTCAACCAACCTAAACTTCTCACAGCCCAACCTCAGCATAAACCACAGATCTATCTATCCATTTCTTAATTGACTGCTTCCAGGGCATTTTCCTTAGAACTGCTTAATCAATAAATTGATAGTTATACATTAGAATTACTGTGCACATGCTCATCTGTGAGTGACCTACCTCTTATGAGTCTTTTTATGACCACAAACTTTCACAGGGACAACCCAGAGATATAACCACAGATCCTAGTTAGCCGTCGACTTCTATTCTCTTCCTGTGAAATCAAGATTTACTCGCAAGAGGACTTTGACACATCTACGAACATTTATTCGGGATAATTTGCGAAAGCGGCAGTTGTGAGATTGATCGCCGCAGCCTGGTGTTTAGATGAGTAACAATCCAAATCCGACACAAAATAGCATGTCTCCAAATCTTTGTTGCCATGGCAACACACAAGAACCCCTTAATTAGCGCTCCATTCTCACTCTAACTAGCTCTCTAAAAACTGAATCAATGGCGGATTGATAAATGTTCGATTAGCGATGTGCACAACCTCGTGTCACTGTTGCACCCTGGGAAGACTGATCCAGTTGCTAGTGGGGGAAATTTCTTAATTGCTCCGTATAGAGATCTTTATTGGAATCATTGTAATGTTACCCCCAGCAAAGAGGAGTCAGCAGCAATAGGCCTTCGTGGTTATCTCATCTAGCCAGGCATGTTCGATCAGGAGAAAGTGATCTCCTAGTCCTTAGGGAACAAGTCAATACCATCAATTGGCAAAATAGAATTAAGGCAATTTCTTTCCAAGTAGTCGCAAATGGAGTGACCCTAATAGTGAACATCTGTTCCAATAGGGTTTGTATGCAGGGGGAGCATAGCATTACAACCAGTCAATCCCACAGAACTGTATATATGTATATATATATATATATATATATATATATATATATATATATATATATATATATATATATATATATATATATATATATATATATATAAAAGCCAAAAAAGTGAGAAAAAGTAGTATTTAGAAGCAATGATTCAAGTGAATAACTAATTTCAATAGCTAAATGAATCCTAGTTGAAAGAATTTTAATCTAGGAAAATCCTTTTAATTCAAAATAGATACTATGGTTGCCTGATGCAAAGTACAAACACCATATAACCTATGAACATCAAGAGAACTTTTTTTCTGCAAAACTGTGCATTAATTGTGGGAGTGGTGTGTGAGCGAGATCGACAGGGGATTCGCAGCACCGACACCTCCCATGAAGATGAACGGAGTGACGCTCTCTCTGTGCAGCAAATTGCCTTCATCAGCTAATTTAGCATGCTCTTTGAACAGGTTCTATCGACCAATGATGATGAATCAGTAGACGACGACCCTCCCTGCAGGGTCCAGTAAATAAAATTGAGAATATATCGCCGAGATACAAAAACAACATAAATGTTAAAAGTTGATTGACAAGGTATGGTTTTGGAACAAATATTCCACTGAAATGGATATTTACTTCTGTTTCCACTAAACTCAACACAATGAAACTGGATTTTTTTAGGATTTAAAAATGAAATATCCATTTCATTTCTAGACAGCGAATCAGTCAGAGTAGGCCAATTCATCATGAACCTGTCTGGAAAATAAGGAGGAAATTCTTTGGAATTTCTTCAGGTAGAAATTAATCAAAATGACATAATTGCAATTTGACATCACATTTTTATCCGTGAAATGTCAAAACAATTTGTCTTATGACGGCTAATGAGGCTGATAATGTTGGTTTTTCACCCAGTACCCGGCAACCCTGTAACCGTGGAAACACCCCCACTTGTGAAGAGCAGAATTATGCCACGCGCACCTGCTGAACAAGTCCATCAAACCACCAATAAATGTGACATTTCACAACATAAATCAGGTCCCACATGATTAATATATGTATACTAGCCTCTTCCTATGCAGAAATAATATTCCGATGTGGCATAATTTTAGATG
>OZ012687.1:23430136-23467636 GCA_963942565.1 Maea johnstoni
CAAACCCTAGACTATTATGAGATGTCATCATCAGAGACTCACCTGTGTGACATCGGCCACCTAGTGGTGAAACCTGGGAGTTATTTCACTGTACTCGCATAACTTTTCTTCTAGTGATTTTAAATCATTTAAGGAAGAGCTAACCCATTCATGGCTGTAGCAGCCAAAACTGCTAAACAATTTTGGTGATATCTCTTTGCCAAAAGCAATATTTAGAAAATAATTAAAGGAGAATTGTTCATCAGAACGCTATCTACAACTCTCCTTTGCAAATTTATGCTTCATTCCAAAGTTATTAAGTAGAACTCCCGACATCAATGGGTTAATAAAGTGCACTGTCAGAACATGCCACCTGGTGGTAAAGGGAAGAGTTAACTTAATGTTCTGAACTAATGTGTCATATTGCGGTGAAGGTTACAGAAGTTACCTAAATAAATCACCCGTATAGGAACAATCAACTCTGATCAATATGTACGCAGAAAATCAGGTGATGCCTTTGAGATATAACGATATTCCAGTGCTGCCACCTACTGAGCTCGTTGATCCAAACCCCACCTAATCTCTAACTGGTTCCTGTCCCTTAACCCTTCCACTGCTAAGCATACTTTCATCCAAAGTAGAAGGACACAAAGATTTTTGAAAAACATCTAAACCCTGTCATGTTGGTAATCATTGGATAGCTCTCGCTGAGTATTCTCAAATGAGTGCCCATGATTTAAGTCATTGTTAAGGTTCTTGGCATCATTTTCTATTGGCCAAATTAGCTACCAGCAGCAAAAGGGTTAACTTTCACCTCTCGTCACCGTATCCGCACAGAACAAGCTTATCGCAGTGAGTTATGGCATTTATCCCACAGTCAAGACATGCAGCAATTTGTGCCCAGTTTAGAGCACATGTGACCAGATGGAATCGCAGAAATATGAATTTCTCATTTCCCGGGAAGATGGTATCTGTGAGCAAGTAGCAATAAGCTGGTAAGTAGACAATGGCCCTCATGACAACATCCTATTAATCTTCGCAGCACTGCTATCAGCATATGTTCATTGTAAGACATGACAACAGCGTCATTTTATCTTGCTCTTCATGTGCGAGCTTAATCTTGCTAGACATGTGCTATTTTGTACTGCCTTGGCCATTTGCTTGTTACATATTATGTGACCAACTCAAAGAGGACCTCACTTGTGCTTTCTCAGTAAAATCATTAAGGTCACGGTTATGAATGGTGTTAAGAAAGAAGTTATCCTACCATACAGAGTGTTCAATTTCAAGGTGTTCAAAGTTGATCTTCCACCTAACTCGCACACCCATGTATACACAAACACACACACACACACACCTATATATATATATATATATATATATATATATATATATATGTATACATACATATATATATATATATATATATATATATATATATATATATATATATATATATATATATATATATATATATATATATATATATATACATATATATACATATATATATATATATATATATATATATATATATATATATATATATATATATATATATATACATATATATATATATATATATATATATATATATATATATATATATATATATATATATATATATATATATATATATATATATATATATATATATATATATATATATATATATATATATATATATATATATATATATATATATATATATATATATATATATATATATATATATATATATATATATATATATATATATATATACATACATACATACATACATACATACATACATACATACATACATACATACATATATATATATATATATATATATATATATATATATATATATATATATATGTATATATATATATATATATATATATATATATATATGTATATATATATGTATATATATATATATATATATATATATATATATATATAATTATATATATATTTATATATATATATATATATATATATATATATATATATATATATATATATATATATATATATATATATATATATATATATATATATATATATATATATATATATATATATATATATATATATATATATACATATTTGAATGTATGTAGCCAGGTGTTGGAGGTATGATGATGGTTGACCTGGCCATTTTCAAGGTGACTGCAGAGTAATACCAGCTTAGAGACTGAGCCAAAAACAGGATTGTAGGTTTCCAGGTAAAGGGATTCGTGTTATAAGTAGATTAGATCGCATCAGGGAGCAAATCCTGCATCAGGTATGTATAATACAAGAACCATGCATTTGGCCAAATATTTCAGTTCCAGACTACTAATAAGGATTGGAATATCCAGGTCTCATGGAATTAATGGCAGCATAGCTCACAGAGAGTCTGAGAGGGTCAGAGCTCAGCCAATGGGGTGCAGGCAACAGTGTCAAGAACTGTTTGCACTCTTTCACTCTGTTGATGTTGATGGCCTCACCAATAGTAGTAGTACATCTATTTGCTGTATATATCTCAATACAAAATTGTACAATGTATCTCGGGTGTCTTTGATTTCCTTCCTTGACTGGTCCTAGGCGCCATATTTCACCCTGCCGTGCTCAGCATGCAGGAACCATGGGAGCATGATTTATGGTAAAACCCCACTCCGGGTATTGTGTTACAGTCATAGATATCATACCTACCACAGATAGAATTCTTAGTGAAAATGTGTGGCATATAGACACGGGGGTCATAGCCAACATTTTTGTCTGATGCTATATCATAGCTTACAAAAATTGTAGCTAAGGTTGGCACTAAACTGTTTATTTATTGATGTATCCCTTGAGCTAACCAAGAGATATGAATTAGGCTGCCTGAGGTACCACAGTAAGACCAGAATTATCAAGAGTCTGGCTTCCCTTTATTTGACTAAAAGGAAAAATAGGGCAATAATGCTGCAAAACTAAAATGGCCTTTCCAACAGGGTCGTAGCCAGATTTCAGAAACTGGGTGCCCAAAATTGCCAATTGTAAATTTTTGGGGCTTCCCATTTTTCAAGGAAGACCACAATATAACATACCCAGAATACAACCATAAACATGTTTACTAATTGCAATAAGGCATGATATCCTTGTAAAATGTCATATTGAGATGGAAAAAAATACAATCAAATGATTGAAATTGATATTTTAAGAATTTACTCTCAAAAGAATTGGGTGTCCTGGAGGTGATCTTTTGAGGGATTGTGTGTCCAAATGATGCCCAGACGCCCTCCTGGCTATAAGACTAAGCTTTCCAATGCTTGGTAGTATGATATCTCTACCAGTTACCCCATCATAGACATGCAGGACCCACAGAAGCCGCAGGAAAGCCGGTCACTACAGGATAAGCCCAAGAAGGATAGTCTCATTAACCCCGTCCAGATTACACCTATTAATCCTCAATGGCCATGTCACACGGATTAGGCATCCCAGCCAGCGTATCATCCTCCAAATCACCCTCTGCCCAGCCCAGATTAAGAGATTACACTAATTTGCGAGATCGCACATTAAACTAAGCTTTTTTAATGGGGCCTGTCAAATAAATTGTCAGTTTGGAGATTTTCTGGCACTTGGAGTTCTGGGCTGGTGTGATAGGGAGGAAAACACATGCACCTCATCACCAATAAAGATCTATTTCACATTTCCTATCCTCGGACGAGGTCCTGCCCTGCGAAATATTTTCATTCATGAGCATTGTTTTGAGCGGAGGGTGGTGACAGTTATACAGATTCACTACCCATAATTCCTGGTGTGAATCTTATCTTGTTAGGCCTTCTGTATCACATATAAGATATAAGATATATCATATGTGTCACATATGATATATAAGATATATCATGAGAAATCAACTTTAACCCTTTCATTCTTACATAGCCACTCAATTAGTCTTGCCTGATAGTTCCTGTATTCCTTCTCAGATAGGGAAACACCCTTATTGATCAAAAAATGTAATTTTGACCAAATATGTTATTTTTCATTAAAAAGTGTTATACTTGATATATTTTTTTTAGTTTCCTTGAAATGAGAATAACTATGATGAAAAGATGATAAATGAAAGCATGAATGAAAACATTTTTTTCCGTAATCCATGAAAAACGCCTAGAATTTGGACATCTCCTAATGTGCTCACACATGTGACATCCTCAAGTATCACAATTTATGTTCACATCTAAAAGGCCCCTATCAAATGTAGCTGAAAAATACTAGGAATTCCTTTGTATTTTAAGGTTATATGGCTAAATTGGTACTGGGTTTGACTGAAAGAAAAAATCATCATTAACAAAACCATTTTTCATGTGGCCTGAAAAGTAACGCTTTTTGCACTATCAGGACCTCTACCAAATGAACCTAGGAAATTACCAAGGACTTCCCAGTATTATCCTAGGATAAACTCCCAAGATTTCCAAGGATATTTTGGCGTAATTCAGGTTTTTGAACCTGGTAATACCAAGGAATTCCCAGTGCTCCTATTTAAAGGAGTCTTTACAGCTATACAGATACAGATTCTCCTAAGATAAATTCCCAGGATTTCCCAGGATTGCCAAGGAAGTCTCAGCAACATTCAGTACCCCTGTCCTCACAGTCTGCTGTTCAGGTGTGTCTAGTGACCTGGCACAAAGCGAGTGAGCGTCACTGAATGCCGACCGCACCGCCGCGAAACACAGCTCGTAAATCAGAATTATTGCACACCATAACCCAGCGAATATTTCCACACTCCCATATGAGAATTGCCGCAGCGTAATTTACTGTCGACGACTAATGAGTTTTTATGGCTTAAATATTCATTTGCATATCATGTTGAATACATTAGGAGTGTGCTTTTTTATTTCATGCAGGGTATTTATTTTCATCCCCATATACCACAAATTAGCTGCTGGTTGATTTTCATTGTGGGTTGATTGTGATAATCTCTTAGGATGGCCTAGGGTGACCTGTGCAATATAGCAGTACGGGTACTACATGCAGTGCTGGGTACTGCATGTAGTGCCGCCATATGACACAACCACTTGCCATACACACAGGGTTGTGCTGAGAGTCTACTACTTCAAAGAATACTTCTATTAAACCAGAAAAAAGAAGCATTTTATTTTAATAAAATTCAGGAAAAGTGATATTTGCTAATGAATATCACAAAACTGACAGTTATGCCTATGTGACCAGTATAATAGCAGTAGAAGACTACAAGCTGCAAGCGGTGCTGTATATTTACTAGAGTACAGCTTGGCTTGCAAATCACACAGGGTTATAAGGTAAGGAGGTACTTTTTAAACAGAAAGTTTCAAACATTTTGTGAATTTTAACTCTATACCCAAGTTATTTACAAAAAAATATAATAATTCTAAATGCCAATATTCAAGGGGATCTTCACCTATGAATGGGTTAAAACGCATTTTTTCCTTTATCTACAAGCCTTCAGTAGTAGAGTACAGAGCAGGAAACCTCCAAATGGAAGAATGGAAAACCGAGTAAATCTTAATTCCGAGTGACAGGGACCATCCATTATCCAAAGGTCATATGTTTCCACATTCTATTTACACAAAGAGATCTGTCTACACCCGTGAGATTGGTTCGGGAGGCGATGTTCCCCTCCCCTTCATGATCAATCTACGGCTTATCGCCACAGCTCGCCAGGGCAAGGTCATTCTAGACCCGGCAAAAAGGCGAATATTTATATAAAGCAGCATTCGATGCATGATTAAAACTACATCAAATATCAGGTTCATAGCAAAGGCGGGAACACAATCCATGTTCTAACACTCTCTCCGAGGCGAAATACATCACCGCGCAAACAGACTATAAACAATGCATACTTATGTTACAGACTGCTGAGAAATGGACACTGAAGAACTGCACTCTCACAGACTCAAATTGGTTCCTGTCAAAACTTACTCCTCAAACTACAGAATAAATAGACTTCGCAATATAAACACCTTCAAGAACACCTATTGTGGTGAACACTGAGCAGCCTGTGCACCATTTTATCCTAACACAATGATAACACCTCTAAGAACACCTATCATGAACAGTTTTCTGTACCATTTTATCCTAACACAATGTGAACACCTCTTAGAACACCTATCATGAACAGTTTTCTGTACCATTTTATCCTAACACAAAGTCAGAACACCTCTAAGAACACCAATTGTGAATAGTTTCCAGTTCAATTTTATCCTAACACATTGTGAACAACTCCACGAACATCTCTTGAAAACAGTTTTCAGTGCCGTTATATAGTGACTTATTGTGAACACCTCTAAGAACACCTCATGTGAACAGTTTCCAGTGCTGTATTGTATACCATTATGAGCTGTGACCATACATGTTAATGACCTGGGAATGGTTTCATTTAGGTTTCCCACAGAAAAGACAGACTGCATCTAAAAAGTTTCCAGCAGTTATTAATGTACACAATTAATAGTAGCATTTATCTTTTTTACAAGTTAGCTTTACAAATAAGCTTCAATGAAAATATGATCTAAAAGGAAAAACAAGGAAAATGTGTAACTAATATATCTACCCCAACAAACCGAAACTTTTCACAGCTGAGCTTCAACATAAATTAGCTTTCCAAATAGCCTTCAATGAAAAGACCTAAAACTGAAAACGCGGAAAATGTGTAATAAATATATATCTCAAGCAACCCAAACTTCTCACAGCCCAACCTCAGCATAAACCACAGATCCATCTATTCATTTCATAATTGACTGCTTCCAGGGCATTTTCCTTAGAACTGCTTAATCAATAAATTGATAGTTAAACATTAGAATTACTGTGCACATGCTCATCTGTGAGTGACCTACCTCTTATGAGTCTTTTTATGACCACAAACTTTCACAGGGACAACCCAGAGATATAACCACAGATCCTAGTTAGCCGTCGACTTCTATTCTCTTCCTGTGAAATCAAGATTTACTCGCAAGAGGACTTTGACACATCTACGAACATTTCTTCGGGATAATTTGCGAAAGCGGCAGTTGTGAGATTGATCGCCGCAGCCTGGTGTTTAGATGAGTAACAATCCAAATCCGACACAAAATAGCATGTCTCGAAATCTTTGTTGCCATGGCAACACACAAGAACCCCTTAATTAGCGCTCCATTCTCACTCTAACTAGCTCTCTAAAAACCGAATCAATGGCGGATTGATAAATGTTCGATTAGCGATGTGCACAACCTCGTGTCACTGTTGCACCCTGGGAAGACCGATCCAGTTGCTAGTGGGGAAATTTCTTAATTGCTCCGTATAGAGATCTTTATTGGAATCAATGTAATGTTACCCCCAGCAAAGAGGAGTCAGCAGCAATAGGCCTTCGTGGTTATCTCATCTAGCCAGGCATGTTCGATCAGGAGAAAGTGATCTCCTAGTCCTTAGGGAACAAGTCAATACCATCAATTGGCAAAATAGAATTAAGGCAATTTCTCTCCAAGTAGTCGCAAATGGAGTGACCCTAATAGTGAACATCTGTTACAATAGGGTTTGTATGCAGGGGGAGCATTGCATTAGAACCAGTCAATTCCACATAACCGTATATATGTATGTATATATATATATATATATATATAAGCCAAAAAAGTGAGAAAAAGTAGTTTTTAGAAGCAATGATTCAAGTGAATAACTAATTTCAATAGATAAATGAATCCTAGTTAAAAGAATTTTAATCTAGGAAAATCCTTTTAATTCAAAATAGATACTATGGTCGCTTGCTGCAAACAAACTCCATATAAGCTATAAACATCAAGAGAACTTTTTTCTGCAAAACTGTGCATTAATTGTGGGAGTGGTGTGTGAGGGAGATCGACAGGGGATTCACAGCACCGACACCTCCCGTGAAGATGAACGGAGTGACGCTCTCTCTGTGCAGCAAATTGCCTCCATCAGCTAATTTAGCATGCTCTTTGAACAGGTTCTATCGACCAATGATGATGAATCAGTAGACGAGGACCCTCCCTGCAGGGTCCAATAAATAAAATCAAGAATATATCACTGTGATACAAAAAACAACATAAATGTAAGTTGATTGACAAGGTATGGTTTTGGAACAAATATTCTACTGAAATGGATATTTACTTCTGTTTCCACTAAACTCCAACACAATGAAACTGGATTTTTTTAGGATTTAAAAATGAAATATCCATTTCATTTCTAGACAGCGAATCAGTCAGAGTAGGCCAATTCATCATGAACCTGTCTGGAAAATAAGGAGGAAATTCTTTGGAATTTCTTCAGGTAGAAATTAATCAAAATGACATAATTGCAATTTGACATCACATTTTTATCCGTGAAATGTCAAAACAATTTGTCTTATGACGGCTAATGAGGCTGATAATGTTGGTTTTTCACCCAGTACCCGGCAACCCTGTAACCGTGGAAACACCCCCACTTGTGAAGAGCAGAATTATGCCACGCGCACCTGCTGAACAGGTCCATCAAACCACCAATAAATGTGACATTTCACAACATAAATCAGGTCCCACATGATTAATACATGTATACTAGCCTCTTCATATGCAGAAATAATATTACAATGTGGCATAATTTTAGATGTTACTGTTTGTATAACCTCTGCAGACATTGATGGCATATGAATTATTGCTGACCCTTTCAAACAAAATTAAACCATCTACTAAGTGCATATACTGATACTGAGGTGGAAAGAATTTGCTGCCTGTCCCTTCGTGAATTCATTCGTCAATTATTATTATTATTATTATTATTATTATTATTATTTTTATTATTATTATTATCATTATTATTATTATTATTATCATTATTATTATTGTTATCATTATTATCATTATTATTATTATTACTATTCATATTATTTATATTCATATTCATTTTCATATTATTATAATTATTATTATTATTATTGTCATTATTATCATTATTAATATCATTATTATTATTATCATTATTATTATTATTATTATTTTTATCATTTTCATTACTATCCTCATCATCTTTTTAATATTCCTATTACTATCATTATCATCTTAAAATCATTATCATTACTACCATTATTGTTATTAATATTATTACTACTTTAATTATTATTGATATCATTATCCACAACTATGATGTAAACGCATAGAAGACTTTAAACAACAAATATCCTGAAAAAAAGTATCATTTTTCATACATGTATTATCACTTCTGTAGGCTGGGAGTTATGTCCACAGCCTGAGGCTTCCCAATGCCTATAAGTCCAACTCTGATAGACATCAGTAGGTTCTGTTTACTTCCCACAACCAACTAGCAGCAATTAACACGGACATGTGCTGAGTATTTCATAACTAACAAGCAGACAAACATTCCCGTGTGAATGAATTACACGTTTCCGAAGCTGAAGAGCCAAGGATATGTTACTCATGCGGCATTGTAGCGATGTCGGGCTTGTCCTCCAGGTGGCCGCGACACTCTTTCATCGACAAACCGATTCCACCTGCCTCCGTCGTCGCTCATCCAAGAGCGCCGCCGCCTTTGATGTGGCAGGTTAAATAAACAATTAGTCAGTTCTGGCTCTAAGCAAGCACTTCTGCATGGCCAGACATACATACAGTACATTAGATGAGTCAGCTAAGATAACAAGCTTGTATCTAGTTAGCCTCATTATGGCACTACTTATAAACAATATGGGCTCATAGCAAGTGGATAAATGATGTATAAATAACTTATTTTTATGCGGGTATAAAGGCAGCCAGCCATTAATTGTTTATGATATGATTTTAATATATAAATATTAGATTATCTCTCGCTTCCTTATGCACTGTTGCAGCTAACAGTACCTATTTTCAATTCCCCTGCATCTCTCTCTCACTCTCACTCTCACTCTCACTCTCTCTCTCTCTCTCTCTCTCTCTCTCTCTCTCTCTCTGACTCTATATCTCTGACTCTCTCTCTCTCTCTCTCTCTCTCTCTCTCTCTCTCTCTCTCTCTCTCTCTCTCTCTCTCTCTCTCTTTTGTCCTTTTTTCACACTCTTGCTCCTTTTTCTAAAAGGAAGGTGTAATATGCTTTTCGGCATGTCTTTGAATCAATCACCAAGGTCTATATTATACGAACATGGTACAAACAACCAGAAAAAAGTGATGGGATTGATCTATATCTCGTGTGAAATAAGTGCTACATTTGCTCGAACCCTCAGACGATACCCAGCTCTTTGTTGAACCAGGAACTTGGGGTCATGGATCTTAGGAGGGTACCGAAATGGGGGCAGATTCCACAATAGATATTTCCTACTCTCAAAGGTGCTGTGGGGGCAATCATTCCCCCCCTCTCGACACCCGCCCCCTTTCATGTCTCTCCCTTGTCACCAATTACCCTCGAATCACACTAGATCTAATTCTATTAGAATCAATTTCGGCTGGGAAGGGTACCGTTTTATATGAAACACCCCACCCATAAAAGTACATTAGGCGAGTGGTAACCTATAATTAGCCAGTGAGTTTTGGATAGGGAGTAGAATAGTGTCTGCGGTGGGTCCGCTGGTGAGCACAAAGCATTTATCCTTCCCTCTAATCATCATCTAACATCACCGCACTCTGTAATTAACGACGAATACTGTTGCGCCCTTCCTCGAGACTTGCGGTAGGTCAGGGAGAGTCAATGGACCCTGTCCGGACACGGTTCAGTGGTACGCATGAAATATATCACTAATCGTCCAGCCCCCCTGTCATCTACACTTCACCCTTCAGGGGGCGTTAGGTAACCTTACCTTAAATCCATTGACAATTCCGCGCGCTTTTGATATCGAAAATCTAATCAGTCACCTATAGGGAACTAAGGAACATTATTATCAACTGCCGTAAATTTTATGAATTTGAAATTGTGAAATCCTGATATCGAAAACCTATTCAGCCACTTACTGAGGACCAAGGAACACATTCAACTGCCATGAATTTGTGAACTTGAAATCTTTAGCTATTTCTGTCTAAGGGTGGGGGAGGGGGGATATACCGCAAATTCTCAGTCATCTGGGACACTTTTTGGACACTTTTTAATGATTATGATTTTTATGGTTCAGGGTGGCCCATGTTCTCTGAAAATACTTTGATGTTGTATCAGCAAGATGCAGAGCTAGGTCCATATTTTGTGAAATCGCAACCGGCCCAAAAATTCTCATTAATTATTTTGCAAAATAATTATAGTGGCCCAAATTCCTAGGGTGGTGTAAATTTCCGAAAAATTACGGATTGGATACATACACATCCCACATGGAGAGGAATGCTATTGACAGTGAGATATACCTAATAAGCAGCCAGAGCCTCAAGCTATTGTTACCATGACTCATTTGCTCCCATTGTTTCTAAATGACACAAATAAACCTTCACATAGCTGCATCCACCTGGGTCCCATCCACTGTCAGAACTGTTACAGGTGCCCACCCATCATCCTTATCTATACCTCTCCTTATTGTTGTCTACATTCAGGTGTTTTAATTGTCATCTAATGGCTTTGCAAAAGGCAATAAAATGCAATTAAAGATGTTATGGTTTAACCCTTTAACGCCAGTACTTAAAGCGAATTGTTGTCTGAAAATAATTTAAGACTGAAGCATGAATTTACCAAATATTATAATGCGGGTTATTTAAATATCATTAACCCTATTGCAAATGGAATGTATATATGGTCTGAGATCTTGAAGTATGAAAAACAACTTCCAGTTTAGTATTTCTCAAAATATAGCTTTGTTACCACAATATTTTTTCATTCCAGATGAAAATATTTTTACATTCCAGATGTAAATGAGTTAAATGGGTTCAGTTTAACATTTTGCCTTCAAATGGTTTTCGAGATATGCTCTGATCAATTTTGATCAATTTTCTCAAGTCAATAAAATGATAGGTAGGAGAGGTGAAAAAGGTTGCTGGCATGGTCACCAGAAGCTAACCGTTTTAGGTCCTGCATCCTTTCCACTTGCTGGGTGTTTTGTTTGTTTGTTTGTTTGTTTGTTTGTTTATTGCCTCCCCAGGTGAGAGAACAATAGATGTAATAGGAGAGCATTACCTGACAGGGGCAGTCACCTTATACCCCCGGGTCACCAAATGAGAAGTCACTGCATAGCTATTCAGTAGATGATCTCTAACCTGGACTGCCGCCAGCTATAGCCAAGCCAGGCATTAGTACAGTTATCAGCATCACTACATCTTTACGTACTTAACCCAAACTTTTCTAAATAACAGAATGTGCCATACCTATCTGTGTTAGAGCTGAATATCATATCAAAATGAACCTTAATATGTCAGTTTCTACCCTTCTCTTTATCATCATAATCATCGCCATTATCATCATCATCTTCATCATCATCATCATTATTATCTTCTTCACCATTATATTGTCAGCATCACTCTTCTATTCAGTGCACTTTCATCCCCCTCTCTCTTATCTGGCAGGAGACAAAGCCGCCTCCTGCATGGCTACGGTATGTCAACTCATTCTCCCTATGAAATGAATGCCACATGCTCAGAAAATATTTGGATTAGATATTCTATTTCTAGGAACAACTCTGCTTTGTCAGTTTGATGTATTAGCGTGCCAGCACTGCTGGGACAGACGAGAAGACAGTAATGCATTGTAATTGATGACATACCCTGAACGCAGGTATCTTCCCCCCCCCCCCCCCCTCCTCCGTCACCTGCTCTTCATTGTGAGACAATTGACTCTTTCCCCACCCGCCCCCTCCTACCCATACCCCCTAAAGACAGGTATCTTCACCCAGTCACCTGCTCTTCATGCATTCAGAGACAATTGACTCTTTCCCCACCCGCCCCCTCCTACCAATACCCCCTTAACGTAGTTACCTTCCGCCAAGCACCTACTCTCCATTGAGAGAAAATTGACTCTCTCCCCTTCCAACCCATACCCCTTTAAGGCAGGTAACTTTCCCCAAGTCACCTGCTCTTTATTGAGAAACAATTGACTTATCCCCCCCTTCCCCCCTCCAACATATCCTCCCAACCAAACCCCCAATATTATTTATTGACCCTTGCATGATATATAATGAATATATCTCCTCGAGTTATTTGTTCTTTATTTAGAGCATCACTCTTGCCCCCCCCCCCCTCAGATTCCTTTGATATCTTTCATGCTAAAGTATAGTTAGGTAAGTATCTGAAGGAAAAATGTTAACCAGAATATCATTATCAACTCTCCTTCAAATATTTTGTAAAATCCTACCTAATTCCAAAATTATCATCAAAATTATCAGAGATTCAGACAGTTTCTGGAGGGGAAGTTCAAATACTGCCAAAAATTTACTTTTCCTACCTTAAAGTTCTCCATGGTTGAGTCCGCAGCCGACGGTACAGCAGCAGAAATCCTCCAGACCAGTGCAAAGCAATTTCTCTCCAATTTCCCCCCAGTTAGCGCAGCAGCGTTTTGGTAAGCCGGCGAAAGTCTCCAGTGATTTGGCGTTAATACGACTGTCTCTGAGGCTGTCTCACGTAGGATGGAGTTGCGATCAGCCTGCCACCATCTGATGTCCGCCTAATCCCGGCCTTCAACAAACCTGTTACACGTATGCCCTCCACTCTCCCTCAATCCCCACTCGGCCCAATACCAGAACCAGCAATAAGCGACAACGATGACGGCGGCTGCACACGTATATCGTCATTTCTGCCGGTATTGTATGCATGGCTAGGAGACAGGCTGCTGGTGTCTGCATCCGAGCATCATCATCATCATCATCCTCACCATCATCATCATTGTTATTGCCAGGAAGAAACAATAGGTGACAGCAACAATAGAGTCACTATAAGTATTGTCTTTTATTGGTAGCAGTGTAATAATAACTGGCACTCCATGTAAACTGGGTTTCTGCTTTAAGCTTTTGATGATATTGATGCTGTTTTTATGGTTTTTGCTCCAGGCCTCCGAAGTTTTGATATAAGCAGCTGTGGGCTAATCTACTGGATTTAGTTGATTTGTATTAAGAGCAGGCATCACTCAATTTTAAAAGTGTTCAACCTAATATATCCAGTAAAATTGAAGTATGGTATGCTTTTATTGATATTTCATGCTTATGGAATATCAATAATGTTTTTATCGAAAAAGCAATCTCACAAAATAGTTTTAATATAACAATCAGCTGGCCCCTGAAACTCAAAAATAAAGAGTCCGCCCCTACACTTAAAATTCTGCCTGCAACTCATAAGTCAGCTGTGACCACTATAGATTTCAATAGAACTTCTATAGATTTTTCTCCTGGTATCTCAGCTTGAGGCCATGCACAGATTGCCTGACAACTATTATTCCAGGCTATATACAGCTACCTTAGTAAACTTTTTATCGGCGCATTAGCCTTGGTCTATTCAATTAAAAAAAACTAGCCTTATTGTTATTGATCAATTACTATGAGGAACTGAATGCATTTCCCCTAGTCATGACCTCATGGTGTACATAATATTCATTTGGTGTTTGTACAATAGTGCTTTGCTTATATATGTATATGTACATATATATACATACACATATATATATATATATATATATATATATATATATATATATATATATATATATATATATATGTATATATATATATATATATATACATATATATATATATATATATATATATATATATATATATATATATATATATATATATATATATATATATATATATATATATATATATATATATAAATATATATATATATTTCTACTATTATTTCTGCTCAGTTACAGGTCCTCAGTGGACTATCTACATATATTTACTACAAAGTTTGCATGGTCTCTATAAAAAAATAGAAATAAAAATGATAGAAAAAATCAACTTCATACATTTCAAGAAACATTAAATCAACATAACGACACAGAAAAAAATCCTCCCAAATTGAGGGGGTAATCTAATTTATCTTACAAAAAAAACTGCCTGCTGCTCCAGCATGGGGTGAAGGAATGCCAGGTCCCCAGCCCAATATTTCATGTGGGGTCAGACGATGTCAAAAAGGCAGGCGAAAAACTGTGGGATAGCAGGAAGTCTTGGGAAGAGGACCCTACCGTTGCCATGGTAACCTTTGAGAGTGTGAAATTCATGAAATATGACGGATTGTGAGCTTGTTATTTGTAGGTTGGAGAATGAGAGGAATCCTTGAGGTCTTGTTTGATACATTAAAGATACTTATGCATGCTGCCCTAAAAACAGGTACCTTCACACTTTGATTGACCCCTATTGCCCTGCAGTACTAAGGTGGTCTAACAATGAACTGTGAACCACATGCCTTCTTGGAATATTTTGTTTTGGGTAATATCTTGTAACTTAAACATATCAGAAATATTTCTGAAAGAAGTCCCAACTTCAAAAATCTTTCAAAGAGATGCTTTTGTTATCTATAGAAAGGTATCACAAAACAGTCAACCCTCAACTGCAGGCAAACCCTCAATCTTTCACTAGATGCTCTTTTGCTTTAGCCCATCTATAACAGAGTGGCAGTTTAAGACATGCTAATAGTTCTCCAATCTCTCACTAGAGAGCTCCAGCTTTAGGCCTGCCCAGCTCTCGCGGTGGCGGTTTGAGACATGATACTAGTTCTTTTATCCTTCACTAGAGGGCTCCCGCTCTAGACACACCCAGCTATGGTCAATTGGCGGTTTGAGACATGCTAGTAGTTCTCCTATCTCTCACTGGAGGACTTCAGCTTTAGACCCAACCAGCTCTGGCAAAGTGGCTGTTTGAGACATGATAGTAGTTCTCCTATCTCTCACTAGAGGGCTCCAGCTCTAGACCCGCCCAGCACTGACAGTGGTGGTTTAAGACACACTAGTAGTTCTAGAATCCCTCACTAGAGAGCTCCAGCTATATGCCTGCCCAGCCCAGACAGTGGCAGCTTGAGACACACTTGTAGTTCTCAAATTGCTCACTAGAGGGCTCCAGTTCAAGACCTGCCCAGCTCTGGCATATTGCGGTTTGAGACACACTAGTAGTTCTAGAATCCCTAACTAGAGGGCTCCAGCTCTAGGCCTGCCAAAGCCCTGACAGAGCCCTGACAGAGACACACTAGTAGTTCTTCAATTGCTCACTATAGGGCAGTTCAAGACCCGCCCAGCTCTGGCAGAGTGGCAGTTTCAGACATGTAACTGGTAGTTCTAGAATCTCTCACTAGAGGGCTCCAGCTCTAGACCCTGGAAGAGTGGCGGTTTGAGACATGCTAGTAGTTCTAGAATCCCTCACTAGAGGGCTACAGCTCTAGACCTGCCCAGCTCTGGCAGAGTGGCAGTGTCAGACATACTGGTAGTTCTAGAATCTCTCACTAGAGGGCTCCAGCTCTAGACCCTGGAAGAGTGGCGGTTTGAGACACACAAGTAGGGAATGTTTACGCATACTGTCCAGCAGGCAGGTATGGCACTAATTCTGACTCTCCACTTGTGTTATTAACCCTAGCAGGCTCCTCGGGACAAACAATGTCAGTTGGCGAGATTAGCGGCCAGCGGTATGCTTTGAAGTAACATTTTATTTACGCAGCTCCTCAGTGGGCCGAGATAAGAGGCCTCCAAATGAGCGCAGAAACAGGCACTTTCTCCCCAAGCAAGCAGCCTGTGGCTGGCAGCCAGAAATGGTCTGACAACTTGAACGATATCTCTCTTATAAATACGACTTTTGGAAAATATTTGAAGGAGAAATGTTGTTCAGAACCAAAGCGACAGATCTCCTTTAAATATTTTTGGAGTTTCTGCTTTGTTTCTGGATTATCTCCAAATGTATCACAGGTTCAGATGATAGTTTTTTAAGAATTCAGGGCATGAAAGTGTTAACCCCTACAGCTTTAGAAGAAATGCATGCACACTGCTTAACACATGTTAATTAATTGTTTAATTAATTGGGAGATGTTTTTCTGTTTCTGATGAGCATCCCTGGTGAAATGAACATGGGGAAAACATGTTATAACATGTTTTTACCATGTTATAACATGTTATTTTGGTAGTGTTTTGACATGTTAAAACATGTTATAACATGTACGGTAAATGGCGGGCAAAAACATGTTTTCAGACGTTTTAACATGTTCTTGAAATAACGTGGTTTTAACATGTTTTAACATGTTATTTAAGCAAATATTCCCATGTTTTGCCATGATCCACCGCATTTAGAATAACATGTTTTAACGCGTTAAAACATGTTATTTGCCCGCCATTTACCGTACATGTTATAACATGTTAAAACATGTTCTAAGAAAACATGTTATAACATGTTATTTGCCCGCCATTTACCGTACATGTTAAAACATGTTTAAACATGTCCTAAATTAAACATATTAAAACATGTTATAACATGTTATTTGCCCGCCATTTACCGTACATGTTATAACATGTTTAAACATGACCTAAATTAAACATATTAAAACATGTTATAACATGTTATTTGCCCGCCATTTACCGTACATGTTTTAACATGTTTAAACATGTTCCAATGAAACATGTTATAACATGTTATTTACCTGCCAGTTACTGTACATGTTAACACATGTTATAACAGGTTATGATTAAAACATGTTTTAACATGTTATTCAACGGCCATTTACTACTATACATAATATAAACAATGGCCTGTAAAAATCTTTTGCGGTAAGGAATCTGAAATTTACTTCTTATTGGGCATAGTCAATAATATCCCTAAAGTAATTCTGAACCTGCAGTGACTATTACCCTTGAAAGTAATGAGACTATGTCATTTGCTTGAAAAGTTGTTAATATTGAAATGATATAGAATATGGGTTGACAAAGTACAGTTGGCTATGATATTCTATACCTGATAACACTCAAGAATCTGGAGAAACACATTCGTTATATGATAATGGTGCTGTGAGGTGTGTTTTGGGATGGGGCTTTTATCACCTTATTATTCTATTCAGAACAAAATTTTACACAACATTTGTTCATCTGAGAAATATAAACAATGTATAGAGAAATAGGGACACTGTTTCCTCTGAGAAACGGAAACAATGTTTCAAACTTACTAAGTACAATGTAAAGTTTTTTTCTGCTTCTCTATTGAAATTCCAGCCACATGTCCAAGAACAAGTTTGGACATAGCTAGACAGCCCTTGTTTCGTATTTAGTTTATTTGCAAATTATCCTCAGAAGAATAAATGATTGCTCAAGAAAAAAATGCCTTACTTAATTTTAGAGTGAGATCTAGGTTTGAAATGTATTCATCTTTCTTTGGGCTATATTTCTTGGATTAAGTAGGGAAAATTATGCGGATTGAATTTGGTGATTCCAGTTAGCTGATATCTTGTGGCTGTAAGTATTAGGGTAGGTATGGTAGATAGATATGTTCATCATAATGGTTTGAGCAATTCCAGTCAGCACATCAAAATATAACTGAATAAAAGTGAAAAAGTCTAAATTTCTTTAAATCAAGTTGAATTAAATTACATACATGTGTTGAAATACAAATTTATGTAACATTCACTAACCTCAAGATACTTGGGAATGTTAATATCTTGTGCAGTAATTATCCTCTTTTTTCCTTAATTGGAAGATTGATCCTCTTCTTTGATAATGTCTATTACAAAGTCATTATTCTTAAGCTAGCAGAAAACAGTTCTATGTTCTCAATTAGCAGAGCATAGTATGGTTCTGTGCTATGATGCAGACTCTCAGACAGTTCTAGTGTGTAACTGGCAATTTCAGTTATAAGTTCAAATGGGGGATTTTTAAAGTCACTCGTCGGATAGGGGTTGAGCATGTAAAGTGTGTCATATTCATTTGTATATTTAAAACTAAATCAAGTGTACACTTTTCAGTCTCACAGAACATTACTTATTATACTCAATTCTACATTTTAAATATTAAGAAGCACAAGGAATCTGGGTAAAATTATTCCAAAATTGTACAAAACTGCCCTCTTAGAAAATGGATAAGCCCAGGTCAAATAATGAATAAGTTGGATACTTTGTTTATTGTTAGCATGTATTTACTTATTGACAATTTTCAAAGCCTTTCTCAAATTAAAATGTTTCAATATCGCAACTAAATATGAAAGGCACGAGTCATCTTCTTGGATTTCACTGGACTTAGAATTAAAAAGTATCTCAGGGCCTTTAACCCTTCCAATACTGTGGCTACTTTTGCCCAAAGCACAAGGATGCAAAGATTTTTTAAAACCATCAAACCTTGTCATGTTAGTACTCATTGGAAAGCTCTTGCTGCGCACTCTCAGATGAGTACCCATTTGCCAAGGGTTTCAATGATTTTGCATAATTTTGTATTGGCCGATTTAGCCGTCAGGAGCATAAGGGTTAAAGAAAAAGTCTAGCTTTGCCATCCTCCTTAGATTCTGAGTTATGTTATAAAGCATAAATAAAGCTCAGTTATGAGGACAAAATTAAATTGAACCTTTTTAAAGTCCCAACATATCCACATTCCTTTGACAGAGGATGTGAATCTTCTGGCCTGTAAACCTGACCCAACTTTTGTGCTATAATGTAACTTCATGCAGGTAAGGACTAGCCTTGATCAAGGTTTTGGTTATTTTTACTAGCTCAGGGCTTAATAATGGGGCTTTTATGATTGTTGAGCCCTGCACACTTGTTATAAACACATGTTTAAACATGTTAAAACATGTTTAAATTTCATATTATTTTACTGCTAAAGAAAAAGTATGCATTTGCTCTGTGATTTTTAGTGAGAAATGTCAAAACATGTTTTGATTCCAACTTAAACCAGTCAATGGCCTTTTTTTCAATTTCTGGAGTTAAGGGGGAAACATGTTATAACATGTTTCAGAGTTTTGGGAATAACACAAACATGTTTTAACATGTTTGACCATGTTCAATATTTTTGACTCAGCCAGTGACCATTTATTCAATAATTGATGTTACAGTAAAACGTGTTATAACATGTTTCAGATTTCAGAACCCTATTGAATTACATGGGAAAACATGGTATAACATGTTTCATATCCTTGAAAATAGAATAACATGTTTTAACATGTTTAACGTTATGGCTTATAGAACTATCATGTTTTTTCAACATGGGATTTCATGGTAAAACATGTTCTAACATGGTAAAACATGTTCTCCCATGTTTTACATTTCACCAGGGATAGGACTACTTTCCGACAGAGATCAAAGACTCAGTGTTTGTCAGATTAAAGAATTTGGTAAACAAACAAGTTTTCCCCCAGGTTCACCCCATCCACCGACCCCTAAATGGTGGAGTGAATGTCTATGATGTGCTGAAACACACGGTTGCAACTTTTACAAAAAGCATGATTTCTTAAAAGATTGTTGAATAGAAGTTGCACTTAGGGATGGATAGAGGGTACCCTAATGCAGGAACTTCCAAAACACCATGTCTACATGTCTCTGCTTAAGGACACAGAAGCAGTTTTCTGAGGGCTGTCTCAGTCTGGTATTTCTTTTCTGTAACTGACGTTATGGTAGCTTTTTGAGTTGGTATTCACGCAGGTATGCATAGATATTTCACAACACAAATTTGATACTTCTTAACTTTCTTAGTATTTGCTATCAAGTTAAGGACCATGTTTTATCACTTGTTTTACAATTATAACTTAATTACTGTCATATGACTTTTTGTATAAGAATCTATCTATCTATCTATCTATCTATCTATCTATATATATATGTGTGTGTGCATATATATACATAAATATATATATATATATATATATATATATATATATATATATATATATATATATATATATATATATATATATATATATATATATATATATATATATATATATACATATATATATATACCCTCGACTTAGACAGGTGGCATCTGGACCGTTGGCACTTATATCTTAGTTTATCTTTGGAATTTGAAAATAATATAAATCTGACAAATATTTGAAGAGAGGTTGTGGGCTGGGTTTTGATCAACTTTCCCACTTTAATATTTCCAAAAAATGCTTTGGCCACAAAGATTTTGCTAAAATAGTCATGAAATCTTAGGGTGTCACTGGCATGAATGGGTGGAAACACACACCAATGACAGAGTAACAAAGAAAAGAGACCAAGAGAACTTGCATAGTATCTTTACGAGCCAAAAACTCCCTCGTAAGTCTGTGTCTTTCTGAATACAGCAAGAGAGTAACGCCCCCTGCTGGACTCGAGTCAAACTAGAATTTGGTCTCTTGCAGAGATTCTAGCTGTTCCCCCATGCTACATCAAAGGCCATCAACTGTCACTTCAACCGGCCTTTCTGATATCCCGCTCTAAATCATCCCGCTCTTCTAATCCTCCCCGAGATCTCCTGGAGAAATCTCCTGGCGAGGAGGAGGGAATCTACACCGTAATGGTATGTCGTCCTCTTTGATGCCCGTCTTGGCAGCGGCATGGATTCCGGGGAAAGTGCCCCATATGGGCTCCCCCTACGATCCCGGGTCCGCCCGGAGTCGCCCCCAGTCTGTGATTAATCTGGTCTTTAATTCGAGCTGTCACGACCACGTGCGCGGAGCAGGTAGGGGAGGTGTCCACCACAGGGGTCAGGGGTCACCGTCTGCCGACCCTCTCAGCACCGGCCACTTCCTACTAGAAATCTTATGATCACTACCAGCTGATCACTGGCACAACTCCACCCGGGCCATACTCCATTATAGTAGAACTATATAGTAATCCAGCGTGCAACATAACCACTTGCCCCATTGTAAGTTGCAAGAGAATTCGGCAAAAAACAGCAATCGCCAAGCAAGCAAAACAATACCCCTAACTTGCCCCGCTCTGCAGGTGTTCCTCGCAATGTAATTCACCTTTGTTTAACAGAGTGACAGGGCAAGTGGAAGTGCAGGTAGGGCTAGTAAATTTTAGGGGCAGCTTGCCTCGCTCAGCAAGTAATGTTTTGCAACCTATGTTGCACCCTGTAATCGCCCCCTTTTTATACGGAATAGGGGTTCATTTGTATTTCACATAATTCTAAAGATCACATTCTTTCTGAAAATGTATGGTTTTATATGACTTGAATGATTTTTAAGAGCAGGAGACAAATAAACAAGATTCCTTGTTTATACTGCAATTTATATTGTTAATCATATATACAATTACCTAATAGTATGATTATATATGTCAGCGCTCGAAATGGAGCCTCTTTAACATATTTGTATCTTTTAATTCCCCAAAGAGGCCTGATTCTTTGATGATAACATCCAACTAAAGCACAATCTATAACTTATTTGAAGAGGGGATATTCAACATGTACAACCTTTATTATAATAGGTATAGTCCATTTAATCTGTGATGTCTTGCTTCCTTTCAAGGTTATACCATCTAAATTGATACACACCAAGGCAGAACTTTTAAAAATGAGCTCTTACTTATTCCAAGATGAAAATGTCAACCACTGAAAACATGAGAAAATTTGGCAATATATATATATATATATATATATATATATATATATATATATATATATATATATATATATATATATATATATATATATATATATATATATATGTATATATATACATATACATATATATATATATATATATATATATATATATATATATATATATATATATATATATATATATATATATATATATATATATATATACCAGTATTGGCTTATAGATGACACCATAAGGTCCTCCTACCTCTATTGGGCTTATACCTGAACTCAAACAGAGTCCTCTATCCACCTGGTGAGATAAATGTAAACGAATTTGGCCAACCTGACCACCTTGACCACTTGGTGCCTATCAACAGAAAAACTTTAAGACACACAATACATATGAGAGCCTATAAACCTGGGCTGTTTCTGTGCCTGCAGAACTGTCTCCTCCGAGGCTATTGTATATGTTTACGCCAGGAGGGTCACCCTATAAGCTGGTTATCACGACCCTGGCAGGGAAACAATAGCCTCCTCACCTGGTCTGCATTATGTGTTGTTTGTGATAATGTTCTGGCTGGAGCCACGCAGCTAGAGAGATATCCTTGACCCCTCCATCATGCTGGAACACCTATCTTGGCAAAGATCCCACCAGTACAGCCCGTTCCTCGACTTAATCCTTATGCTGCTGGTGGCTAATTTGGCCAATACAAAATAATGGGAAAATCCTGAAAAATCACCAAAACCCTGGCATATGGGTACTCATCTGCGAGTACTCCATGAGGGCTATCCGATAAATACCAACATGACAGGGTTTATATGGTTTTCAAAAACCTTTGCTTCTATGTGCTTTGGAAGAAAGTAACCTCAGCATTGGAAGGGTTAATGGGTTAAATACTAAGTTTCTCTTTCTATACAAATGTTGTGATGTATATCAAATGATGTAATATCCTGACACTAGATGGCAGCACCTTCCACTGCCGCTGCACTATGCCTTGCTGCATGGATGACTAATATTTAGTTCTCTCACTAGGCAAAAGAGGGCAGTAGCTGTGAACAACATCTGAGATTGTGACAGGAGCTACACTCTCCATCTGAGGTGACTGCAAAGCCTTTAACCAAACTCAAGGATGATAAATGCTAGTTATAATAATCATTATCATATTAGTAAATATCTTTATAGTAAATATAATTATGAAAAAAGAGAAAATTACTTTTAAATGATAAGAAAAACTAAGTGTTAGTGAAGAAATATATATACTACGTATACCATCCTAGGTTAATGCATTGAAGGACTGCAGCTCAGAATGATAATAGGATGTGCTGCCACCTGGGGGAAAAGATGGGAACTAAACCACTATGAGTAAGTTCAAGCATTGTGGCTCTGACTCCTGACATATGAGTGCCAGCAGTTCATTAGGAAAACAGCCCCTCACAAATCATGCAAAAAGTGCCGGTTTGCAAGCAAGCTAACTAGTTACTGTCTACCAGGGATGACAGGGAGAGTCTACAAGACTGATGCTCATACTAACACTGCTAATGAGGTATGGTATCAAATCCAAAAACTGGATGAGGTTAGACTGTTTTGTTCTTATAACCTTTAATAAAAAGTCTGGTACATATATATATATATATATAAATATATATATATGTATATATATATATAAGTATATATATATATATGTATATATATATATATATATATATATATATATATATATATATATATATATATATATATATATATATATATATATATATATATATACACACATATATATACACACACACACACACACACTCAATTGTATAGGTGTGTCTGTTTGTATTTTGTCTGTGTATGTATATACATTTCTGTTTCAGAAGAAGAATAAAGTGGATATTGGCTATAAAGATTCAGGATGACTTTTATATTGAATATGATGTTATATGTGGAATGCTTATTAATTTTCCTCCTGGCATTTATCACCTGGCCTTTTCGATCACTAACACCTTAGAAATTAAGACAATGGATCTGAAATTGACCATTATATATGGAGTGATAATGGTAATTTATCACGAAACTAATGTCAGTCAGAACGGGAGACCTTTTGTCCAGTCCTCCAATTCCAAATTAGTCACCTGTGCTTGAGAGATTCTCTGATTTACTCCCCTCACTTGTCAGTACAACACTTAATTTTCATGCAAAATTTATCAAAATTTGATATGGTTATTGTCAGGATTTTTATTTATGGGTTTGTATTGTAGCAGGGAACAGTACGGGTACAATGCATTACGCGAGACCCCCACCACGCGGGACAATACGCCCGGTATAACGGACCTTCTGCCCGGCCTCGGAACAGCGTCCCAAGCTGGTCGGGTTCATAAACATCAACATAAAATGTAAAACACTGTTATTTATAGCCCTTGGGAGAAAGGTTTTCGTTAACCGTTTTGTAATAGCGTCCCCTGCCTCGCTAAACTGTAAGGACAGAAATGCAGAACCAGCATATGCTAATCCCATATATCACCCGACACTTCCAAAAGACAATTCAGCTTTTTTCACTTTCTGAATGGGGCAGGTAAGAATGCTATCAATGACAATAGAAACTGCAGGCACCTCGCAAAGTTTACGACGAAACATGCTACGCATATCAGAGAAAAATGTCAATAAGTCACCGGGTAGTTAAAATCTCATTATGCCTCAAATGCGTTCCCTGTCCATGGGGGGTCTAATCTGTCTGGGATGTAACTATTGTATGGCTCTCTTTACCTTCTGTCCACTAGGCTTGACCTTGTGGGCCCCTGGCTTAAATAACTCTTGTGCGACATATGGAATATAGCTGTCAAACCCACAACCTCTGACCCTTGTCCACAGTGGTTCTAGATACCACCGAAAAGGTTGACTGAAATTGTTTGTTTGTTACAATAGTCCAAAAAAAAATAGGATAGGGAGGTAGGTATAAATAAAGCGTGTTTTTTTTTTTGGATTATTTTCTTTCTCAAAAGATGTGTGTTTTATGCATGTTTTATGTTGATTAGGAGTTTGAAGGTAGGAAAAACTTTAGGTAGGCTATTTTTAAAATCAAAAACTTCTTGGGGTTGGGTTTCAGGAAAGAAACAATTTTTTCATGTCTAATCAAATCTATCACATTGGCATAATGACTTGAAATTAGTGGTCTTTTGAAACAGGTGGTCTTCGCAAAAGGGTGAAATATGAGACGTTTTAACAATGGACTTAACAAAGAGCATCAAGGAATTTCTAGGATTTTCCAAGGAAAATATCCCATGATTTCCAGGTGGGAAGCCTCAGGTGTATTTGGTATGGGGTATCTTTCAAGGACTGGCCATTTTAGACAGGTGGTTTGGGTTAACAGGTATACTCGAGGAAAGGTCTTTAACTACTTTTAATTGTTGTGTCAACTATGTTCCAAGAATACCTAATTAAGTTGTGTTTGTGCTAGTATGACTCCTTTCAATTAACTGGCTACTGGTTTACAAGTTAATAGTAATATACAGCTGAGAGTATAATTCAAAGACCATTTGCATAACCTATTAGTTATTTCAGACCTCTATATATACCTCTACATACATACCTCTATATTACATCTCTTGGCAGTGTAGAAATCACAATGTAGTCCAGTGGCTAAAGAGGACCTAAATCAATACCTGCTCACCTATGGTCAAGCCAAAAACTTAAAACTGAATTTCAGAAAAAGAATTGAAAAAAATATTTGACTGGTTATCATGAATTGTTTGCTTTCTGATGTACTTATATTATCCCATCATATATTTGAAAAATAATCTTCTTTTGTTAGACTGATATCCCCCCAAAAATGCCATCTGGCTTTTTTCTAAAGCTACTCGCAGGCTAACTGGTTTAACTGTAAGAGACTGACCAGCAGACCACCCTCCCTAGACCACCTGCCAATAACCTCACAGTCCCCACTAATACCACTCCAGGAATCACAATAACCTCGGGAACAATGCCAAAAGATTAATACCTCTCGCCCTGGGGGGATAATCCACCACTAATGACCATTTCTACCCTGTATTGTTATTGGAAAATAAATGGCTTTATATACTTCAGTATTTTTCTATACTCTCAACTTAAAAGCTCTTATTCATAAAACTTTCACAACATTTTAACTCTTATTCATAAGATGTGGAAATGTCTTCACATTTTAATAGATTTCTATTTTATTTTCTCATGAACTTTAGTTGTAATACATAAAATGTGAAAGTGCCTTCACATTTCAATAGATTTCCTATCTTCTCACATGTTTCACTGCTGTAATTGATATAATGCAAAAGTGTCTTCACATTTCAATAATTTTCTAGATTCTCACAAGCTTCTGGCTGTAAATCTTATAATTTATTTTATGCATTGGTGTTATAATGTATTCATTCAGAGGTGTCAACAAAACTTAAAAGCCTCCGGACAAGTAATTTATCACGCCGGGGTATGATATGTGGACCGTATATTTATCATTCAATTTTCCTTTGGGCTTCATCTTTTGTTATCAGTTTCTAATTGAACTCGTTATTTTCGACACTGATCATCAAACGCGACAAATTATCATCACGTTGCACTGATGACTTATGACTGATCTGATAATTTGTACCTTTCCCATGGACCTGATAATGAAATGTTAGCCTCATGAATTTCACATATAATCCACTTGAGTTTTCATATCGCTGCGTGGAAATCGTGAGCCATTTATAACAAGCAACGATCCCGGCCCCCGGCAATGTACTTCCTAAAAACATTTATCTCTATAACCGCCAATGTCTCTCTCTCAATGTTGCCATTTCCAAACACAAAGAATTAACCTCGATCGCAGAAATAGAGGTCCTATGTTCACTTCTGCCAGAACCAATTGAGTGTGGGTTATTTATGAGCTGGACATGAACCAGGGCACCGTGGTGCACTTATGATATATGGAGACGCGATACAGAGCACCGGTGGTTCCTTCCTCCATGTTGACTCACGCTCGCTCTCTGTGAGTCTTAATTGCAGGGTTCCTTTGATCTTTGCAATTAGTCTAATCTCCCAGCGAGGGCCATTTTGATACTTTCTCCTCTTAGCAGGAAACATATCCCGCCACTGCAGGCTAGAAGCTACAATACAGACAAATCCCTTTTTCATACAGCGTGACATTCTTAACCCTTCCAATGCTGAGGCTACTTTCATCCAAAGCACAAGGGCGCAAAGATTTGTGAAAATCATCTTAACCTTGCTATGTTGGTATTCATCGGGTAGCTGAGTTCCAGGGTTTCAATCATCTTTTAGTTTTTTTTCATTATTTTGTATCGGCAAAATTAGCCACCAACAGCATAAGAGTTAAATTCAACATGAACTTTTTTTTTCAATTTCCATCCTGCAATTTTGTCTTCAAAATCACAGGTGACTTCCACCAGTTGGATGAATCCAATTTGTCAATTTCATTCACTTCCTTTCACTTTCAAAAGTTTGGAAGTTGATGAATTGCTCTCAGAGTGAAGTCAATTTACTCTTCTATTGTGAAAAATTTAACTGGTATTGAAACCATCAGTCACAGAATTGTGAGTCTGTAGCCACTAGACCATGTCTCTCCTGTGTATGACTAGAAACAACAGCATAAGTAACCCAATACTGCTCACGTACGCCAGCCAAAAATGTCCGATTTTGGTAAAATCTAATGTTCACAATCTCACTTACTCACATCTCAGTTCTTATAATGCTCACATTCTCACTCAGTTCTCATGTGTTTTAATTCACATTTCATTTTCATTTCTCACCATGCTCAAATGTTCTCACTTCATGAAAACTAATACTTCTCACCTACAGGAGTCATAAACTCATGCTCACATGTTCTCACATGTTCTCACATATTTCACATCTCAGTTCCTATAAAAACTTACATGTTCTCATGCTAAGGTATCTAAGTTTTCACCTTTTGTACAGAAAGGCATATGCTCTCATGTTCTCACACATTTACATCTCAATTCCTACAGATCTCACATGTTCTCACTCTAGAGATTCTCAGGTTTTCCCTTAAGTTATCGATCACAGTTATCCCATTTCTACTTCTCACAATGTATAAGATACAAGTGGGACCAGGAAATAGGTGTTCACAATAGGAGGTGTTCGCATCTCCAGGGTGTTCACGATGATTTACTCTACATGAAGCCATGCCCCCATATTCTCACTTATTCCCATCTTAGGGCTTCTCATCAGGCAATCAAGTCTTCAAGGCTAATTAGCTCCACCAGTTAGTTAGAAAACTATCTGTCACTTGTCAGACCCTCCACTTAATACCATTTGTAACTTGTCTTAACTTTTTTTTCAAAGTCTTTGAAGTACGGTGAAATAAACACTGCAATCTGGAATTCAATTATAATAAATTATATAATTAGACAATTCAGGACTACAAATTAAACCCATTTGTGACTTGTCAAAACTTTTTTCTACAGTATTTGAAGAATTGTTGGTGAAACATTGTTTTGTGGAGTTCCACTATATATTTTATGAATTATTTTCTTTTTTTGCATTCCTGATTGTCACTTCTTTAAATAATCATCAACACATCATGCAACAACAACAATAGTATTCTAAAATTCCTCCTCCTCATCATTATCTTTTTACCCAAAGCCATTAGCATTATCAAAGTTATCATCACGATTTTGGTACTATGATTATCATCATGATTATTTACGCCATAAATAATCACCAGAAATTAAATAATGAGGTTACTATTTATACACAATAGACAACTGGATAAAAGACCTTTGATAAAAACATAGATACTTTTAGTTATATTTCTTTGGTTTATCGGCTGATCTAGCTCAACAAAGGTTTATGGGGAGGAGTTTTTCAGTTATTCTTCTAGCACCCATTGTTCACTGTCTAGACACTTCGTTCTCTATTGTTTTATGATTTCATTGTTTTCCTGTAGCCCTATGGAAATCTCTTCATTGAAACCCTGCATGGGGGTTTCATCTAAACACGTGCAGAATTAAAACAAAAAGCCATCCCATTTACCACCACTCATCGTCCTAAGTCTGCCATCTTTGTTGTGCTATCAGCCGCCCTTAATCAACGATGAAAAATCACCTGCGAATTTGTGCCACCCTCCTGCGTTCAATTTACCACCAACAGATCCGCGCTGATCTCTCAAACAAGATGTCACATCGAAATTGGTTCAAATCCAGAGAATTTATCAATCTGTCAAGACCTTGTTGTTTTTCTCATTAGCATTGTGTGTAGGACAATAGCGCTGACAAGATGCTAAATGACTCTGCGCGACTTTTCGCGACACCGCCCCAGCGTAGCGTATGTCCACCCAAGGCCTGTTCGCTCACTTACGCCCGTTTCCTAGCCCGCTTCCAGATGGGCGCGGGCGATAGAGATCGCATACTGAACACCGAGGTGATCCGCCGTGAATCGGGTTCAACTCCTAGAACACGATGATTATCGGTGAACTTCCCGCAGTCAATCAGTTTCCCAGTAGCGGCCCTAACTCAGCTGATGATAATGACATCTACGCTGATTTCAAGTTTGATTGATCTATTCATCTTTAATGAAAATCAGTCCTTAGATTTCACTCATGCATTTAATTGCGGGAGGCACAAAAGATGGTAAAGGAAGCTAGGTAAGGGGGTTAATACACATACTGTGAGGATTATATCTGTCATAAAAAGAAAATCATAAAAATTACATAAATCTCATATTTCAAAAACTTATTTAGTAAATTTGGAATAATTTCTGTAAACAAGTCATCTATACTTTCTATTAATTAAGTGACAAATATTAAAGGACATGAGTTCCATGCGCCTTAACATAAGCAGGGCTAGGGATTCTATATATATATATATACATATATATAAGTATATATACATATATATTTCTCTCTCTCTCTCTTTCTCTCTCTCTCTCTCTCTCTCTCTCTCTCTCTCTCTCTCTCTCTCTCTCTCTCTCTCTCTCTCTCTCTCTCTCTCCTTCAGCCTCTCTCTCTCTCTCTCTCTCTCTCTCTTTCTCTCTCTCTCTCTCTCTCTCTCTCTCTCTCTCTCTCTCTCTCTCTCTCTCTCTCTCTCTCTCTCTCTCTCTCTCTCTCTCTCTCTCTCTCTCTCTCTTGTCTCTCTAACCTCCTCTGTATCCACAGCTGCATGTCAACATTCATGGTCAACACTACCCCTCTCCCCCCCCCCCTCCTTAAGTAAAGTGTCATGTTTTTTTCTTTCTGAAAATGACTTCTATACATTCACATGATAACCTCATTTCCACAATCTCTGACCCATATGGCCATGTCAAGCCTGCCCTCATTTAAGAAATTAAAATTCTAATAGGATTTGCGCAGCGATTTTGTCATCTGTCCAGGGGTGTCCGGCCATTGTCCAGTTCTAGCATCGCGGCTAAATCCCCCGGCCCTGTCGAAAAGCTGATAAAACCTCGTGAAAGGCCTGGCTGAGTTATTACAGGACCCCAATAATACTTCCATATGGTCATAGCGAGATAGGTAGGCACATTTGCTGCAGATTAGAGCCACAACATCGATAAAAAGGCCAAAACGACAGGTTGACCGGACAGATTGTGTGGGCACTATTGTGGGAATTTAAGCTCGTTTTAGATCCTTACAGATTTTACCATTTATCAATAGAGAAAAGCTGCAATTCTTTTAGCTCTAATCTGGACAACTTAGATTAGTTCAAAAGACAAAATGGATTTTAAATCATTCCCACCATGAAGTATTAGGATTGAGGATCATGAAAGCCATAAGGCAGCACTCGAAAGATGAAGGTGCTTTTTCATTGAAATCAAGAATTTTAGTACCTCTGGCTTTATTTTCGAGAATCAAATCATTCTGCAGTATCCATTACTTAAAACAGACCTTACAATGATTAATGCAGGTTAACTTATAAATAGGCTTAGATAGAGTTGGCTACCAATGCTTTTCCTATGAATTTTTAACCCTTAATGTAAAAATATCATCTGGACCAATGGTACCTTTGGAAATAACTTAATAAGGATAGAAGGGAATGAAAGAATAGATCAAAGATTTTAAGGAAAAAAAATACTTGGTTACCATTTTTACTACAAATTACTATTAGACTGATGATATAGATGATAAAGGTTTTGTAATATCACCCCCAAAAAAGAGAAAGAATGGGTGGCTACAGGCATGAATGGGTTCACTAAAACATCAACATGTTTGACAGCCCAAGGATTGAACTACGACTGAAGGTGCTTTATGTCTATGACAAGATTGCAGCCCGGCTTGACATCGGGTCCAGCGTGTAGTTTTCTTTTCTTTTCTCCGCATTCTTTCTGTGATGAGAAATTACGACATGACACCAAATTAAATAGAGTTATTATCGCATCAACTCAAACAAATGCGGCGTATCTCAAGAATAGGACTGGCGCTTATCAAAATCAATTAGGCACTTTCTTTACCGTGAGCATGAATCATATTGCCACCGTAATGAAGTTTGAATCTTCTTGAGAATCTGATGAGCTCTTCCGGCGTGATTCATTGCCTATTCATTGTTAGCACTTGTCGGTATTGTCGCTGCTGCCGCCGCCGCCGCCGCTGACTTGACCGTCTTGACCACTTGACCAACTGGACATATGGTTGCGTCCATTACAGCATGGCATAACGCTTCATTTGGTGCAGGATGAGCATGCCTGAGAGGAAATGGACGTGATTGTGTAACGCTGACCGCTGAGACCGGGGGATTATAGGTGAGGCCATATGCTGTGATTTCACAGCCACGGGCAGGCAGGGCCGCTGGTGGAGGCAAAAACAAGTAACAATATTTACCATCAGAGCTGAGAATGCCAGTAAGAATGCACTTCTAAAACAAGAAATAAATAATTTTAAAACCCATAAGTGCTTGCAGCAGCAAAAAACAGCCTTGCAATTTTGGTGATGTCTTTCAGGCAAAGCATTGTTAGGAAAATTATTGATTGAGAAACTTTTATCGGGACATTACATTAAATCTCCTTTCAATGATTTATAAAATCATCCTCAATTTGAAAGATATTGTCACAAGTATCTAAGATCTAGACAACAATTCAATTTCTGGAGGCCTCTTAAGTATCAATGGGTTAAAGAAACATATTTCATAGGTGAAAGGTGTTAATTAATTTAGTAGGGTGATAATTAGGGGTTGGGCAAAACCCTCATATCTACAGGGTCAAAACTGAAACTTGGGATATCAAAAAATTTATAGGATTTCCCCTTGGAAATATCAGACTTTCACAGCTATAGTTGGTATCAATGGGTAATTATAATTTACACAGTCAGAATGCCTCTTTATTCAGATATGGGCTTAAACAATCTCCCCCCCCCCCCCCCCCACCATCTTATTTAGTGAAAATCACATTCTAAGAATGGTTTCACTTTTTATTTGCACAAAGCCTAGCTGATCCCAGGACTAGAGATTATGACACATGCTTTATTATAAAAACCTATTTTCCTATGCAAGCACCCTATGTGTCAGGAAATCTTATTAACGCCTGGGATTCGGTAACATATAATCTGCTTATCCAAACTCAGATTCTGCACTTTCACACAAAATGTGGTTAAATCATTTTAAGCCAATTTTCACTCGAGACCACATCCCTGCGAACACAGATCCTCGGTCAGTTACAAGCAAAAGGTTACGCTGCATGAAAACATAACATCACCTAAAAGACAATTACCGACAAATCGTAACAATGGAAACAGTGTCCGAGCACGTCCCTCTTTCCATGTCTGATTAGTCGACCAATGACCTTCGTCCGCATCATTAGCTGCAGAGCACTCCAACATGGCCGACCCTTTGTCCCCCCATATTACCCCTCCTGCATGTTATAATTTGATCATTTTCTGGTCAGTGGTCATGAATGGGGTCACTTCATGTGGTTTCTCTCTCGGTCGAGATTTCCCTGATTTTTCTGACGTGTCTGGTGGATACACTTTCACAATTACGCCCGGTCCTCAGGGGCCCGTTTTTAATTGCTCCCCTCCGACCGTGTCAATAAAGCCGTGTAAAAATCCTATATGTCTTTCTCCCCACTTATACTCCCGACGGACGAGCAGCAAAGTCCGACCACAAAAACAACTAGCGTGTCATAATTTGCCGAACATCCATAATTAGATTGGCTGGAATAGGCTAATGGGCCGTGAACATGGTCATGGTGAGATGCCAGAGAGCAGCTGGGATACAAAAGAGCAATTTCTCTACAACTCAGAGGCAGGCTAGCTGTTATGTGTAAGGAACACCTGTAAAGAACTTTGATAAACATCCATGGAACAGAACACTACTGTATGTGCTGTAAAATTCAGGCATTTTCCTAAAAGTTGATTAGTAAGTTATGAAAGTTGGTCACAATGGCATTGAAATCTGACCTCACTTAAAGTACATTCTAAAGTAAATATGGACAATCTTTTGGGTCTCCAATGGCAGATCAAAAAATGGCGTGCATGCACTTCAACAGCATACTTCTGTTTTGGATCAATGAAACTTTTGACAATAATTTAGTAATGAATAATTATTTTACAAAAAAATATAAAAGAGAATTGTTGGTCATATTCTGATGAATATTTTTCTTTCAAATATGTTCTTAAGTATAATTTCCCTTGAAAGATTTCAAAATTTGGTCACTGCTAACATTAATAGGTTAAACCACTTAACATATTCATCCATTTCAGGTGGCAAAACAGTGGACACAATTTCCCTGTCGCATCTGTATCTTTCACATTTTGAAAAGGCCTCTGAGATGTGAACGCCCCCTAATGTGAACACTTTTGCCTTGGTCCCAATGTCACTAGTTCATATATCCAAGGTTTCACTGTATCTAGAAAAACTTTTGAACATTTCATAGAAAGTTGCATTGTGTTTCCGAAGATAAATGTATTCAGACAACTACTCGGATGAGAAACCATTAGCAATGATAGTTGGTTGTCACATGCAATTCTGCGACACATCTTTCACGCAGGCGACAACGTCCACTTTGCATGTCGGCGCCCCATAACAATGCCGCTAACCACAACTTAGGTGCGACGAAACTTTCTCATTTTGGGCGCGACATAGCAATCTCCCAATACAGGATATTTATCATGGCACCTACAACTCATTACGATCGGGAATATTATAGGCCGGTCTGGCCAGTCGAGACAGTTCTAATCAATTGACGGCACTTTTCCACCAATTGACTTAAAAGACTAATCAGAAACAATCTATGAAGCCATGCATCGAAAATCTAGACATCATCAGCGAGAAATTCAAATAATGAATAAGTCATTTTCGAGAACTTCATGCCTTCCATCGCCTGAAAATCACATGCCTGAATATTCATTGTTTAATGTAATTTTTAAAGAGGAAGTTTTTATTAAATTTGCGGGCGTCACTAGGATGGGCAACCTCCGCTGGTTACGGGAAATCCCTGTCACTTTGACGAGATGAACAAAAAGCATACAAGAATACCCGTGTCATCTCGTAACGCGATAACACATACTGACATCAGAATTTAATTTAAGATAAAAACTCTGGAAAAGAACTAATAACTGCATAATACCCTAGCAAATGTGTGACTTTGTACATCATTGTTTACCAGGGATAGAGTCAAGTGGTCTTTCTTTGTGGAAATACAGGGTACCGGCCCACAATGATTTAACAAAATTTAACATCATGTATTATCATATAGTTTTCCAGAAGCTTTGACGTAGAAAGAAAATATATTTGGATGAAAAAGTAGAAATCAATTGTGTTTGATCATACATTATATTAAGTGGTCGAAATAAAAATCTCTCTTTATTTGATCATCCTGCTGACAAAGGACAATTCTATATTCTTTACTCTCTATATTCTTAAAATAAAGGTAAGGAATGAAGTTGAGATTTTTGAGAATTAAATAATATCGGTTCATGATGGTTTAAGACAAATTTGACTTTTTACTGATGAAGGGGTTGAGATTTTCTGATGTTTATATAAGATACATAGTGTGAAAAGGTGACACACATGATGACTCTAATTGTATGCCAATTATTCACATTACATATATTTTACTAATAATCATAAACAAATGGAAAATCCAAGCATGGTAGAATTATAAGTCTCCCAAATAGCAGAAGATCTAATTAACCCATTATTACTCACAGGGGTCAAAAGCAGCATGATAGTTTTTGATGAAATCTTTCAGCCAAAAGCATAATTGTGAAATGTTTGAAAGAGAAATGTACACCAGATCATTACCAACAACTCTTCTTCAAATATTTTGTAAAACCATTCTCACTTTCGAAGTTATCGTCATTATAAGTATCAAAGATGCAGATAACAATTTCAAGAATAACTCTTAAGCATGAATAGGTTAAAGGGCATGCTTTAATGGCGTCTAATCTTATAAGGCCAAGTGTCAACCCTGAGCCAATAAGATGTAGGCAGCCAAGTTGTTCTCCAAGGGAGCAAAATGCTTGATACTGCAGGTCTTCCTGTTGAAACATAGGTCATTATCACATATGTTGCTATGCATTCTAGAAGGTAACACTGAGTAAATAATAATCCTTTTCTTATCGGTTCACATCTTTTAGTTATGGGTTACCAAAAGCATGTAATGCAGAGAAAATAACCAAGGCACTCTGAGATATTGTAGGAAATTGAGTCATTTTGACCCCTCAATTAAGTATGGCAGATTGACAGCTATTTCCATCATGGGTTTCATAGACAAACTCCACTTGTTCTGATGATCTTGAGAGAATCTCCAATAAGTATGCGAGGGCACTTTTCTTTGTGTACAAACAGAGATTGACAAGAAATCCAACCTCAAAGCCAGAAAACCCCCTACACAGCATTAACATCCCAGCTGGCCAAGGAAAATTGATTTGCTCTAATTGTCGTGAAATTAGCCATCTTTGATTCGGCTAATGCTACAAGTTCCCGTGTCGGTGATGGCCGCTGCGCGATTCTTCGCATGTTTCGTCTCTCCCCAAGGAGCGGGGGTAGATTTGCCATCCTGCGACCCCCGGACTGTCAAAATTAGCTGCCGTGCCGAAGTTTGACAGGTAAATGAGGCGCTGTGCGACAGCAGCAATATTTGCAGTGCCCTTTGTCTCTGTGCAGTGCATGACAGCACGGCATGTTAGGAAGCCCCTATTTAGGGTGGTGAGTCATACTACCGGGCACCCCACCTGCCCGGGCATCCCTCGGCGCCCAACCCACCCCACCACCGAGAAAAAACTTCCCATAATTCAATATTCCTCAAAATATCACCAGTAATCAAGTTGACTACAAAAAGAAATTGGTTTTCACCTGAAGGGAGTTTCTCAATAGAATTTCTAATTATTCTTCCAGGAGGAATATTAGTTTTTCTTAATAGGAAAGATGAATCAATTAAGACTTGGGAGCCGCCTTAAGTTTGCCTTAAGGGGAAGACCACTAACCTAACCAATATGGGCCACAACTTATAAGTCTGAAATAACCAAAAAACTTTTCAGCAATTTCGGTAATTCAAACTGAACTAAATAATACCATTTTCTTCCAGAAAAGTGCACCATGCTTATAAGGAATTTTGGTAAATACAGAATACTGTCCAGGTGACCATGCCTCTTGACTATCATAGTATCATGTTCTAAACATCATATAATGTGTATGACAATAGACATCATTAAATGTTAAACATATCTACTGTAAACGTAATTTCAAAAAAAAAGATTCAAGAGGAAAAAATATACAATATCAACAAAAATACCAAAATTTCTTTAATACTGATCTTGTACAAGTTTGTTGAGAGTTTCTTATGATGTAGGAGTGTCCATTGGTGACTTAAAAACTCCAAGCTACAGGGATGTAAATGAAACATGCTAATTATTCAGGAACTCATCCAGAATTACCGTTTAAGGGATTTGTTCTGTACTGTAAGAGGGGGGTTTGTTTTAACCCATTCATGCCTAGGGAACTTTTTGCAAAGAGTTGTCTGGACTTTTGTTAATTTTGAAAATAACTTTCATATTAATCATAACTTTACAAAATATTTGAAGGAGAGTTGCAGGTCAGATTTTGTTCAACATTTCTCCTTCAAATATTTTCTGAAAATTACTTTTGGTTGAGAGATGTCACCAAAATAGTCAGGTGATTTTAGCCGCTACAGTCTTGAATGGGCTAACAAGGCTGGTAGGCCTTATGTCATTGGTTTTACGCAAAACTGACGAAAAGTGGCAAATTTTAGCACAAACATCAACATTTTGTGTTGTATATAG